>NW_019167904.1:9576519-9912477 GCF_002303985.1 Durio zibethinus
AAAAAAAGATCAAAATGATTTGAAATAGATAATTATTCTAATAATCTTAACCATTTGAACTAATTTAGTAAACAAATTTATTTTTAAATATCTTACTTATTAATATTCAAAATATTATTAAATTATTTTAATCCAAATAAGCTTGTACGAACAAAACAATTATTTTACAATAAAAGAAAAGGTCATAATGATTTGAAATAAACAATCATTCATAAAGTCTTAACTATTTGAATTGAGGGCAAAGAAATTATCAAATAAATATTTATGATTTTCTAAATATTTATTTGGTAATATTGATTTCATTAATAATAATTTTATAATTTATTATAAATTAATGTTTATATAATTATTTATTTAATTATAAATAAGCCATAAGCTTAATAATAAAATTATTAATAGGTATGAATTAATAATAGATCTATTTTTTACATGATTATAATCATTATTTATGCACTCTCCTTACATCCTTTATTATTATTATTATTATTATTATTATTATTATTATTATATATTATTTATATATAATTAATGATTAATTACAAAAGATTATTTAATAAAAGTATTTGTTAATAAAATTTTAATATAAGATTATATATAAAGAATTAATAAATTTATTATACTAATTAAGTAAACATATAATTAACTAATTATAATTAAATAAATTATCTTTTATAATTAATAAATATAAATTCATATATTATTAATAATATAAATTATAAATAAATTTCAAATTGATTAATATTATAGCTTATATTAATATAATAAATAATTTATATTCATAAAAACCAATTTAATTATTTTAAATTAATAAAATTAATAATTTAATAAAATAGTAATCAAAATTTTAATTAAATTTTATTAATTTAATAATTATAATTATAATAATTTATATATTTATATATTTATATTATTATAGTATAATAATAAAAATTGTATTATATTAATATTTATTATAATTTATATTAATAATAATTATTATCAATATTATAATTATAAATTTTTAAATAATTTTTAAATATAGTTAAATATTATTAACTTATATTATATTATATTATTAACTTGAATTATATTATTATTACATTATATTAACATTATTATTAATATTTTATACAATTATTATATATAAAATTATTAATAACAATATCATAACTATTTAGAAAATTAATAAGAGATTTAATTATATTTATAATTAATTATAGTTAATTTTATAATAATATTTTAAGTTATTTGATGTTAAAGTTACTATTATTTGATGTAATAATTATTGAATTAATAATTAAAGTATTATATTACAATTAGTAAATTATTTGCATAATTTATTTAATTATAAATATTATAATTTATAATTATAGATTATAATTTATTTATTCCAAATTTAATATTGTAATGATTAATTATAAATTAAATAATATTATAATGTTAATTAGATCATTATAATTAATTATAAATTATTATCAATTAATAATTTGTTAATATTAATTAAAAATACTATCTCAAATTAATATTTATGTATTGTAATTATGATTTAAAATTATATAATTAATAATTTGTTTATAATTATTAAAAAACTATCTTATTTATAATTATATTTTTTTATAATTATTAACTATTTAACTGATTTGATAAATAGATTTATTTTAATTAATATATTAAATATTATATTTTAAATCATATTATAATTTATGATACTATTTGTTAATAACTTAATTAAAAAATAAACTATTAATTTTTTATAATCAGTTTATAAAAAAATTATTTTGTTATTATTTAAATTAATAATAATTTTAAAAAATTATATTAATAACTTATTATTTATTAGTATACTATAACTAATTTGTAGTATAATATCAAGTATAAATAATAATAATATAATTATTATAATTCATAATTTATAAATAAATTATACAAATAAATATATATAATTATAATAAATATTATTATAATTATTTATTCTAATTATTAATTATATTTTATTTGTTACTATTATATTTATATTATATAGTAATTTAATCGTATAATCCGACAATAAATCTAGTAATATAAATAAATTATATTATTAATTTAAATATTAATAATTAATATTATTATTTGATAATATTAACTATAATAGTTGTATTTATTAATAACTAATAATTATTATAAATATCTTATAAATTTTTAGTAAATATTATTAATAATTTATAATATTTGATTTATAGTATAATTTAATATTATATAATTTATAGTTTAATATAAATTATAAGTAACAATTTATAGTATGACTAGAATAATATAATATATTATGATAATAATTAATTATTATTAATTAATATTTTATAGTTTATATTATAAATTATTAAATATAATATAATATATTATGATTTATTAATAATGTAATTAAAATATTTAATTAATAATTAGTTATAATTATAATTAGTTTTATGAATAACTTATTAGTTAATATTACTAGTTATTATAAATATAATCTATTATGAATTATATTAACTTATTAATTAATCTATATAATTAATAATTAACAATATTTATAATTTTATAATATATTTAATATTATTTATTTAAACTAATTTAAAACAATATATATTTAATATTGTTTATATTAAACATATAATATGAGATTTATTTAATAATTATTTATATTAATTGCATATTAATAACGTTATATTAGTTTAATTAAATCCCTTAAGAAATTATTAATTATATTCATATAAACTAATGTTTAACATAATTCATAATTAATTATAATTTATTAATAATATTAATAAATAAATTATTTATATAAATTATTTGATAATTTACAAATTGTTTAATACAATTTAATACAACATAATTATTAATATAACTAACACAATTAAATAAATAAGAAAATAGTAAATTAAATTATTATAATTAATTAATTATAAATCTATAATTAAATTTAATATTAAATTTAATTTATAATACTTCATATTATTATAGAATTCTTTCAATTATTAAAATGTTAATTAATACAATTTGAAATAAATTACAATTAATTATAAACAATTTTAAATAATTGTTATATAAATATAAGTATATTAATATAGTTAATGTATAATTTATTTTTTAATAAATTATATTAATAATTATTCAAATATTTAATTACTAATAAGTTATTATAGTAATTACAATCAGTTATTATATAATTATAATTATAATTATATAAATTGGTTTAATCAGTTATAAAATTTTGAATAATAATTATTTATTATTTAAAATTTAAATATCATAATAACTAAATATAGTTAATTTATAATAAATAATTATCAAATAGAAATAAATTTTATAATTTATTATTTGTAATTGTAATTTATATATATTAATTAATTAATAAGTTCAATTAATATTAACAATTGCAATAATTTAATATTAAATATTTATTACAAATATATAATCATTAAATAGATTATATAATTAATTAATAAAGTTATATTAATTAGTATTATTATTTAATAATATAATTATATAATATTTATTATATTATTTATTATTAATAATAATTAATTTATATATACTTATAAATATACATATAATTAATATATTATATTAATTATAGTTATAAATATAATAAACAAAAGTGGAATATATAATAAGATATCCATTGATAATTATAACTAGGTAGTTTATAATAAATCTTATGAATCTAAATTTACTTATAGTTATTAAAAATTATTCAGTTATTTTATTACATTATTAACTAATACTAATTTATAATAGTATTAATTTTAACTAGCATGATTGAGGAATAAGACAGTTTTTTAGTAATTTTAATAATTACAATGGATTAATATTTATATAATTAATAAATTAATAGAATAAATTATCCAAATTGTATTAAATAACAGGTATTTAATAAATCATCTATGATGATCTTTTAATCGATTATAATTTATAATAAGTTATTAATATTTGAATAAAATGAAATATATTAATAAAATATAATTATATAATATTTGAATAACAATAAATTTAATAAATTACTTATTAAACTTTAATAAATTAGTTAATTATTTATTTAAATTTATCCAAGCAGTTAATAATAATATCATATTATTATCAAATTATCATTAATATTGAATTACTTTGACTAATTATTATAACTAATTTTTAATAATGTCATAAATGATTATAATATTCATATTATTTATTTAAATAATAATAATATTTAAATGTTATAATAACAAAATAATTAAATAATAAGACAATTTTCATATTAATATAGAATTTAAATATACTTGTTTGATTTATAATAATAATTAATAACAAAAAAATTAGTTATGATAGTTAAATTATCGTTATATTTAACTAATATATATTAATTATTAGTAATATATATAATAATTGAGATAATATTATACCATTTGTTTCAACAACAATTATTTATTATGATACTATATTTAATTATAATATGGATTAGCCTTAACAAAGCTCTATCAATTCAATATTTACAATTATTAATAGGTATGAATAAATAATTAGATTTATTTGTATTAATTATCTAAAATAAAAATAATTAATTATCATAATTTAAATTATTATAATGTATTAGTTTTGATAATATTATTAATATGATAATAATAAATATTTATTATAATTATTATATATATTAAAATAGATTTAAAATAATAATAATTTTATATTTTACATATTAATAATTTTATAATAGTTTAATAGATATAATAATGATAAACTATATTATTATATTAATTATTATTAATTATAACATTATTATTATTATCTTAATAATAACAATTAAAGTTATTAATTATTTTAATAATTTATAATACTAATAATATTATAATTATCCTAATAATTACTAATAATGATTATCTTTAATTAATTAAAATAGTCATAACTATTTAAACTGGTTTAGTAAATAGATTAAGTTGTATAATTTATAATATAATTATAGTATTACTATATTTAATACATAATATATTATTTAAACATATATTATTAATTTATATTTAATATATAAATATAATTATAAATATATCTATATATATTATATATATGTATATTATATATATTATTTATAAAATAATTCTAAATATAACAATATTATTAGTTATTATCTAATAACTAATATAGTTATATTTTAAATTATATTAAAAAAAGATTTTATTTTTAAATTTCTTACTTATTAATTATTTTTATAATAATAATAATAATTTATTAGTTAATTAATCATTAATAAATTTATTTAATAATATTACTAATTATAAATGATCATAATTAATTATAATAGTAACTAATAATTATACTATAATTATTATTATTACATTATAATTTAAAATAGTAATTATTATAAGAATTAGTAATATTTATTTAAATTATATATTAATAGTTTTTAGTATTAGTTCAATAATAAGAGACTAATAATATCAATTTTTATATATAATAACTATCATAATTACTATTATTAAATTAATAATTATTATTTTTAAATAATAATCAAATAAAATATTCAATTATTATTACATTATATTTATTAATCAAATATATTCAATAATTGAAAATATTAATATTAATATTTAAAATACTATAAATAGATAATTTTTTGTTTTGCTATCTATTTTATAATTAATTCTGAATAATTTGTTTAACAAGGTAGCACTAATAATAGTTATTAGTTTTTCAAATATCCTACTTATTAATTAAGTTTATTATAATTAATTAAAAGCTAATTAAGTGAGATAAATTTAATCTAATAATATTTATCAATTATAATTTAAATAATATACTTATAATATTAGTTTTAATATTAATAATTATTAATATAATTAATATATTGGAATAATATTCAAATAGTTGTTTGTTCAACTTATAATTAAAATAAATTGGCCTTAATATAAAAATATTAATTATTTTTTTAAAATTATAATAAGTATAAAATTTTTGCTCAATTATTACCTTCTTAATTATTTAAATCTCTTATTATATAATTTATAATAATAATTTTAATACGTATTATATCATATTATCTAATAAATATTATATTATTCATATAACTTAATTAGTATAGTAATTATATGTTAATTTGTATTAATAATTGTTATTAATTGATATAATTATAATAATAGTTATTAACTAAATACTTATTATTATGTAATAACTATATATCATATAAATTATATTTACTAACATAGATTTAAGTATCAATATTTTATTAATTACAACTTTATAATTATATTATTATAATATTAATATTATATTAATAACAATTATTATATAAATATGGTTTTATAATATTAATTAATAATAAAACTATTAATTATTTTATCAAATAAATTTTATATTATTTATAGTAAGAAAAATATATAACTTATATAGAATATAAGTTAATATAATTTAAATAAGATTAATATTAATAAGGATTATAATGAATTCATTGATGATTTAATTAATAATTTTAAAATTTTAATATTTAAATTTATATAATTAATATTATAATATGAATAACTATTTTAGATATTAAATAGTCATAACTAATAAATAGTCAAATAATTATTCATTATTTAAACTATTATTAAAAATAATTAATAATTATTATATTTAATAATATTATAATTAATATAATCATTATATTTTAGTTATAAGCTTTTGTTTTGTCATAAAACAATTGTTTCAATTCATAAAAACTTATTTGAAATAAAATAATACTACTTTATTAATATTTAAAAAATTAATAAGCAAGATACTTAATTACTAATTATAGTTAAATAATTATAAATATAATTAATAGTTATTTATAGTATTACTTATATGATATTTATATATATGCTTAATTATATTAATTAATTACTACAAATATTTATTAATTATGAAGATAGTATATAATAAATATTATTAATTAATTTATATAATTAATATATATTAATAGTAATAGTTATTAAATATAAATAACTTTTATTTATTAGTTAATTAATTAATATAGTATTATCTAAATATTAATTTATAATTTTAATATTTATTTTAATTATTTATTATAAATAATTATACCAATATAATTATATTATATAAATTTAATAATTATTATAATGTTATGACAATTGTTTATATATTTATAGTATAATATTTTTTAATTTTCTTGGTTATTAAGTTTCAAATTATTATTAAATTAGTATTATTTTATTCTAAATAAAATAATATGAACAAAACCAATTGTTTGATGATAAAATAAAAACGTTATAATGATTTGAAATAAATAATTGTTGAAATAGTCAAAACTATTTGAAATTATTTGCTTAGCAGACTTTCTTTTTAAATCTCTTATAGATTTATCTTCTAAATATTAATAAAATAATATTATTTTATTTCAAACAAACTTATATTAACAAAAACAATTGTTTTATGACAAACAAATCTTTAAATATTTTTACTTTAAAATAGATTTGAAATAAAATGTTTAATTTTTAAATTAAAAAAATTTAAACTTATAATAAGTAAATATTTAATAATATTTATAATTATTATCTTTAATTAAAATATAATAAATTTTAATTTATAATTAAAAAATAAATTTGTTTGCCGAACTAGCTCAAATAGTTAAAAAGTGTATGAATAATTATCTATTTCAAGTCATTTTTATTTTATCATAAAACCATTTTTTCAATTCACGTTAGCATTTTTAGAATAAAATAAAATGAATTTATTAATATTTCAAAAATTAATATGTTAGAGATTTAAAATATAATTTTGTTTACCTAACTAGTTCAAATAATTATAACTATTTGAATAATTATCTATTTCAAATCATTATGTCCCTTTGTCATAAAACAAATGTTTTTGTTCATATAAGTTTGTTTGGAATAAAATAATACTAACCTATTGATATTTCAAAAATTAATAAGAGATTTAAAAAATAAATATGTTCATCAAACTAGTTAAATAGTTATGACTACTTGAGCAATTATTTATTTCAAATCGTTATGACTTTTTAAAAATTATTAATAAATAATTTATATAAACAAAAATAATTAATATAACTATAACAATATATATGTTAATTATAATTATAAATTAAAAGATTACGTTTAATTATATCTATTATATTTATCAAATATAAATAATTAATTGATAAATAATAATTAATTGATTTTATAATTTGGTAAAATCAAATAGTCATAATTATTTGAACTAGTTATATAATTTAACTATTTTATTAATTACTAATAAATATAACTTTGTTATATTTATTAGATATAACTTATTCTAAAAATAGATTAAAAATAATATATATTATAACAAAATCCTCACTCGCACAAATTATAAAATTATAAAACTTATTATAATTAATTATAGTAAATAAAATTAGTTATTTAAAATATTAATTATTAATTTATAATTGTTATAAGCAAGAGTAATTCATATAATTTATATTTATATTTAATATTCATATAATTTTTTAATATTTGTTAATTGTGCAATGTAATTGTATAATAATATTCTTGTTATACAAATATAATAATTTTAATTTTAATTTCAATTAAAAATAATATTGTAATTAATAATTAGTAGATAATAATTTTATTTCAAATGTTAATAAATTAGCATTTATTAATATAATATGTGAAATATTATTAGATGTAATAATTTAAAATTTAAAATAAGCTAATTACATTGTAGTCATTATTTAAAAAATGACTTTTTTATACTATTTTTAAACATTGAAAAAATTATAATGATCCAAACCAATTATAATTATTAACAATTTTAATAATTTATTTAAAATTATTAACTTGATATTTTTAATAAATATTATTTGTTGAAAAAATTATTAATAATCGTTCATAGAGACTTAACATTATGTTATTAAGCAAATCTATAAGTTCTTAATAATATTATTAAAAAAATTATTTTATGACAAGACAAAGGTCATAACGATTTGAAATAAATAATTGTTCATATAGTCTTAACTATTTGAACTGGTTTGGCAAAACAATTTTATTTTTTAAATCTCTTAGTTATTCATTTTTGGAATATTATTAGATTAGTATTATCACTAAAAATACTAATCTATTTTAAATTAATTAGTAATTATATGATTCAGTAACAGAATTATTTAAAAAATGACTATTTTTAATACTAATTTAAAATAACTTATATATATAACTTTAGTGACATAATTATTTTGATTATTAAATTAATTATTAATATCAATTATTAATTAATTATATTAATTAATTTATATATTATTAATATTATTAGCTAGCAGCATAATAATAATTTTTATTATATCTATTAAATAATATATTAATTACTAATTATTAATTTTTATTATGATATATAGTTATTAATTATTAAATAAATTAATAATTAATAAATAGATAAATCATTTTAATAATTTAATATTAAAATTAAAATTATTTAATTTAATTATATTATATAAATTTAATGATAAACAAATTAAATTAGATAAATTAATAAGTATAAATATAGTATAAACAGATAATTGTTCAAAAATATAATATTATAATATAAATAATTATATAAATTATAATTAATTTAAAAATTATCGTAATTATAATTTACAATTATAATTTAATTATAATATATTACATATTTATAATTTAATTTAAATAATTTAAAAAATAATATTTTAATATAAATATAATATATAATAATCTAATTTATATTTAATATTATTATATTAAAACTTATTCATTTATAATTCAAAAAATTATAATTTATTATAATTAAATTAAAATAATCAATTAAGATATATATTTAAATTATAAATATTAATAATTATTTTAATGAATATTTTAATAATCAATTTATTAATTATTATTTTAATAAAATATTATTATTATTATATTATTATTACTAATAACATAAATAGATATTATAGTATAAATATTAATTTATTAGTAATTTATTATTAACTAATCGACAAAATTTATTATTAACTAATTTATTATTAATTAATTAATTTAATTAATTATAAACAATTTAGATATTTATATACAAAATATAAAATAACAAAAATTATTAAATAAATTTTTATTTACAAATAATAAAATAATATCAATATTATTTAGTGTTAAAAAATTAGAAATAGATATAATAAATGCTTATAAGCAATTTTATTTATTTTAATTTATGATATTAATTATAATTATAAACATATAATATTATATTATTAGTAATTATATAATTATTATTAATAATATTTCATTAATATACTATAAAATTAATGAATATTAAAATTAATTATCAATAATAATAATATTTAATAATATTAACTTAATTTAATTAATAATATTTAATCTTCATTTATAAATATAGTATAATAATATCTAATTTATTAGTTAAATTAATTATAATAATATGTAAACTAAATAAAAAATAATGTTCAAAATATTATTAACTATTTTTAAATAATATTTACTATTATAAACAACAATTATATATTATTTATTTCAATTTATATATAGTACTATATAATTAGTTAAAATTAATTTAAAATTTAAGTAATAAACAATTGTTTATTTATTCTATTAATTATCTATTTTAAATAAATTAATTATTGATAATGTAATTATCAAATATTACTAATTTAATACTATATTATTCTAATCTAGTTAAATTATAATAATTATAATTATAATATTACAAAAGGATTAATTATTATATTTATTATTAGAACAAGTTAATTGCTAATAATTAATATTATTTAGAATAATTTAATAATATATTTGATAAATATACAATAGTTGATAATATTGTTAAGATACGAAAGGAATAATATTTATGTATCAAATAAATTAAATCTATTATATTAAACTTGTTTGATATTATATTAATTATTTAATTTTTAGCTATACTTATAAAAATAATTTATAAATAGTTATTAATAAGACAATTAATAAGTAAAAGATTTAAAAAATAAATCCATTTATCGAACAAATTCAAATCATTATGACTATCTAAATAATTATCTATTTCAAATTCTTATGACTTTTTTTTGTCATAAAATAATTGTTTCCATCCATACGAGCTTACTCGGATTAAAATAATATTGATTTATTAATATTTCAACAATTAATAAGTAAAAGATTTTTAAAAAATAAGTTTACCAAACAAGTTCAAATAGTCATGACTATTTGAAAAATTATCTACTTCAAATCATTGAAGCATTTTGTTTTGTAATAAAATAATTGTTTCAATTCATGTTAGCTTATTTGAAATAAAATAATACTAATTTATTAATATTCTAAAAATTAAAATGTAAGAGAATTAAAAAAATAAATCTGTTTATCGAACAAGTTTAAATAGTTATGACTATCTTAATAATTATCTATTTCAAAACATTACAACCTTCTATTTTGTCATAAAACAATTGGTTCTATTCATTCAAGCTTATTTCAAATAAAACAATATAAATTTATTAATGTTCCAAAAATTAATAAGTAAAAATTTTAAAAATAAATTTATTTAAAAATTAATGTTCCAAAACCAATTGTTTTTATTCATGCAAAACTATTCAGAATAAAATAATACTATTTTATTACTATTTTGAAAATTAATAAGAGATTTAAAAACTAAATCTCTTTATCAAACCAGTTTAAATAGTAATGATTATTTGAACAATTATCTATCTCTAATTGTTATGATTTTTGTTTTGTCCTAAAAAAATTAATTTCCATTCAACAAGCTTATTTTAATCTGAATAAGCTTGTATGGATGGAAACAATTGTTTTATGACAAAACAAAAAAGTCATAAGAATTTAAAATAAATAATTATTCAAATAGTCATAACAATTTGAATTTGTTCGATAAATAGACTTACTTTTAAATATTTTACTTATTAAATGTCTTATTAATAAGTATTTATAAATTATTTTTATAAGTATAACTAAAAATTAAATAATTAATATAATAGATTTTATTTATTTGATACATAAATATTATTACTTTTGTATCTTAACAATATTATCAATTATTGTATATTTATCAAATATATTATTAAATTATTCTAAATAATATTAATTATTAGTAATTAACTTGTTCTAATAATAAATATAATAACTTAATCCTTTTTTAATAGTATAATTATAATTATTATAATTATAATAGATTAGAATAATATAGTATTAAATTAGTAATATTTGATAATTATATTATCAAATAATTAATTTATTTAAAATAGATAATTAATAGAATAAATAAACAATTGTTTATTACTTAAATTTTAAATTAATTTTACTAATTATATAGTACTATATATTAATTGAAATAAATAATATATAATTGTTGTTTATAATAGTAAATATTATTTAAAATAGTTAATAATATTTTGAAAATTATTTTTTAATTTAATTTACATATTATTATACTATATTTATAAATGAAGATTAAATATTATTATTATTATATATTATTATAACTATTGTAATATTGATATATTATTATTACCGATAATTAATTTTAATATTCATTAATTTTATAGTATATTAATGAAATATTATTATTAATAATTATATAATTACTAATATAATAATATTATAATAATATTAAATTATTTGATATAATATTTGGCTATTTTATTTCAAACTAATAAATTTTTTATTAAAATTTTTCAATTTTAATAATTAATATTTACATATTAACACTAATTTATTAACATTAAAAAAATTAATAAGAAAGAGATTTAAAAAAATAAATCTGTTTACAGAAAAATTCAAATAGTTATTACTATTTAAACAATTGTCTATTTAAAATTGTTACAACCTTTTGATTTGTCATAAGATAATTGTTTTAGTTAATACAAGCTTAAATGGAATAAATTTAATAAATTATTTAATATTATCTCATAAATTTAATATGAAATTAAGAATTATAATATAATTCTATAGGCGTAATTAGTTAATATATTAATTTATAAAATTAATTATTCTACAGTATATTACTATTATATTTTGCTATTATAAGTATATAATCATATAATATTAATTATTATTTAAATTATTAATATGAATATTTATTATATATATTTATTATAAATTATAAATAATAAATTGGATAATTAATTTAATACGCATGTAATCTTATGTGCTTGTTATAGTATATTAAATTATAAATTAAATTTTTACTTAAAAATTAAGTAATTAAATTTTTAATTACTTAAATCGATTATTTATTAACAATTATTATATTAAAAATAAGTATAATTTAATAATTAGATTTAATCATTATTATTTATTAATTAATTATAATATTTTACTTAATATACTATAATAATTAAATAAGTACACCTAGAGATTTCTTAGAAAATTTAACATTTAAAATTTCTAAGATTCTCATCCTTGGATAATTATCAAATATTTTCAACCAATTTTTTCTTTTTTCTTTTTTTTTTGTTTGAAAATAAATATTAATTATTGTTGTTGAAACCTTATCTAAATTATTATACCATTTGGGACAAATTTAGACAAAATTTCTCACCTAGGAATTTTATAGAAATTTACCATTTGAAATTTCTATAAATTCCATCATTAGATAATTAATATTTATTCTCAAAATTTATTTTTAAAATTTTTTATTCTTTTAAAATAATATTAATTAATTTATTAATTAATTATAATTAATTTAAATATAATATTATAACTATTACTTCTTAGTTTATAAATTATATAATATTATTATAAAAGTTATTATTTTAATCTGTTTATATTAATTATTTTATTTAATATATTAAACTATAAATAATCAATAATATCTTATATTAAATATTATAAAGTAATTAAATATATAATGATTAATTTACAATATAATTATTTTATAATTATATATTTATTGTATGTAATAAAAATTATTTGAAATTAATTATTTAATTTATAATGTTTAGTTATAATTAATAATATTATTAATTTAAATAATAATAATTTATAATACATGTAATAACCTAAAGTTATAATTATTATAATTATTTATAATGTTACATATAATTTAATATCTAACTCAATTGTATGAAAATTATATGTTTTATTTGTTATAATATTTAATTTATAATAATTAATAACTATTATTATAAATATTAAAGTATATCCTTTTAATAATTATATGATTAATATATTAAAGCATATAATATAAATATATATAAAATATATAAATAATAGATAAAATACTTTAATATAGTATCTTCTTTTAATATAGTATTTATTATTACATTTAATTAATATTTATTTTAATTATAATTAACTATATTTGAATATAAATATATTTTAAATATCTTAACAATTATTTTAAGATAATTATATTATTTATAATATATTTATAATTAATATTTAAATTATAAATGTTTAATTTGAAATAATATTAATAATTTATTTTATAATTAATACAATTAATTTAACTACTAATAATTTATTTAATATAATAATTATAATATACTATTTAAATTTATATAATATAATTATAAGAATATATTAATAATTATTAAATTAATTAATCTATAATAATTTATAGATCTTATTAAGATATATAAATTAATTAATAATATATAAATTTTTAAGATATTAATAAAGTTTTAAGTGTATATACATAACCTAATATTTAAATAATAATATTATGATAATATTATATTATCTTATAACAAAAGATAATTCAATTATTCAATTAATAAATAAAATTAATTTAGAATTATAATTATGTATATTAATAAATATTTAATATTAATAAATATTTAAATAATATACTTAATAATAGTTAATATTATATATAATTAAATAAACATAATTATTTAAATTTATTCAGTAAATAGATTAATTTTTTTAAATCGCTTTATTGTTAATTTTTGGATTATTAATAAATTAGTACTATTTTATTTTCAATTAGCTTATATGAATTGAAACAATTCTTTTATGACAAAATAAAAAAGTTATAACAATTTGAAATAAATAATTATTCAAATAGTCATGATTATTTGATCTAGTTTGGTAAGCATATTTATTTTTAAAATTTTTTACTTATTAATTGTTGAAATATTAATAAATTAATATTATTTTAATTGAATAAGCTTGTATGAACAGAAACTATTGTTTTATAATAGAACAAAATTTAATAAATTAATATAACCTATACCATTTAATTGTTAATACTATTATTATATTATTATAATAATTAATACCATTTATTCAAAATTAATAAATTTATAATAATATTAATAAATATTTAAATTTTTATTAAATTATAATCTTTAATAAAAAATATAATAGTTTTTATCAATTATTGTATATCTTAATAATAAGCTTATTATAAATTTCTAATAAATATATGTATAATTTATATTAATTATTAATATTAAACATGATCTTAACTAGAACCTGCTCTGATACCAACTATCATGGGCCTGGGACTTATGCCAACACTCCGTAGAGCATTAGGTTAGAATATTAAATAATTTAATAGATTATAATGATATTATTTTGATTTACTATTTTGAAAATATAGTTTTTTATGCTTTTAACTATTAATCATTAAATCATTAAATTAGTTATGAAAAGTAAATTTTACGTATATAATTATTTTATTATAATTAAGTTAATAATTGCTTGTTATTAATAGTCAAATATTAATGTTATTTTATTAAAAATAAATTATTAATTAAAATATTAATTATTAATATTTCAAACATTAATAAGTAAGAGATTTAATAGTTGAAATTATAAACTGTAACAAAAAGGTAAATTTGATCAATTTTATAATAAATTTGTATTATTTTATTCAAAAAAAGCTTCTATGAACAAAAAAAATTATTTTATAACAAAGCAAAAGGTTATAGCAATTTCAAATAGATAAATTTTCAAATAGTCATAATTATTTAAACTTGATCAATAAAAATATTCATTTTTTTAGTATTTGTTAATTTATTTTAATTAATAACTATATTAATAATAGTAATCTACTAAATAGTCATAACTAATTTTGGATAACAAAATTACTAATATTATAAAAATATTATAATTATTATATTATATAATATTAATTATTAGTAATATTATAAATATTAATATAATAAATTAAATAATGACAATATTAATTAGTAGTTTAATAATAATATAATAATACTAATTACAATTGATTGTTAAACTGTTAATAATAAATAATCATAATAATAAAAATTAATCAGTAAATAATTAAATGTTATTATTAAAATCAATAATAATTAAATAATTAATAAACAAATAAAATTAATATTATACTTTAATTATAAAACTTGTATAATGAACATTTAAATGACAAACAATATTAAATAATTATTATAATATATACTCTAGACAATTTTTAATTTAATAATTATATAAAATTGTTAATATTAATATAACATTTAACTATTTAAATCTCGATTTATATAATAATTAGAACTCTGTTTTATTATATAAGCAATTATTTGTATATTAGTAATAATCGATATTAACAAGCAATTTTATAATAAATCAATTTATATATTAATAATTTAGATAATTATTCTATTTTTAAAATTATTATTATTTGAAATAAAATAATATTACCTTTTTCAATTTGTTTGATAAACAAATTTTATTTTTTTAAACTTTTGTTTATTAATTTTGGAAATATTAAGAAATTAGTTTTATTTTATTCTAGATAAGTTTTTATAAATTGAAACAATTCTTTTATGTAAAAACAAAAGGTCATAATGATTTTAAATAAATAATTATTCAAATAGTCACAACTATTTGATCTTGTTCTATATTATTAATATAAAATTATTTTGATGTAATATATGTATAATTTGAACAAATATTTTAAAAGTAATATGTTAAATTAATATATTTTAATTTGTAAATCAATAGTTTTACAAGCATATTTACTTAATTAATAATGTTATAATAATAGAATTTCATAATAGTATAATATTTTAATACTAATTTAATAATTATAGTAAATAAATTAATGATTAATATCAATAATACTAATTTATTAATATTTTGAAAAAATGAAATATTAATAATTTTAAATGAAAAATAAGTTATCAATTTATTAGTATTAGTTATTATTTAATTATATTTTAATATTAAACTATTAATACAATTGGTTATAAATGTTTTTGTTCATATAAGTTTGTTCAAAATAAAATAATATTAATTTGTTAATATTTCAAAAATTAATAAAAAATTTAATAAATAAATCTATTTACCATACTAGTTCAATTAGTTATAACAATTTGAACATTTATTTATTTCAAATCGTACCAAATTAATAATTTGTTAATAAATTTGAATCGTACCTTTTGTAATTTAAACTTATTAAAAGTTTTTTAATTGAGTTATAATAAAACAACAGCTAAATAGTTAGAAAAATATTACCTTTTAAATCTCTTAGTTATTAATTTTTTATATTTGAAATCTTATAATTCAAATATTCATAACTATTTGAATATTATTCTAATTTAAGTTTAAATTTGTTTAATTTAAAAATTAAATATTTAATTTCAATTCTATTTTAAAGTAAAAATATTTAAAGATTTGTTTTGTCATAAAACAATTGTTTTTGTTAATATAAGTTTGTTTGAAATAAAATAATATTGTTTTATTAATATTTAGAAAATAAATCTGTAAGAGATTTAAAAAGAAAATCTGCTTACCAAATCATTTCAAATCATTATAACCTTTTATTTTATCATCAAACAATTGGTTTTGTTCATACTATTTTATTTAGAATAAAATAATACTAATTAATAATATTTTGAAACTTAATAACCAAGAAAATTAAAAAATAAATCTAATTGTTGAACCAGTTCAAATAGTTAAGACTCTATGAATAATTATCTATTTCAAATCGTTATGACCTTTTCTTTTAACGTAAAACAATTGTTTTGTTCGTATAAGCTTATTTGGATTAAAATAATACTAATTTAATAATATTTTGAAAATTAATAAGTAAGAGATTTAAAAAATAAATTTGTTTACTGAATCAATTCAAATGGTTAAAATTATTAGAATATTCATCTATTTCATATCATTTATATTTATTTTGAATAATTATATCTTATAATTAATATGACTAATAGTATTATTATAATACTAGGTAGTTATTAATTTTTAGAATATTATTTAAATTGTATTATTTATAATATAAATAGTCATAACTATTTGAACTTGTTTGATAAATAGATTCATTTTTTAAATCTCTTACTCATTAATTTTTGGAATAGTAATAAGTTAGTATTATTTTATTTCGAATAAGCCTATATGAATTGATATAATTGTTTTATGGTGAAACAAAAGGTCATAGTGATTTAAAATAGATAATTATTCAGATAGTTATTACTTATTTGAACTTGTTTGATAAACATATTTATTTTTTAAATCTTTTACTTATTAATTGTTGAAATATTAATAAATTAATATTATTTTAATTCAAATAAGCTAATATGAACAAAAATAATTGTTTTATGACAAAACAAAAGGTCATAACGATTTGAAATAGATAATTGTTCCAATAGTCATAACTATTCAAAATTATTCGGTAAACAGATTTGAAATAAGCTTGTATGAATATAAAAAATTACTTTATGACAATACGAAAAGGTTATAGCAATTTGAACTAGATAATTGTTCAAATAGCCATAATTATTTGAACTTGTTCGGTAAACAGATTCATTTTTTAAATCTCACTTATTAATTTTTAGAATATTAATAAATTAGAATTATGTTATTCTAAATAAGCTTATTGAACAAAAACAATTGTTTTGTGAGAAAACAAAAGGTCATAACGATTTGAAATAGATAATTATTCAAATAGTCATAATTGTTTGCACTAGTCAAGCCAAAAGATACATTTTCTAAATCCATTACTTATTAATTTTCAAAATATTAATAAATTAGCATTACTTTATTTCGAATAAGATTATATGAATAGAAACAATTATTTTATGATAAAACAAATGGTCATAACAATTTGAAATAAATATTTGGTCAAATAGTTATAACTATTTAAACTGGTATGGCAAACTGATTTATTTTTTACATCTCTTATGTATTAATTTTTGAAATATTAATAAATTAATATTATTTTATTTCAAACAAACTTATATGAACAAAAATATTTGTTTCATGACAAAATTGATATTATTAAAATAACTAATAATAATTATAAATATTATTAATTATATTTAATAAATGAATATAATAATTAAATTTGAAATTATTTATAATTATATTTATAAATTAAGCTTATTATTTATAATTAACTTATATATTTTTTATATTATTATAAAACTACAATTGTTTTAAATTTAATTTTAAAATAAAATATCAAATATTATTAAAATATTTATTAATATTTATAATAAATTATATCTTATATATAAGAAAATATTAAACTTTAAATATTAAATATAACATTGATATATCTATTTTATTACCAATAAAATATAACAATTACAGTATATAATATAATAATTAATAATATTATTATAAAATAATAATAAATTATTATCTATTTATTTAATTATGTATTATCTATTATAATTAATATAAATTATTAATAATTTGATATATAACTAAACTATTTTATATATAGGTTTTTTTTAATTCATTACTATATTATTAATTATAGATAATACCAATAATTATCTTAATATTATACTTTTTTGTTAATACTTAATATTAAATTATTTATTTAAACTATTATATAATTTATAAATTTTAATTTGTTATAGATTAACAAAACAAATATTATTAAATCTATTTAAATTAAATAACTAATTAATATTTAAATATTATCAAATAATAGTAATTATGTTTTATAATTATCGATTAGTTTCCTCGTACTAATCTGTACATAATAGAATTAATATATATAATTCAATTAATTATGAATAATAACAATAATACTTATTTAAATACTTATTAATAAGTAATAATTAATCCAAACATTTTAATTATAATAGTTAACTAAATAAATACTTAATTTATTTAATATATTAAATAAATTCTTATTAATTATTTAATATAATAGAATATTAATTAATTAATATTATTAATTATCTAAATATTAGTTTGATAAATTATACATAACTATTATTCAATTGTTTAATAAAATTAATATTATTATATAATTAAATTAATAATATAATTATATAATATTTATTATATTATAATAAATATTTAATTTAAATATTTATTACATAAAAATATTATATAATTATCCTAATAATATTAATCATTATGTTAATAATATTAAGTAATTATTAATATTAATTAAATTCTAAATGAAGTACTTTTAATTTATTTTAATTAAATATTAATTATTATAAGCTAATTGAACATTTAAATATTAGTTATTTAATAATTATCAATTATATGAATAAATTATCCAAATATTATAATAATTATAATAATATTAGTTATAAAATATTCAAATAGTTATTTAATAATTATAATAATCTATTTAATAATAATTAATTAAAAAATTATTCTAATTTATTAAGCTAATAGTTAATTTATTTATATTACTTATTAATAATAAATATTAATTATTTATTATAAAATTTAATTTATCATAAATATTAATAATTACTATTAATATTTAATTCAATTAATATAACATAAGTTTTAAATTATTAAACTAAAAATAATTAATATTTTTATAATATTAATAACTTTATTAATAATTTCTATTATAATTATTAATAAAGTTTATCCAAAATAAAATAACTATTTTATTATAATATTATAATTATCTTAATTATTATTAATATTTATTTTTAATATTAAATATAAATTAATTTATATTATTTGATAATACAAATAATTATTATATATTAATCTATTTATTATATTTATTTATCTATCAATATTAATTATTTTAATTAATACTATAAATTAATAATTGCAATATTAATAATTATTAAACATATATTATTAATAATTATTTAATTTATTGTAAAACTAAACCTATTATTTATAATATAATAAAGTTATATTTATATATTTATATTATTTTTAAGAATAATTAATTATTATATCAATTATTTTAATAATTAATATAATAATTAAATTAAATTATTATATAATTTATTACTTATAATTATAAAATAATAAATAATTATAAATAAGGTATATTACTTTATAAAATAATAACTACAATATAATTATAAGTTAATTAATAATATATTATATTTATATTTTTAATTGTTAATGTCATAATAATTAATATTAATTATTATAATTACAATTTAATTATAAATATAAACAAATTATTAATCAAAAGGTGAGAGCAAAGGGATTTCAAGGAGCTTTTTGCAAAGCTTCATTAAAGAATTTTTGAGATATTAAAAAAGTAATATTATTTTATTTTGGATAAGCTTTTATGTATTAAAACAATTGTTTTATGATAAAACAAAAAAACTATTTTAATTATAATAAAATAATTTTATTAAAAATATTGTATATGATATTAAAAAGTAATTATTAGATTAATTAGATTTAATAATTAATAATTAAATTATTATTAATATTATATGAAATAATCTAATAATAATCTCGGATTAATAATAATCGTTAAAACTTAATAACCAAGAAAATTAAAAATAAATCTAATTGCCAAACCAATTCAAATAGTTAAGACTCTATGAATGATTATCTATTTCAAATTGTTATGACCTTTTCATTTAATGTAAAACAATTGTTTTGTTCGTACAAGCTTTTTTGGATTTATAATGAAATAAAACTTTAATTAATTAATAGCATAATAATAAAAAATTTTAATGTTATAATATATAAAATAGTTTTATATTAAATAAATTTATTTTATATATTTTTAATTAATTATTATAAATATATTATAATAATATGATTATTTTATATATAAATAATTTATATAATAATTTATATTGTTATTTAAGAATAACTAGTTATATAAATAGAAAGGGGATTTTAAAAATATATAATTTAATTATAATTGTTTATTTTTATATATAAACAATTATAGTCAAACTTAGTAATTTATAGTATAATATCAAGTATAAATAATAATAATAGTAATTAATAGTTTATTTGATAATTTATTTATATTTATATAATTATAAATAATATATAATTTATTAATTTTTATTTAATTAATAAATATTTGTTTATTTAATTAGTAATTATTTATTTTAAAATAAATACTAATATTGATATTTTAATTAATAATTTATTAGTATTTACTAAAAATATATATTATAAACTATTTATAATGCTATTAAGTAATTATTTATATAATCTCTTATTAACTTATATTATTTAAAGAATAATTATTTCAATTTAATATTATATACTAAAATAATTAAGTATTAATATATTATAAATTATTGATACTAAAATTATTCATTTATAATATTATATTAACTATATTATATCATAAGTAATTGTTAGATTAATAATAGGTGATGACATTTTGCTATCATCATATTAGACCTTTAGCGACGATGCAAACATGACGAACGTCATGACATTTAATTTTTTGTCACGGAATATGTAGGGTGATGAAAAACAAATATTTAGTGACATTATTCTATGCGCCACTAATGACCAAAATTTGTTGTAGTGGAATAAGGTTGTATGAATAGAAACAAATGTTTCATGATAAAACAAAGATCATAACGATTTGAGATAGATAATTATTCAAATAGTTATAACTATTTGAATTGGCTTGGTAAAAAGATTTAGTTTTTAAATCTTTTAATAATTTTCAAAATAGTAGTAAATTAGTTTTATTTTATTCTAAATAATTTTGTATGAATAAAAACAATTGTTTTACGACAAAACAAAATGTCTTAACAATTTGAAATATATAATAGTTCAATTGGACATGACTAGTTGAACTTGTTCGATAAATAGATTAATTTTTTAAATCTTCAACTTATTAATTTTCAGAATATTAATAAATTAATATTATTTTATTTTGAATAAACTTGTATGAATATAAGCAATCGTTTTATGACAAAACAAAAGATTATAACAATTTAAAATAAATAATTGTTCAAATAGTCATAACTATTTGAATTCGCTCGGTAAACATATTTATTTTTTGAAACTTTTACTTATTAATTTTGGAATATTAATAAATTAGTATTATTTTATTTCAAATAAACTTGTTTGAATAGAAACAATTAGTTTATGAAAAAACAAATAGTCATAATGATTTGAACTAGATAATTGTTCAAATAGTCATAACAATTTGAACATGTTTAGAAAATGAATTTATTTTTTTATTTTTTATTTATTAATTTTTGGAATATCAATAAATTTATAATATTTTATTCGAGTTAAGCTTGTATGAACAAAACCAATTGTTTTATGACAAAACAAAAGGTAATAATGTTTTCAAAACAAAAGATAATAATGTTTTGAAATAGATAATTGTTCAGATAGTCATAACTGTTTGAATTTGTTCGGTAAATAGATTCATTTTTTTAATTCTCTTACTTTTTAATTTTTGAAATATTAATAAATTGTTCAGTAAACATACTTATTTTTTAAATCTTTTACTTATTAATTGTTGAAATATTAATAAATTAATATTATTTTAATCCAAATAAGCTTAAGTGAATAGAAACAATAAACAAAATGTCATAACAATTTGAAATAAACAATTATTCAAATAGTCATAACAATTTAAACTTGTTCGGTAAATAGATTTATTATTTAAATCTTTTACTTATTAAATGTCTTAATATTAATAAATTTGTATTATTTTATTCAAAATAAGCTTGTATGGACATAATAAATCATTTTATGACAAAACAAAAAGTTATAGCGATTTCAAATAGATAATTGTTCAAATAGTAATAATTATTTAAACTTATTCGATAAACAAATTCATTTTTTTAAATATCTTAATTATTAATTTTTGGAATATTAATAGCATATTATTATTTTATTTTGAATAAGTTTATATGAATTGAAATAATTTTTTATGACAAAACAAAAGGTCATAACGATTTAAAATAGATAATTATTCAAATAGTCATAACTATTTGATCTAGTTCGATAAACATATTTATTTTCTAAATTTTTTATATTAATTGTCAAAATATTAAAAATTAATAATATTTTAATTCGAATAAACTTGTGTGAACAAAAACTATTGTTTTATAACAGAACAAAAAGTCATAAGATTTGAAATAAATAATTGCTTAAATAGTCATAACTATTTAAACTAATTTGATAAATAGATTTATTTTTTAAATCTCTTATTAATTTTTGAAATACTAATAGGTTACTATTATTTTATTATGAACAAAAACATTTATTTTATAACAAAACAAAAGGTTATAATGATTTGAAATAGATAATTGTTTAAATAGTCATAACTAGTTAACTGGTTAGGTAAATAGAATTATTTTTTAAACTCATATTTATTAATTTTTGAAATATTAATAAGTTCATTTTATTTTGTTTCGAATAAGCTAGTATGATTTGAAAAAATTGTTTTATGACAACAAAATGTCATAATGATTTGAAATAGATAATTATACATATAGTCTTAACTATTTGAACCGATTTGGCAAACAAATTTATTTTTTAAATCCCTTTGTTATTAATTTTTAAAATATTATTAGATTAGTATTATTTTATTTTGAATAAACTTGTATGGATAGAAATAATTATTTTATGACAGAAGAAAAGGTTATAATGATTTGAAGTGTACAATCGTTCAAATGGTCATTACTATTTGAACTAATTCGATAAATAGATTTATTTTTTAAAACTTTTACTTATTAATTTTTGAAAGATTAATAAATTAATATTATTTTATTTCGAATAAGCTAATGAGATAAAAAACAATTGTTATATAACCAAACAAAAGGTGATAATGATTTGAAATAGATAATTGTTGAAATGGCCATAATTATTTGCATGATTCAATAAACAGATTCATTTTTTAAATCACCTACTTATTAATTTTTGTAATATAATTAAATTAATATTATATAATTTTGAATAAGCTTCTATAAACTGAAACAATTGTTTTATGACAAAACACAAGATCATACGATTTTAAATAGACAATTATTCAAATAGTATTATTTTATTTCAAAAAAGCTTGTACGTTGAACAACAATTGTTTTATGACAAAATAATAGGTAATAATGATTTGAAATAGATAGTTGTTTAAATAGGCATAATTATATGAACTAATTCGGTAAATTGATTTACGTTTTAAATGTCTTAATTATTAATTTTTAAAATATTAACAAAGTAATATTATTTTATTTTGAATAACCTTTTCTGAACTAAAACAATTGTTTGATGACAAAACAAATAGTCATAATGATTTTAAATAGATAATTGTTTAAATAGTCATAACTATTTAAACTTGTTCGATAAATAGATTTATTTTTTCAAATCTCATGCTTATTAATTTTTTGAATGTTAATAAATTAATATTATTTTATTCTGAATAAGCTTGTATCAACTGAAACAATTATTATATGACTAAACAAAAGGTCAAAATGATTTGAAATAGATAATTATTCTAATAGTCTTAACTATTTGAACTAGTCCGACAAATACATTTATTTTTTAAAACTCTTATTAATTTTTAGAATATTATTAAATTAGTATTATTTTTATTTGAAAAAGCTTTTATGATCAGAAATAATTATTTTATGAGAAAACAAAGATCATAATGATTTGAGATTAATATTTATTCAAATAATTATAACTATTTGAACTGGTATAGAAAATAGTTTTAATTTTTAAATCTCTTCTTTATTAATTTTTGAAATATTAATAAATTAGTATTATTTTATTTCAAATAAATTTTTATGAACTGAAACAATTGTTTTATGACAAAACAAAATGTCATAATGACCTTAAATAGATAATTGTTTAAATAGTTAAATCTATTTGAATATGTTCAGTACAGAGATTTATTTTTTTAAATCTCTTACTCATTAATTTTTTGAATATTAGTAAATTATATTATTTTATTCTAAATAAATTTGTATGAACTGAAATAATTGTTTTATGACCAAACAAAAGGTTAGAACGATTTGAAATAAATAATTATTCTAATAGTTTTAACGAGTTGAATTGTTTTGGCAAATACATTTTTTTAATCTCTTACTTATTAATTTTTGAAATATCATTAAATTAGTATTATTTTAATCTAAATAAGCTTGTATAAAAAACAATTGTTTTATAACAAAAAAATCATGATAACAATTTGCGATAGATAATTGTTCAAATAGCCATAACTATTTGAACTATTTCGGTAAACAGATTTAGTTTTTAAAGTTTTTGTTGGTTTTCAAAATATTAAAAGATTAGTATTATTTTATTCTAAATAATTTTACATGAATAGAAACAATTGTTTTATGAACAGAAATGATATGAAATAGATAAATATTCAAATGGACATGACTATTTGAACTTGTTCGGTAAATAGATTTATTTTTTACTTATTAATCTCTTACTTATTAATTTTTAGAATATTAATAAATTAGTATTATTTTATTTTGAATAAACTTATATGAATAAAAACAATTGTTTAATGACAAAATAAAAGATCATAACTATTTGAAATAACTAATTATTTAAACAAACATAACTATTTAAACTTGCTTAGTAAACAGATTTACTTTTTAAATTTTGTACTTATTAGTGTTTGGAATATTAATAAATTAGTATTATTTTATTTTGAATATGTTTGTATGAATAGAAACAATTAGTTTATGACAAAATAAAAGGTCACAACTATTTGAAATAGATAATTGTTCAAATAGCCATAATTATTTGAACGTGTTCAGAAAACATATTTATTTTTAAAATTTTTATTTATTAATTTTTGAAATATTAATAAATTTATATTATTTTATTTGAAATAAGCTTGTATGAAAAAAAAACAATTATTTTATGACAAAACATAAGGTCATAACGATTTGAAGTAGATAATTATTCAAATAGTCAACTATTTGAACTTGTTCGATAAATAGATTCATAGTTTAAATCTCCTACTCATTAATTTTTGAAATATTAATAAATTAGTATTTTTTTAATTTCCAATAAGCCTATATGAACTGATACAATTGTTTTACGATGCAACAAAAGTTCATAACAATTTGAAATAGATAATTATTCAAGTAGTTATGACTATTTGAACTTGTTCAGTAAACATATTTATTTTTAAAATCTTTTACTTATTAATTGTAGAAATATTAATAAATTAATATTATTTTAATTCGAATAAGCTTATATGAACAAAAGCAATTGTTTTATGACAAAACAAAAAGTCATAACGATTTGAAATAAATAATTATTCAAATAGTCGTAGCTATTTAAACTTATTCAGTAAATAGATTACTTTTAAATCTTTTACTTATTAATTGTATGAATATTAATAAATTTATATTATTTTAATTAAAATAAGCTTGTATGAATAGAAAAATATATTTTATGACAAAACAAAAGGTTGTAGCAATTTAAAATAGATAATTGTTTAAATAGTCATAACTATTTTAACTTGCTCGATAAACAGATTCAATTTTTAAATCTCTTGCTTATTAATTTTTGGAATATTAATAAATTAGAATTATGTTATTTCGAGTCAACTTGTACAAACAAAAACAATTATTTTGCAACAAAACAAAAGGTCGTAACACTTTGAAATAGATAATTATTCAAACAATTATAGCTATTTATACTAGTCAGGTTAAAAAATTCATATTTTAAATCCATTACTTATTCATTTTTAGAATATCATTAAATTAGCATTATTTTATTTCGAATAAGATTGTATCAATAAAGACAATTGTTATATGACAAAACCAATGGTCATAATGATTTGAAATAAATAATTGTTCAAATTGTTATAACTATTTGAATTAGTTTGGTAAGCAGATTTATTTTTTTAAATCTCTTATTAATTTTTAAAATATTAATAAATTAAAATTATTTATTTAAAATCAACCTATATGAACAAAAACATTTGTTTTACAACATAACAAAGGGTCATAATGATTTTAAATAGATAATTATTCATATAGCCTTAACTATTTGAATTGATTCAGCAAATAAATTTAATTTTGAAATCTCTTAATTATTAATTTTTATAATATTATTACATTAGTATTATTTTATTCTAAATAAACTTGTATGACTATAAATAATTGTTTTATGACAAAACAAAAGTTCATAACGATTTGAAATAGATAATTGTTAAAATGACCATAATTATTTGAACTGATTCGATAAACTAATTTATATTTTAAATCTCCAACTTCTTAATTTTTGAAATATTAATAAAGTAATTTTATTTTATTTTGGATAAGCTTTTTTGAATTGAAATAGTTATTTTATGATAAAACAAATGGTCATAACAATTTTAAATAGATAATTGTTCAAATAGTCATAACTATTTGAACTTGTTTGATAAGTAGATTTATTTTTTAAAATTTCTTGTTTATAAACTTTCTAAATGTTAATAAAATTGTATTATTGTATTTTGAATTAGCTTATATGAACTAAAAAAAAAATTTATGACAAAACAGAAGGTTAGAACGATTTCAAATAAATAATTGTTCTAAAAGTCTTAACTATTATAACCGGTTTGGCAAACACATTTATTTTTTAAATCTCTTACTTATTAATTTTTAGAATTTTATTAGTTTACCAATATATTACTCTGAACAAGCTTGTATGAATAGAAACAATTGTTTTATGACAAAACAAAAATCATACTAATTTGAGATAGATAATTGTTGAACTAGTCATAACTATTTAAACTAGTTTGGTAAATAGATTTTTTTTTTAAATCTCTTATTAATTTTTGAAATATTAATAAATTAGGTTTATTTTATTCTAAATAATTTTGTATAAATAAAAATAATTGTTTAACGACAAAACAAAGTGTCATAATGATTTGAAATAGATAATAGTTCAAATGGACATAACTATTTGAGCTTGTTCGGTAAGAAAATTTATTTTTTAAATCTCCAACTTATTATTTTTAGAATATTAATAAATTAGTATTATTTTATTTCGAATAAACTTGTAGAATAGTAACAATTGTTTTATAACAAAACAAAAAATCATAATGATTTGAAATAAATAATTGTTCAAATAGTCATAACTATTTGAATTCGCTTATTAAATAGATTTATTTTTAAATCTTTTACTTATTAATTTTTAGTATTTTAATAAGTTAGTATTATTTTTATTTTGAATAAACTTTTATGAATAGAAACTATTGGTTTATGACAAAACAAAAGGTCATAACATCTGAAATAGATAATTATTCAAATAGTCATAACTATTTGAACATGTTTAGAAAACATTTTTATCTTAGTAATTTTTGGAATATTTATAAATTTAACTTATTTTATTCAAAATAAGCTTAAATGAACAAACCCAATTGTTTTATGAGAAAATGAAATGTCATAATGTTTTGATATAGTAATTGTTTAGATAGTCATAACTATTTGAACTTGTTCGATAAACATATTCTTTTTTTAATTCTCTTATTCATTAATTTTCAGAATATTAATAAATTAGTATTATTTTACTTCAAATAAACTTATATGAACTGAAACAATTGTTTTATTACAAAAGAAAAGGTCATAATGATTTAAAATAGATAATTATTCAAATAAACATGACAATTTGAACTTGTTCGGTAAGCATATTTATTTTTTAAAATCTTTTACTTATTAATTGATGAAATATTAATAAATTAATATTATTTTAATATGAATAAACATGGACAATTGTTTTATGAAAAAACAAAAAGTCATAACAAGTTGAAATAAATAATTGCATAAATTGTCATAACGATTTAAACTTGTTCAGTGAATAGATTTATTTTTTAAATCTTTTGCTTATTAATTGTCTTAATATTAATAAATTTGTATTATATTATTTGAAATAAGATTGTATGAACAGAAAAAAATTCTTTTATGACAAAATGAAAGGTTATAGTGATTCCAAAAAGATAATTGTTCAAATAATCATAATTATCTAAACTTGTTCAATAAACAAATTCGTTCTTTAAATCTCTTTATGATTAATTTTTGGATTACTAATAAATTAGCATTATTTTATTTCGAATAAGTTAATATGAACTGAACAATTCTTTCATGATAAAACAAAAAGTCATAACGATTTGAAATAGATAATTATTCAGAAAATCATAATTATTTGATCTAGTTTGGTAAACATATTTATTTTAAAAATTTTTTATTTATTAATTGTCAAAATATTAATAAATTAGTATTATTTTAATCTGAATAAGCATGTATGAACATAAACAATTATTTTATAATAGAACAAAAAAGTAAGAATGATTTGAAATAAATAATTACTTAAATAGTTATAACTATTTGAACTAGTCTGATAAATAGATTTATTTTTTAAATCTCTTCTTAATATTTGAAATATTAATATATTAGAATTACATTATTCCAAAAAAACTTATATGAACAAAAACATTTGTTTTATGACAAAAGAAAAGGCCATAATGATTTGAAATAGATAGTTGTTCAAATAATCATAATTATTTAAATTGGTTAGGTAAACAAAATTATTTTTTGAATTCGTACTTATTAATTTTTGAAATATTAATAAATTCATTTTATTTTATTCCAAATAAGCTAGTATAAATTCAAATAAACTTATTTTATGACAAAATAAATGGCCATAACGATTTGAAATAGATAATTGTTCATATAGTCTTAAATATTTAAATTGGTTTGGCAAATAAATTTATTTTTTAATTCTATTATTTATTAATTTTTGAAATATTATTAGATTAGTATTATTTTATTCTGAATAAGCTTGTATGAACAAATAATTGTTTTATGACAAAACAAAAGGTTATAGCGATTTAAAGTTTACAATTGTTCAAATAATCATGATTATTTGAACTAGTTTGATAGATAGATTTATTTTTTAAATCACTTACTAATTTTTGAAAGATTAATAAATTAGATTATTTTAATCAAAATAAGCTTAATGTTCAAATACAATTGTTATATGACAAAAAAAATGTAATAACAATTTGAAATAGATAATTGTTGACATGACCATAATAATTTGAACCGATTCGATAAATAGATTCACTTTTTAAATCACTTATTAATTTTTGGAATATTAATAAATTAGTATTAATTTATTTCAAATAAGCTTCTATGAACTGAAACAATTATTTTATGACAAAACAAAAGGTCATAACAATTTGAAATAAATAACTGTTTATATAGTTTTAACTATTTGAACTACTTCGGCAAACAAATTTATTTTTTAAATCTCTTAGTTATTAAATTTTGAAATATTATTAAATTAGTATTATTTTATTCTAAAAAAGCTTATATGAACTAAAACAATTATTTTATAACAGAACAAAAGGTTATAATGATTTGAAATAGACAATTATTCAAATAGGAACTGGTTTGGTAAATAGATTTATTTTTTAAATCTCCTACTTATTAATTTTTGAAATATTAATAAATTAACATTACTTTATTCTGAATAGGCTTGTATGATGAAAAGCAATTGTTTTATGAAAAAACAAAAGTTTGTAATGATTTGAAATAGATAATTGTCCAAATAGCCATAATTATTTGAACCAATTTGATAAACTGACTTACTTTTTAAATCTCTAACATATCAATTTTTGAAGAATTAATAAAATAAAATAATTTTATTTTGGATAATCTTTTATAAACTAAAACAATTATTTGACGATAAAACAAAATGTCATATTTAAGCTCATTTGGATTAAAATAATATTAATTTGTTAATATTTCAACAATTAATAAGTAAAAGATTTAAAAACTAAATATGTTTACCCAACAAGTTCAAATAGTCATGACTATTTGAATAACTATCTATTTCAAATCATGGTGACCATTTGTTTTGTAATAAAACAATTGTTTCAATTCATAAAATATAATAATTTATTAATATTCCAAAAATTAATGAGTAAGAGAATTAAAAAATGAATTTGTTTACCAAATATGTTCAAATAGTTATCACTATCTAAACAATTATCTATTTAAAAATATTATGACTTTTTGTTTTGTCATAAAACAATTAGTTCTGTTCATGCAAAATTATTTTAAATAAAATAATATAAATTTATTAATATTCCAAAATATAATAAGTAAAAATTTAAAAAATAAATATGTTTTCTGAACATGTTTAAATTGCTATGACTATTTGAATAATTATCTATTTCAAATCATTATGACCTTTTGTTTTGTCATAAACCAATTGTTTATATTCATAAAAGTTTATTTGAAATAAAATAATAGTAATTAATTAAAATTTCAAAAGTTAATAAGTAAATGATTTAAAAAATAATTCTGTTCATTGAGCGAGTTCAAATAGTTATGACTATTTGAACAATTATTTATTTTAAATCGCTATGATCATTTATTTTGTCATAAAACAATTGTTTCTATTCATACAAGTTATTTCGAAATAAAGTAATACTAATTTATTAATATTTCAAAAATCAATAAGAGATTTAAAAACTAAATCTATTTATCAAACCAGCTCAAATAGTTATGACAATTTGAACAATTATCTATCTCAAACTGTTATGATCTTTGTTTTTTCCTAAAACAATTGTCTGTATTCATACAAGCTTATTCAAAGTAAAATGTTGCTAAATTAATAATATTCTAAAATTAATAAAAGATTTAAAAAATTAATGTGATTGCCAAACCACTTCAAATACTTAAGACAATTTAAACATTTATCTATCTCAAGTCATTATGATCTTTGTTTTGTCCTAAAACAATAGTTTGTGTTCATACAAACTTATTCAAAGTAAAATATTGCTAAATTAATAATATTCTAAAATTAATAAGAGATTTAAAAAACAAATCTTAAGATTATTTGAACAATTATCTGTTTCAAATTGTTCTAACCTTTTGTTTAGTTATAAAATAATTTTTTCAGTTCATACATGCTTATTTGAAATAAAATAATACTAATTTATTAACATTTAAAAAATTAATAAATAAGAAATTTTAAAAAATAAATCTATTTATCGAACAAGTTCAAATAGATATGGCTATTTGAGCAATTATCTATTTGAAATAAATATGACCTTTTGTTTTATCATAAAAAAATTGTTTCAGTTCATAAAAAATTATTCGAAATAAAATAATATTAATTTATTAATATTTCAAAAATTGATAAGTTAGAGATTCAAAAAATAATTTAGTTTATCGAATCAGTTAAAATCATTAAGGTCATTTGAACAATTATCTATTTCAAATCGTTATGAACTTTGTTTTGTTAAAAAAACTATTGTTTTTCATCTTACAAGCCTATTTAGAATAAAATAAGACTAATTATTAATATTTCAAAAATTAATAAGAGATTTAAAAAATAAATCTATTTACCAAATTCCTATTTGAACAATTATCTATTTTAAATTGCTATAAGCTTTTGTTCTATTATAGAATAATTATTTCAATTCATATAAGCTTACTCAAAATAAAACAATATTAATTTAATAATATTTCAAAAATTGCTAACTAAGAGATTTAAAAAAAAAATTGTTTGCCGAAGCAGTTCAAACAGTTAAGACTATATGAACAATTATCTATTTCAAATTGTTATGACCTTTTGTTTCTCATAAAACAATTGTTTCAGTTCATACAAGCATATTTAAAACAAAATAATACAAATTTATTAGTATTTCAAAAATTAATAAGTGATTTAAAAAGTAAATTTTTTTATTGAATCAATTCAAATAATTATAGCAATGTCAACAATTTTCTATTTCAAATCATTACAACCTTTTGTTTGGTCATATAACAATTGTTTTTAAACAAGCCAGCTAATTTAGAATAAAATAATAATATTTTATTAATCTTTCAAAAATTAATAAGTAAGATTTAAAAAATAAATATGTTTACTAAACCAGTTTAAGTAATTGTGATTATTTGAATAATTATAAATTTCAAATCGTTATAACCTTTTGTTCTATCATAAAACAATTATTTTTGGTCATACAAGTTTATTAAAAAAAAAAAACTAATCTAATAATATTCTAAAAACTAATAACTAAGAGAATTAAAAAATAAATTTATTTGCTAAACCAGTTCAATATTTAAGACTATATGAACAATTATCTAAATAAAATCATTATGACCTTTTATTTTGTCATAAAATAAAGATTTTTTTAATTCATACTAGCTTATTTAGAACAAATAAAATAAAATTTATTAATATTTCAAAAATTAATAAATAAGAGATTTAAAAAATAATTCTATTTACCTAACCAGTTCAAAATAATTATGATTATTTAAACAATTATCTATTTCAAATTGTTATGATCTTTTGTTTTGTCTAAAAACAAATGTTTTTGTTCATATAAGTTTGTGCGGAACAAAGTAATACTAATCTATTAATATTTTCAAAAATTAGTAAGAGATTTAAAAAATAAATCTATTTATCAAACTAGTTTAAATAGTTATAACTATTTGAGTAATTATTTATTTTAAATCGTTATGATTTTTTGTTATGTTATATAACAATTTTTTTTGTTCATACAAGCTTATTTTATATTAAAATATACTAATTTATTAATATTTTGACAATTAATAAGTAAAAAGTTTAAAAAATAAATATGTTTACCAAACTAGATCAAACAATCATGATTATTTGAATAATTATCTATTTCCAAATAGTATGACCTTTTGTTTTGTCATAAAAGAATTATTTCAGTTCATATAAGGTTATAATAATTTAAAATGTTGACATAGGAAACTAGTATGGTAAACAGATTTATTTTTTAAATCTCTTGCATATTAATTTTTGAATATTAATAAATTAGTTTTATTTTATTTTGAATAGGCTTGTATGATAAAAAACAATTGTTTTATGACAAAACAAAAGTTCGTAATGATTTGAAATAGATAATTATTTAAATGGCCTTACTTATTTGAACTAATTTAATAAACTAACTTATTTTTTAAATCTCTATCTTATCAAATTTTGAAATATTAATAAAGTAATATTATTTTATTTTGGATAAACGTTTATGAACTGAAACAATTGTTTTATGATAAACAAAAGGTCATATTTATTTTAAATAGATAATTGTTCAAATAGTCATAACTATTTGAATTTATTCGATAAACAGATTTATTTTTTAAAATTTTTTATGTATTAATTTCCTAAATGTTAATAAATTAGTATTATTTTATTTCAAATAAGCTTGTATAAACTAAAAAAAATTATTTTATGACTAAATAAAAGGTCATAGTGATTTGAAAAAGATAATTATTCTAATAGTCATAGCTATTTGAACTGGTTTTGCAAACATATTTATTTTTTAAATCTCTTACTTATTAATTTTTAGAATATTATTAATTTAGCAGTATTTTACTTTAAATAAGCTTGTATGAATAGAAACAATTGTTTTATGACAAAACAAAGATCATAATGATTTGAACTGGTTCGATAAATAGATTTAGTTTTTAAATCTCTTATTAATTTTTGAAATATTAAAAAATTAGTATTATTTTATTTTTAATAATTTTTTATGAATAGAAACAATTGTTTTATGACAAAACAAAATGTCCTAACGATTTGAAATAGATGATAGTTCAAATGAACATAACTATTTGAACTTATTTAGTAAATAGATTTATTTTTTAAATCTCCATCATATTAATTTTTAGAATATTAATAATTAGTATTATTTTATTTCAAATAAAATTTGGTGAATACAAACAATTTTTTTATGACAAAATAAAAGATCATAATGATTTGCAATAAATAATTGTTCAAACAATCATACTATATAAACTCACTTAGTAAATAGATTTTTTTAAATCTTTTACATATTAATTTTTGGAATTTTAATAAATTAGTATTATTTTATTCCAAATAAGCTTTTATGAATAGAAAAAACTAATTTATGACAAAACAGAAAGGTCATAATGATTTGAAATAGATAATTATTCAAATAGTCATAACTATTTCAACGTGTTCAAAAAACATATTATTTTTTAAACATTAATAAATTTATATTATTTTACTCGAAATAAGCTTGCATTAGCAAAACCAATTGTTTTATAACAAAACAAAAGGTTATAATGTTTTGAAATAGCTAATTGTTCAGATAGCAATAACTATTTGAACATGTTCGGTAAACATATTCATTTTTTAATTCTATTACTCATTAATTTTCAAAATATTAATAAATTAGTATTATTTTATTTTGAATAAGCTTATATAAACTGAAACAATTATTTTATTACAAAACAAAATGTCACAATGATTTAAAATAGATAATTATTTGAATAGTTATGACTATTTAAACTTGTTCAGTAAACATATTTATTTTTTAAATCTTTTACTTATTATTTTTCAAAATATTAATAAATTAATATTATTTTAATCTAAATAAGCTTTTATAATCAAAAGCAATTATTTTATGGCAAAATAAAAAGTCATAACAAATTAAAATAAAAAAATTATTCAAAAAGTCATAAAGATTTGCACTTGTTCAGTAAATTAATTATTTTTTAAATTTACTTATTAATTGTCTTAATATTAATAAATTTGTATTGTTTTATTCAAAAAAAGCTTGTATAAATAGAAAAAATCATTTTATGACTAAAGAAAAAGGTTACAGCGATTTCAAATAGATAATTGTTGAAATAGTTATAATTATTTAAACTTGTTCAGTAAACATATTCATTTTTTGAATCTCTTAATTATTAATTTTTAGAATATTAACAACCTAGTATTATTTTACTTTGAATAATTTTCTATGAATTGAAATAATTTTTTATGACAAAACAAAAGGTCATAATGATTTGAAATAGATATTTATTCAAATAGTCATGACTATTTAATCTAGTTCGATAAACATATTTATATTTAAAATTTTTTACTTATTAATTGTTGAAATATTAATAAATTAGTATTATTTTAATCAGAATAAGTTTGTATGAACATAAACTATTATTTTATAATAGAACAAAAGACATAACAAATTGAAATAAATAATTCCTTTAATAGTTATAGCTACTTGAATTGGTTTGATAAATAGATTTATTTTTTAAATCTCTTATTAATTTTTGAAATATTATTATATTAGTATTTTTTTATTCGAACAAACTTACATGAACAAAAACATTTATATTACAACAAAACAAAAGGTCATAATGATTTGGAATAGATAATTGTTCAAATGGTCATAATTATTTGAACTGGTTAGGTAAACAAAATTATTTTTTAAATCTCTTACATATTAACTTTTGAAATATCAATAAATTCATTTTATTTTATTTTGAATAAGCTAGTATGAATTGAAAAAATTATTTTATGGTAAAATAAAAACGATTTAAAATAGATAATTATTTATATAGTTTTAACTGTTTGAACTAGTTCAGCAAACAAATTTATTTTTTAAATCTCTTAGTTATTAATTTTTGGAATATTATTATATTAATATTATTTTATTTCGAATAAGCTTGTATGAACAGAAATAATTATTTTATGATAGAACAAAAGGTTATAATGATTTGAAGTATACAATTGTTGAAATAGTCATAACTATTTAAACTAATTTGGTAAACAGATTTATTTTGTAAATCTCTTACTTATTAATTTTTGAAAGATTAATAAATTAGTATTATTTTATTTCGAATAAACTTGTATAATCAAAAACAATTGTTATATGACCAAATAAAAGGTAATAACGATTTGAAATAGATAATTCTTGAAATGGCCATAATTATTTGAACTTATTTGGTAAACAGATTCACTTTTTAAATCACTTAATTATTAATTTTTGAAATATTAATAAATTAGTAATATTTTATTTTGAATAAACTTGTATGAACTGAAATAATTGTTTTGTGACAAAACAAAATGTCATAACGATTTTCAATAGACAATTGTTCAAATAGTCATAACTATTTGAATTTGTTTAATAAATTTTTTTAACTTTTGTTTATTAAATTTTGAAATATTAAGAATTAGTATTATTTTTTTTTTTGAATAAGGTTTTATGAATTGAAACAATTATTTTATGTCAAAACAAAAGGTCATAATGATTTTAAATAATTAATTGTTGAAATAGTCATAATTATTTGAATTTGTTTAGTAAATGTATTTATTTTTTCAAATATTTTTCTTTTAATTTTTTGAATTTTAATAAATTTGGATTATTTTATTCTGAATAAGCATGTAAGATATGAAACAAATATTTTGTGACTAAACAAAAAGTTAAAACGATTTGAAATAGATAATTATTTTAATAGTTTTAACTATTTGAACTGGCTCGACAAATAAATTTATTTTTTAAATCTCTTATTAATTTTTGGAATATTATTAAATTAGTATTATTTTTAACCAAATAAGTTTCTATGATAAAAATAATTGTTTTATGAGAAAACAAAGATCTTAACAATTTGAGATTGATAATTGTTCAAATAGTCATAACTATTTGAACTGGTTCGAAAAACATATTTATTTTTTAAATATCTTATTTATTAATATTTGAAATATTAATAAATTAGTACTAGTTTATTTTGAATAAGTTTGAATGATAAAAAACAATTATTTTATGACAAAACAAAAGATCATAACAATTTGAAATAGATAATCGTTCAAATGGCCATAATTATTTTAATTGATTTGGTAAGTAGATTTATTTTTTAAATTTCTTACTTATTTTTTTAAGAAATATTAATAAATTAGCATTATTTTATTCCATCTAAGCTTGTATTAACTTAAACAATTGTTTAATAACAAATCAAAAGGTTATAATGATTTTAAATAGACAATTGTTCAGATGGTAAATAGATTTATTTTTTTAAATCTTTTTCTCATTAATTTTTTGAATGCTAATAAATTATTGTTAATTTATTCTGAATAAGCTTGTATGAATTGGAACAATTGTTTTATGATTAAACAAAAGGTCAGAACGATTTCAAATTGATAATTATTCTAATAGTCTTAACCATTTGAACTACTTCAGTAAACAAATTTATTTTTTAAATCTCTTACTTTTAATTTTCAAAATATTATTAAATTAGTATTATTTTAATCAGAATAAACTTATACAAACAAAACAATTGTTTTACAAAAAAAAGGGTCATAATGATTTAAAATAGATAATCATTCATATAGTCTTAACTATTTGAACTAGTTCAATAATTAGATTTATTTTTTAATTTTCTTGGTTATTAAGTTTCAAAATATTCTTAATTAGCATTATTTTATTCTGAATAAAATAGTATTAATGGAACCAATTGTTTGATGACAAAATAAAAAGTTGTAATGATTTGAAATAGATAATTATTCATATAGTCAAAACTATTTGAAATGGTTTGGTGAACAGATTTCCTTTTTAAATCTCTTATCAATTAATTTTCTAAATACTAGTAAATTAGTGTTATTTTATTTTGAACAAACTTATCTTGACAAAAACAATTGCTTTATGACAAAACAAAAAGTAAAAATGATTTGAAATAGATAATTGTTCAAATAGTTATAATTATTTGAATTGGTTTAGTAAATAGAATTATTTTCTAAATCTCTTATAAATTTTTGAAATATTAATAAATTAGTTTTATCCTATTCCGAATACGCTTGTATGAGCTGAAATAATTATTTTACGACAAAACAAAAAGTTATAATAATTTGAAATAAATAATTGTTCTTATAGTCTTAACTATTTGAATAAAAAGTCACAACAATTTGAAATAAATAAATGTTAATAAATTAGTATTATTTTATTTCGAATAAGCTTGTATGAACTGAAACAATTATTATTGGCTAAACAAAAGGTCAAAACAATTTAAAATAGATAATTATTTTGATACTCTTAACTATTTGAATCGATTTAGCAAACACATTTATTTTTTAAATCTCCTATTAATTTTTAGAATATTATTAAATTAGTTTTAATTTTATTTGAATAAGCTTGGATGATCAAAAACAATTGTTTTATGAAAAAACAAAGATCATAATGATTTAAGATAGATATTTGTTGAAATAGTCTTAAGTATTTGAACTAGTTCAAAAAATAGTTTTAGTTTTTAAATCTCTTGCTTATTATTTTTTGAAATATTAATAAAGTAGTATTATTTTATTTCAGATAAGGTTTTATTAACTAAAACAATTGTTTTGTGACAAAACAAAAGCTTATAATGACTTTAAATAGTTATTGTTCAAAAAGTCAAATCTTTTTGAACTTTTTCTATAAACAGATTTATTTTTTTAAATCTCTTGCTCATTAATTTTTTGAGTGTTAATAAATTAGTATTATTTTATTCTAAATAAGCTTGTATGAATTGAAATAATTATTTTATGACTAAACAAAAAGTTAGAATGATTTGAAATAGATAATTGTTATGATAATCTTAACTATTTGAACTAGTTCAGTAAACACATTTATTTTTTAAATATCTTAGTTATTAATTTTTGGAATATTATTTAATTAGTACTATTTTAATCTAAATAAACTTGTGTGAAAGGGAACAATTTTTTTATGACAAAATAAAAGATCATAACATTTTGATATAGATAATTGTTCAAATAGTAATAACTATTTGAACTGTTTCAAAAAATAAATTTGGTTTTATAAAACTCTTATTAATTTTCAAAATATTAATTGATCAGTATTCTTTAATTTGAATAATTTTGCATGAATAGAAACAATTATTTTATGACAAAACAAAAGATCATAACGATTTGAAATAGATAATAGTTCAAATGGACATCACTATTTGAACTTGTTTGATAAATAGATTTATTTTTTAAATCTTCAACTTATTAATTTTTAAAATATTAATAAATTAGTATTATTTTATTTCGAATAAAATTGTATGAATAGAAACAATTGTTTAATGAACAAACAAAAAATCATAATGATTTGAAATAAATAATTGTTCAAATAGTTATAACTATTTAAATTTGATAGGTAAGTAGATTTATTTTTTATCTCATTTACTTATTAATTTTTGGAATTGTAATAAATTAGTATTATTTAATTTCAAATAAGCTTTTATGAATAGAAATAATTGGTTTATGACAAAACAAAAGGTCATAACGATCTGAAATAGATAATTGTTCAAATAGTCATAACTATTTGAACGTGTTCAGAAAACATAATTATTTTTAAAAGCTTTAGTTATTAATTTTTGGAATGTTAATAAATTTGTATTATTTTATTTGAAATAAGCTTGCATGAACAAAACCAATTGTTTCATCACAAAACAAAATGTTATAACGTTTTGAAATAGATAATTGTTAGATAGTCATAATTATTTGAACATGTTTAGTAAATAGATTCATTTTTTAAGTCTCTTACTCATTAATTTTTAGAATATTAATAAATTAGTATTATTTTATTTCAAATAAGTTTATATGAACAAAAACAATTGTTTTATTACAAAACAAAAGGTCATAATGATTTGAAGTATATGATTATTTAAATAGCCATGACTATTTGAACTTGTTTAGTAAACATATTTATTTTTTAAATCTTTTACTTATTATTTGTAGGAATATTAATAAATTAATATTATTTTAATCCAAATAAACTTGTATCAATAGAAACAATTGTTTTATAACAAAACAAAAAGTCATAACAATTTAAAATAAATAATTGTTCAAATAGTCATAAAGATTTAAACTTGTTCAATAAACATATTTTTAAAATATTTTACTTATTAATTATCTTAATATTAATAAATTTATATTAGTTTGTTCGAAATAAGCTTGTAAGAACAAAAAAAATCATTTTATGACAAAACAAAAGGTTATAGTAATTTCAAATAGATAATTGTTCAAATAGTCATAATTATTTAAATTTGTTTGGTAAACAAATTCATTTTTTAAATCTCTTAATTATTATTTTTTGGAACATTAATAGCTTAGTATTATTTTATTTTGAATAATTGTATATTAACTGAAATAATTTTTGTGACCAAACAAAATGTCATAACGATTTGAAATAGATATTTATTCAAATAGTCATGACTATTTGATCTAGCTCGGTAAACATATTTATTTTTAAATTTTTTACTTATTAATTGTTGAAATTTTAATAAATTAGTATTATTTTAATCTGAATAAGCTTGTATGAACATAAACTATTGTTTTATAATAGAACAAAAAGTCATAACAATTTGAAATAAATAATTGCTCAAATAGGCATAACTATTTAAACTGGTTTAATAAACAGATTTAATTTGTAAATCTCATATTAATTTTGAAACATGAGTAGATTACAACAAAACTAAAGGACAAAATGATTTGAAATAGATAATTATTTATATAGCCTTAACTATTTGAACTGATTCGATAAACAAATTTATTTTTTAAATCTCTTAGTTTTTAATTTTCATGATATTATTAGATTAATATTATTTTATTTCAAATAACCTTGTATGAACATAAATAATTGTTTTATAACAAAACAAAATGTTATAACGATTTGAAATATATAATTGTTCAAACAATCATAATTATTTGAATTGGTTTGATAAACAAATAATCTTTTATTTATTAATTTTTGAGATATTAATAAATTAATATTATTTTATTCTAAATTGGCTTTTATGATGAAAAGAATTGTTTTAGACAAAACAAAAGTTCATAAAGATTTGAAATATATAATTATTCAAATGGCCATAATTATTTGAGCTGATTCGATAAACTGATTTATTTTTTAAATCTACAACTTCTCAATTTCTGAAATGTTAATAAAGTAATGTTATTTTATTTTGGATATACTTTTATGAAATGAAACAATTGTTTTATGATAAAACAAAATGTCATAATGATAATTGTGCAAATGTCATAATTATTTAAACTTATTCAGTAAATAGATTTATTTTTTAAATTCCTTGCTTACAAATTTCTTGAATATTAATAAAATATTTTTATTTTATTTCAAATAAGTAAGTATGAACTAAAACAATTATTTTATGACTAAACAAAAGGTCAAAATAATTTGAAATAGATAACTGTTCTAACAATTTTAACTATTTGATTGGTTTGGCAAATACATTTATTTTCTAAATCTCTTGCTTATTAATTTTTAGAATATTATTAGTTTAGCAATATTTTACTCCAAATAAGTTTATATGAAATAGAAACTATTGTTTTATGACAAAACAAAAAAATCATAATGATTTGAAATAAATAATTATTTAAATAGTTATAACTATTTGAACTTGCTCTGTAAATAGATTTATTTTTTAAATCTTTTAGTTATTAATTTTTGGAATTTTATTAAATAAGTATTATTTTATTCCAAATAAGCCTTTATGAACAAAAACAATTGGTTTATGAAAAAAAAAAGGTCATAATGATTTGAAATAGATAATTATTCAAATAGTCATAAGTATTTGAACTTATTTAGAAATTAGATTTATTTTTAAAATTTTTACTTATTAATCTTTGGAATATTAGTAAATTTATATTATTTTATTTGAAATAAGCTTGTATAAACATAAACAATTATTTTATGACAAAACAAAAAGTTATAACTATTTGAACTTGTTCAGTAAATAGATTCATTTTTTAAATCTCTTATTAATTTTTGGAATATTATTAAGTTACTATTATTTTATTGCGAATAAGCCTATATGAATTGATATAATTTTTTATGACATAGCAAAAGATCATAACCATTTGAAATAGATAATTATTCAAATAGTTATTATTATTTGAACTTGTTCGATAAACATATTTATTTTTTAAATCTTTAAATTATTAATTGTAGAAATATTAATAAATTAAACTATTTTAATCCGAATAAGCTTTTATGAACAAAAATAATTGTTTTATAACAAACAAAAAGGTCATAATGATTTGAAATAAATAATTATTCAAATAGTCATAACTATTTGAACTTTTTCGGTGAACAAATTTGAAATAAGCTTGTATGAATAGAAAAAAATTGTTTTATGACAAAACAAATGGTTATAGCAATTTTAAATAGATAATTGTTCAAATACCTATAACTATTGAACTTGTTCGGTAAATAGATTTATTTTTCAAATCTCTTATACGTTAATTTTTGGAATATTAATAAATTAAAATTATGTTATTATGAATAAGTTTATACGAATAGAAACAATTGTTTTGTGACAAAACAAAAGGTCATAACAATTTGAAATAGATAATTGTTCAAACAGTCATAATTGTTTGCACTGATCAAGCCACAGATACATTTTCTAAATCTGTTACTTATTAATTTTAAATTAGTATTACTTTATTTTGAATAAGACTGTAGGAATAGAAATAATTGTTTTATGATAAAACAAATGGTCATAATAATTTGAAATAAATAATTGTTGAAATAGTTATAACTAATTGAACTGGTTTCGCAAACAGATTTATTTTTTTAAATATTTTACTTGTTAATTTTTAATATATTAATAAATTAATATTATTTTATTCTAAACAAATTTATATGAACAAAAATATTTTTTTATGACAGTAGATAATGTTCAAATATTCATAATTATTTGAACTGGTTCGACTAAAAAATTATTTTTTAAATCTCTTACTTATTAATTATTGAAATATTAATAAATTTATTTATTTTATTCCAAATAAGTTAGTAAGAGTTGAAAAAATTGTTTTACAATAAAATAAAATGTCATAACTATTTGAAATAGATAATTGTTCATACAGCCTTAACTATTTGAAGTGGTTTAGCAAACAAATTTATTTTTTAAATCTTTTAGTTATTAATTTTCAAAATATTATTAGATTAGTATTATTTTATTTTAAATAAGCTTGTATGAACAGGTATAATTGTTTTATGATAGAACAAAAGGTTATAACAATTTGAAATATATAATTGTCCAAATTGTTATAATTATTTGAACTAGTTTGATAAATAAAATTATTTTTTAAATCTCTTATAAATTTTTGAAATATTAATAAATTAGTTTTATTTTATTATGAATAAACGTGGATGAGTTAGAACTCTCCAGTACTTCACCATGTTTTTTAGGAACAAATGGGTTGTCTCCTTAGCTAGGCACTCCTTCGTTGTTGGAATGAAAGTCCTATATGTGAAAAATCTATCCACCACTACTATAATGTTCCCAAGCCCCTCGACTTTGGGTAGACTGACTATAAAATCCAAAGTGAAGCTCTCCCATGGTTTCTCTAGTATAGGCAAAGGCCCTAAGAGATTGGCTGGTAGCTTGAACTCCACTTTGTCCTGTTGGCACACAAGACAAGTTTTCACATAGGCCTCCACATCATCCCTCATGTGTGGCAGGTAGTAACTATCCTCTAACAAGGCTAAGGTGCGATTCATCCTTGGGTGACAAGCCCACTTGGAATCATGGCACTCTTGTATAACCTTCTTGCGAAGCTTCCCGTGCTATAACACAAACAACCGACTGCCCTTGGTGTACAACAAATCATCTTGTAACCAAAACCATCTAGTCTTACCTTGTTTGGCATGGTTAATGGGAGTCTTAGCTATAGGATCATGGGATAGCCCTTTTTTAATACGTGGCACCAAGGATCATTCTAGTAGGCTAATGGTAATAAGGCTCGCCTTTCTGTTCAAGGCATCTACTATTGTGTTTGCACACCCAAGCTTACATTTCAACCTGTAATCAAATTCTGCAAGAAAGTCTTGTCAGTGGGCTTGCTTGAGGGATAACTTCTTTTGTGTTTGAAAGTAGTTAGTTGCAATGTTATCGATTCTGACCACAAACCTCAACCCTAATAGGTAATGCCACCAAATGCACAAGCAACGCACCACTACTATCATCTCCTTCTCCTGGATCATGTATCTATGCTTGGTCTTATTGAGCTTCTGGCTCTTAAATACAACTGGATGGGTCTGTTTCATCAGCATGCCCCTTATCATAAAGTCTGATGCATCCGTATGCACCTCATATGGTTTGACATGGTCTGGCAAGGCCAAGATTGGCTCCTCGATCACCGCTTACTTCAAGTAATTAAAGGCTTGCTAGCACTCGATGCTCCAATCCCACACTCTCCCCTTTCTGAGTAAATCAGTCAATGGTGTGGCAATGGATAAATGGCCTTTGATGAAACATCGATAATAGTTAACCAGACCAAGGAATGATCTTAGCTTTGTGACCTTGGCTGGCGGTTCCCAATTCATAATTGCATGGACCTTTTTGGCATCCATGCGTATCTTGCCACATTCGACTATGTGGCCTAGAAATAGAACCTCTCGCTGGGCAAATGAGCACTTCTCATTGTTTACAAATAGTTCGTTTGCCCGTAACACCTCGAACACCTATCTCAAATGGTCTACATGCTCCTCTAATGTCTAGCTATAGATCACAATATCATCAAGATAAACCACAATAAAACAATCAAGAAATGATTGCAATACCTTGTTCATGAGCATGCAAAATGTTGCTGAAGCATTGGTAAGTCCAAATGGCATGACTAAGAACTCGTAAAATCCATAGTGGGTGATAAAAATAGTTTTGGGCTCATCTCCTTCCATTATCTTGACTGTAGATCCAACTTGGTGAACCACCTCGCACCTTCAAGTTGGTTGAACAAGTTAGCAATGAAAGGGATATGATACTTATTCTTAACAATCAGCTTGTTTAGTGCCCGCTAGTCAATACACAACTATAAAAACCCATCATGCTTGCATTGGAATAGAATTTGGGCACTATATAGGGCCTTAGAAAGCCTAATGTAGCCAGTATCAATCAGTTTATTGAACTGCCTCTCAACTCCTCTAACTCTGGGGGTAACATTCGGTAAGGGGCCTTAGCTGATGGTTTAGCCTCAAACACATGCTTAGTCGTATAGTCCACCTCTTTCTTAGGTGGTAGCCTATTAGGCAACTATACAGGCACACATCGCTAAAAGCCTCTAGCACTTTTAGCACTTCCAATAAGGTGTTGATTTCTAGCTCACTCAATTTATCATACTTTAGGGTAGGTAAGAAGGTATCTTCATTCCTACTCACCACGTTGGCAAATTGAATGGTCGATAGCACTTTGGTCCTAAGCCCAGACCCATGTGTGAATGGTACAAGGCATTGGCACTGTGCATCCAAAATACATATACAGTTGGCAAAAGGCACAATGAGGGCATTAATCAAACATGGAAATCTAAACCAACCACAAACTCAAAATCATTTATGGGTACTACCTCGATGGTTTTCTTACCCTTTTAATCCCTAAGTTATAGCTCTACCCTATGTGCCATTCCAATAATTAGAACCTCCTTGGAGTTAACTGTCTTGGTGGTAACAGTCTTCTTGTGTACTTTTAGGCCAAGCTTTTAGGCTTTTCACCTAAAATGAACAAAAAGTGATCCAACTCAAAAGGGTTGTTAGTGGTTGCTGACCTATCACAATCTTAAAAGGGCTTTGGTCCATTGTTTTACTCCACTACAGGTTACATAGGGCCTAACCCAATAGCATATAAGTTTGCCAAAGCTTGGTAGGAGCAACTTGACCTAGCTAGAACCTGTCTACACAAAGTCATAAAAAAGTTTAAGGAGTGAGTAGACTAGAAAAAGAAGGACGTGCAGTTTCAAGTGGGGGACTTGGTCTTGTTGAATGCCATAAAAGCCTGCATAAGGGTTTAGTTCAGAGCTACAAAGGGCCTTTTAGAGTTTTTAAAAGGATAGGCAAGGTTGCCTACAAGTTGGATATGCCACCAAAATGAGGGTACACCTAATTTTTGATGTTAGCATGCTCAAACCTTTCCATAAGGACTAGGGGGATCCAAGATAGGTAAAGTCAAGGCGTGCACCATTGGGAGCCAAGGTCTCATATGACAAAGAAGTCTAAAGCATTCTTGCTGACCAAGTATACGGTAGAGTTATAAACCAAGACAAGAGTACTTGGTGTAATGGAATGGGCTTTCAGACAATGAAGCTAGTTGGGAACCAGTAGAGGACTTATGGTAGTTCTAGGACCAGATTAGGCAGTTCCATATAAAAGACATGATGAGGGCATCACAAGATCAAGTTAGGAAGAATGTCACACCTTGGGCAACGCATTAGAAGCTAAAGCCCATGCACCAGTGGCCCAGGCTTGAGCACCAGAATCAAAGGTGGGGGTTTGTGTAATAAGCATGGAAAAAGCATCTAGACTGCTAACCCATCAGTCAGGCTTACCTGTAAGACTAGGGTTATACCCACATCATGCTCGCACTACATCTAGGTGGACTGAAAGGAGTGAAACCAATCCAAAATCATCTAGAAGCATCCAAGATTAGCACCACATAGCAAGCGATCTACTCAACCCTTAGAATCAGGGTGGGATCCTTATAATCATGATGTGATCTATATTTTAATGTGTAATTCCTTATTTTTAAGAATCATGTAATCCTTTGATTTTAGGAACAGCCATATTAGTGCTGGGGCTTTAACTATAAATAAAGGGTCACCCTACCCTCATTTGGATCATTCACCCTTTAGTAATATACAGAGCATTCCAACATTCTCTTATTTTCTTAGCTTGTGTATTCTACCTTTCTAGTTGGTTTAGTGCCCGCACACTTGGTTTATAGGCTGACTTAGGCTTGAGGAGTTTAATCCCAGTTTAAGGCCGCACGAAATTTGGCTTAAAGGTCAAAACCTATGACAATTGCTGAAATAATTGTTTTATAACAAAACACAAGGTCATAATGATTTGAAATTGATAATTATTCATATAGTCTTAACTATTTGAACTAGTTCGATAAACTAATTTATTTTTTAAATCTCTTGGTTATGAATTTTTATAATATTATTAATTTAGTATTATTTTATTCTGAATAAATTTATATGAACAAAAATAATTATTATATGATAGAACAAAAGGTTATAATAATTTAAAATAGATAATTGTTCAAATAGTCATAACTATTTGAACTTATTCGGTAAATAGATTTATTTTTTCAATCTCGTACTAATTCTTGAAATATTAATAAATTAGTATTATTTTATTTCAAATAAACTTGTATGTTAAAAAATAATTATTTTATGACAAAACGAAAGGTACTAACAATTTTATTTCAAATAAGCTTATTTGTTTTATGACAAAATGAAAGGTAATAATAATTTGAAATAGATAATTGTTCAAATGGCCATAATTATTTGAACTAATTTAGTAAACTGATTTATTTTTTAAATCTCTTATTAATTTTCAAAATATTAATAAAGTAGTATTATTTTATTTTGGATAAACTTTTGTGAACTAAAATAATTGTTTTATGACAAAACAAAAGTTCATAATAGTTTTAAATAGATAATTGTTCAAATAGTTATAACTATTTGAACTTGTTCAGTAAATAGATATATTTTTTCAAATCCCTTACTTATTAATTTTTCAAAAGTTAATAAATTATTATTATTTTCTTTTGAACATGCTTGTATGAACTGAAACAATTATTTTATAATTAAACAAAAGGTCAAAATGATTTAAAATAGTAATTTTCTAATAATCTTAACTATTTGAACTGATTCAGCAAACACATTTATTTTTTAAATCTCTTACTTATTAATTTTCAAAACATTATTAAATTAGTATTATTTTTATTCAAATTAGCTTGTATGATCAGATACAATTGTTTTATGACAAAACACAAATCATAACAATTTGAGATTGATATTTGTTCAAACAGTCATTACTATTAAAACTGTTTCAGAAAACAGTTTTAGTTTTTGAATCTCTTGCTTAATAATTTTTGAAATATTAATAAAGTAGTATTATTTTATTTTAGATAAGTTTTTATTAACTGAAACTATTATTTTATGACAAAACAAAAATTCAAAACAATTTTAAATAGATAATTGTTCAAATAGTCATATCTAATTGAAATTGTTCAGTAAACAGATTTATTTTTTAAATCTCTTGCTTTTTAATTTTTTAAATGTTAATAAATTAGTATTATTTTATTTCGAATAAGCTTGTATGAACTGAAATAATTGTTTTATGACTAAAGAAAAGGTTAGAACGATTTTAAATAGGTAATTGTTCTAATAGTCTTAACTATTTGAACTGGTTCGACAAACATATTTATTTTATAAATCTCTTACTTATTAAATTTTAGAATATTATTAAATTAGTATCATTTTAATCTGAATAAGCTTGTATGAAAAGAAACAATTGTTGTATGACAAAATAAAGATCATTACAATTTGAGATAGATAATTGTTCAAATAGTCATAACTATTTGAACTGGCTTGGTAAATAGATGTAGTTTTTAAATCTCTTATTAATTTTTAAAATATTAATAAATTAGTATTATTTTATTTTGAATAATTTTGGATGAACATAAACAATTATTTTATGACAAAACAAAAGGTCATAATGATTTGAAATAGATAATTGTTCAAATGGACATGACTAATAGAACTTGTTCAACAAACAGATTTATTTTTTAAATCTCCTACATATTAATTTGTAAAATAGTAATAAAGTAGTATTATTTTATTTCGAATAAACTTGTATGAATAGAAACAATTGTTATATGACAAAACAAAAAATCATAACTATTTGAAACAAAAAACTGTTCAAACTATCATAACTATTTATGCTTACTCGGTATTTATTTTTTACATCTTTTACTTATTAATTTTTGGAATATTAATAAATTAGTATTATTTTATTTCAAATAAGCTTGTATGGACAGAAACAATTGGTTTATCACAAAGTAGAAGGTCATAACTATTTGAAATAGATAATTGTTCAAAAAATCAGAACTATTTGAACGTGTTCAAAAACAAATTTATTTGGAATATTAATAAATTTAATTATTTTATTCAAAATAAGTTTGTATGAATGAAACAATTGTTTTATGACAAAACAAAAGGTCATAACGATTTGAAATAAATAATTATTCAAATAGTCATAACTATTTGAACTTGTTCAGTAAATTGATTCATTTTTTTAAATCTCTTACTCATTAATTTTCAGAATATTAATAAGTTAGTGATATTTTATTTCAAATAAGCCTATATGAACTAATACAATTATTTTATTATAAAACAAAAGGTCATAACGATTTGAAATAGATAATTATTCGAATAGTTATGACTATTTAAAATTGTTCGATAAACATATTTATTTTAAAATATTTTATTTATTAATTTTTAAAATATTAATAAATTAATATTATTTTAATCCAAATAGGCTTGTATGAAGAAAAATAATTATGTTATGACAAAACGAAAAGTCATAATGATTTGAAATAAATAATTGTTCAAATAGTCATAACTATTTGAACTTATTTGATAAATAGATTTATTTTTTATATCTTTTACTTATTAGTTGTTTGAATATTAATAAATTTGTATAATTTTATTTGAAATAAGCTTGTATGAATAGGAAAATTTGTTTTAAGACAAAACAAAAGGTTATAGCGATTTGAAATAGATAATTGTTCGAATAGTTATAATTATTTGTACTTTTAGGCAAATAGATTCATTTTTTAAATCTCTTATTAATTTTTAGAATATTAATAAAATAGAATTATGTTATTTCAAATAAGCTTGTATGAACAAAAATAATTATTTTGTGATAAAACAAAAAGTTATAACGATTTGAAATAGATAAATGTTCAAATAGTCATAACTATTTGCACTGGTCAAGTATACAGATTCATTTTTTAAATCCGTTACTTATTAATTTTTAGAATATTAATAAATTAGATTACTTTATTTTGAATAAGATTGTATGAATAGAAACAATTATTTTATGACAAAACAAATTGTCATAATGATTTGAAATAAATAATTCTTCAAACAGTTATAACTAATTGAACTGGTTTAGTAAACAAATTTATTTTTTAAATTATTACTTCTTAATTTTGAAAATATTAATAAATTAATATTATTTTATTCCGAACAAACTTATATGAACAAAAAATTTGTTTTATGACAAAACAAAAGGTCATAATAATTTGACATAAATAATTGTTCAGAGTATTAATAAATTAGATTACTTTATTTTGAATAAGATTGTATGAACAGAAACAATTATTTTATGACAAAACAAATTGTCATAATGATTTGAAATAAATAATTTTTCAAACAGTTATAATAATTGAACTGGTTTAGGAAATAGATTTATTTTTTAAATTTGTTACTTCTTAATTTTCAAAATATTAATAAATATGACAAAACAAAAGGTCATAATGATTTGACATAAATAATTGTTTAAATAGTTAATTATTTGAACTAGTTAGGCAAAAAGAATTACTTTTTAAATCTCTTACTTATTAAGTTTTGAAATATTAATAAATTAATTTTATTTTATTCCAAATAAGTTACTAAAAACTGAAAAAATTGTTTTATAATAAAACAAAAGATCATAACAATTTGAAATAAAGAATTGTTCGCATTAACTATTTGAATTAGTTCAGCAAACTAATTTATTTTTTAAATCTCTTTGTTATTAATTTTCAAAATATTATTACATTAGTATTATTTTATTCTAAATAAACTTGTGTGAATAGATATAATTGTTTTATGAGATAAGAAAAGGTTATAACAATTTGAAATATATAATTGTTCAAATAATCATAACTATTTAAATTGGTTCGATAAACAAATTAACTTTTTAAATCTCTTACTTATTAATTTTTGAAATATTAGTAAATTCGTATTATTTTATTCCGATTAGGCTTGTATGATGAAAAGCAATTGTTTTATGATAAAACAAAAGTTTATAATGATTTGAAATAGATAATTATTCAAATGGCCATAATTATTTGAACTAATTTGATAGGCTGATTTATTTTTTAAATATCTAACTTATCAATTTTGAAATATTAATAAAGTAATGTTATTTTATTTTGGATAAACGTTTATGTACAGAAACAGTTGTTTTATGATAAAATAAAAAGTCATAATGATTTTAAATAGATAATTATTCAAATAGTCATAACTATTTGAATTTATTCGGTAAATATATTATTTTTTTAAAATTTATTACTTATTAATTTTTTGAATGTTAATAAATTAGTATTATCATATTTCGAATAAGCATGTATGAACTGAAATAATTATTTTTGGACTAAACAAAAGATCATAATGATTTGGAATAGATAATTATTCTAATAGTCTTAATTATTTAAATTGGTTTAGAAAACACATTTATTTTGAAATCCTTATTAATTTTTGAAATAGTAATAAATTGGTATTATTTTATTTTGAATAATTTTGTATAAATAGAAGCAATTATTTTACGACAAAACAAAATGCCATAACTATTTGAAATAGATAACAATTCAAATGGACATGACTATTTGAACTTGTTTGGTAAACAAATTTATTTTTTAAATCTCTAACTTATTAATTTTTAGAAAATAATAAATTAGTATGATTTTATTCCAAATAAACTTGTATGAATAGAAACAGTTGTTTTAAGAAAAAAGGAAAAGATCATAATGATTTGAAATAAATAATTATTCAAATAGTCATAAATATTTGAACTTACTCAGTAAATAGATTTATTATTAAATATTTTACTTATTAATTTTAAAAATATTAATAAATTAGTATTATTTTATTTCGAATGAGCTTGTATGAACATAAACAATTGGTTTATGACAAGACAAATTGTTATAATGATTTGAAATAGATAATTGTTCAAATAGTCATAACTATTTGAACATGTTCAGAAACAATATTTGTTTTTAAAATTTTTACTTATTAATTTTTGGAATTTTAATAAATTTATATTATTTTATTTAAAATAAGCTTGCATGAACAGAACCAATTATTTTATGACAAAACAAATGGTCATAATGTTTTGAAATAGATAATTATTTAGATAGTTATAGCTATTTGAACTTGTTCAGTAAACAAATTTATTTTTTTTAATTTCATCTTACTCATTAATTTTGGGTATATTAATAAATTATAATTATTTTATTTCAAATAAGCTTATATTAACTAAAATAAATGCTTTATTACAAAACAAAAGTTTACAATGATTTGAAATAGATAATTATTCAAATATTCATGACTATTTGAATTGTTTGGTAAACATATTTATTTTTTAAATCTTTTACCTATTAATTGTTGAAATATTAATAAATTAATATTATTTTAATCCAAATAATCTTGTATGAACAAAAACAATTGTTTCATGACAAAACAAAAGGTCACAACAATTCTGTTTGAAGAACTATTTCAAATAATTATGACTATTTAAACAATTATCTATTTCAAATAGTTATTACCTTTTGTTTTGTCATAAAACAAATGTTTTTGTCCATATAAGTTTGTTCGAAATAAAATAATATTAATTTATTAATATTTCAAAAATTAATATGTAAGAGATTTAAAAAATAAATATATTTACCAAACCAGTTCAATTAGTTTTAACTATTTGAACAATTATTTTTTTCAAATCATTATGACCATTTGTTTTATCATAAAACAATTGTTTTTGTTCATATAATCTTATTTGAAATAAAGTAATGCTAATTTATTAATATTATGAAAATTAATAAGTAACGAATTTAGAAAATATATCTGTTGGCCTGACCAGTGTAAATAATTATGATAGTTTGAACAATTATGTATTTCAAATCATTATGATCCTTTATTTTGTCACAAAACAATTGTTTCTGTTTGTACAAGCTTCTTTGGAATAACATCATTATAATTTATTAATATTATAAAAATTAATAAATAAGAGATTTAAAAAATATATATGTTTACTGAATAAGTTCAAATAGTTATGGCTATTTGAACAATTATCTATTTCAAATTACTATAATCTTTTGTATTGTCATAAAACAATTTTTTCTATTCATACAAGCTTATTTCAAATCTATTTACTGAATAATTTCAGATAGTTATGATTATTTGAATAATTATTTATTTAAAATCATTATGACCTTTTGTTTTGTCATAAAACAATTATTTTTGTTCATACTAGCTTATTCAAATTAAAATAATATTAATTTATTAATATTTCAACAATTAATAAGTAAAAGATTTAAAAAATAAATATGTTTACCGAACAAGTCTAAATAGTAATAACTATTTGAATAATTATCTATTTCAAATCATTATGACCTTTTGTTTCGTCATAAAACAATTTTATCAATTCATATAGGCTTATTCGAAATAAAATAATACTAACTTTACTATTTTGAAAATTAATGAGTAAGAGATTTAAAAAATGAATCTGTTTATCGAACAAGCTCAAATAGTTTGACTATTTAAACAATTATCTATTTCAAATCATTATGACCTTTTGTTTTTCCATAAAATAATTGTTTTTGTTCGTACAAGCTTATTCCAAATAAAGTAATATAAATTTACTAATGTTCCAAAGATTAATAAGTAAAAATTTAAAAATAAATCTGTTTTCTGAACACGTTCAAATAGTTATGATTATTTGAATAATTATTTATTTCAAATCGTTAAGTTTTGTTATAAACCAATTGTTTCTATTCATAAAAACTTATTCGGTATAAAATAATACTAATTTATTAAAATTTCAAAAAAATTAGCAAAAGATTTAAAAAAATAAATCTGTTTATCGAGTGAGTTCAAATAATTATGACTATTTAAATAATTATTTATTTCAAATCATTATGAACTTTTGTTTTGTCATAAAACAATTATTTCTATTTATACAAAATTATTCATAATAAAATAATACTAATTTATTAATATTTTGAAAATTAATAAAAGATTTAAAAACTAAATCTATTTAGCAGACAAGTTCAAATAGTTATGACTATTTGAACAATTATCTATCTCAAATCAGTGTGATCTTTGTTTTGTCTTAAAACAATTGTTTCTGTCCATACAAACTTATTCAGAGTAAAATATTGCTAAACTAATAATATTCTAAAAATTTATAAGTAAGAGATTTAAAAAAAAATGTATTTGCGAAACTAGTTCAAATAGTTAAAACTATTAGAACAATTATCTATTTCAAATTGTTATGACCTTTTGTTTAGTCATAAAATAATTGTTTCAGTTCATACATACTTATTCGAAATAAAATATTACTATTTTATTAACATTCAAAAAATTAATAAGCAAGGAATTTAAAAAAATAAATTTGTTTACCAAACAAGTTCAAATAGTTATGACTATTTGAACAATTATTATTTTAAAATTGTTATGACCTTTTGTTTTATCATAAAACAATTGTTTCATTTCATAAAAGCTTATCCAAAATAAAATAGTATTACTTTATTAATATTTCAAAATTTGAGAAATAATATTACTTTATTAATATTTTAAAAATTGAGAAGTTGGAGATTTAAAACATAAATCGGTTTATTGAATCAGTTTAAATAGTTATGGCCATTTGAACAATTATCTATTTCAAATCATTTTGAACTTTTGTTTTGCCATAAAACAATTGTTTTTCATCATACAAGCCTACTTAGAATAAAATAATACTAATTTATTAATATTTCAAAAATTAATAAGTAGGAGATTATTTGTTTATTGAACCAGATCAAATAATTATGACATTTGAACAACTATATATTTCAATTCATTATAACCTTTTGTTTTGTCATAAAACAATTATTTATGTTCATACAAGCTTATTTGAAATAAAATAATACTAATATAAAAATATTATAAAAATTAATAATTAAGAGATTTGAAAAATAAAATTGTTTGTTGAACCAATTCAAATAGTTAAGGCTATATGAATAATTATCTATTTCAAATTGTTATGTCCTTTTGTTTTGTCGTTAAACAAATGTTTTTATTCATGTAAGTTTGTTCAAAATAAAATAATATTAATTTATTAATATTTTGAAAATTAATAAGAGATTTAAAAAATAAATTTGTTTACCAAACCAGTTCAATTAGTTATAACAATTTAAACAATTATTTATTTCATATCATTATGATCATTTGTTTTATCATAAAAAAATTATTTGTATTGATACAATCTCATCTGAAATAAAGTAATGTTAATTTATTAATATTTTAAAAATTAATAAGTAATGGATTTATAAAATGAATCTGTTAGCCTAACTAGTGCAAACAATTATGACTGTTTAAATAATTATCTATTTCAAATCATTATGACCTTTTATTTTGTCACAAAATAATTGTTTCTGTTCATACAAGCTCATTCAAAATAGCATAATTCTAATTTATTAATATTCTAAAAATTAATAAATAAGAGATTTGAAAATTGAATTTGTTTATTGAACAAGTTCAAATAGTTATGACTATTTGAACAATTACCTATTTAAAATCACCATAACCTTTTGTTTTGTCATAAAATAATTTTTTATATTCCTGCAAGCTTATTTCAATTAAAATAATGCAAATTTATTATCATTCAAATGATTAATAAGTAAAAGATTTAAAAATAAATTTGTTTACCGAATATCTTCAAATAGTTATGAATATTTGAACAAATATTTATTGCATATCGTTATGAGTTTTTGTTTTCATCATAAAACAATTGTTTTTGTTTATACAAGCTTATTCGAATTAAAAAATATTAGTTTATTAATATTTCGATAGTTAATAAGTAGAAGATTTTTAAAATAAATATGTTTACTAAACAAGTTTAAATAGTTATAACTATTTGAATAATTATCTATTTCAAATCATTATGACTTTTTGTTTTGTCATAAATCAATTGTTTTTATTCACACAAGCATATTTGAAATAAAATAATACAATTTTATTAATATTCCAAAAATTAATAAGTAAAAGATTTAAAAAATAAATATGTTTACCAAGTAAGTTCAAATAGTTATAATTGTTTGAACAATTATTTATGTCAAATAGTTATGATCTTTTGTTTTGTCATAAAACAATTGTTTCTATTCACGCAAGTTTATTCAAAATAAAATAATACTAATTTATTAATATTATGAAAACTAATAGGTAGGAGATTTAAAAAATAAATCTGCTTATTGAACATGTTCAAATATTCATGTCCATTTGAACAATTATCTATTTCAAATCATTATGACCTTCCGTTTTGTCATGAAACAATTGTTTCTATTCATGCAAAATTATTCAAAATAAAATAATATTGATCTATTAATATTTTGAAAATTAATAAGAGATTTAAAAATTAAATCTATTTACTGAAACAGTTCAAATAGTTATGACTATTTGAATAATTATTTATTTCAAATCGTTATGATATTTATTTTATTATAAAACAATTGTTTCTTTTCACACAAGCTTTTTTGGATTAAAATAATACTAATTTAATAATATTCCAAAAATTAATAAGTAAGAGATTTAAAAAATAAATGTGCTTATTAAACCAGCTCAAATAGTTATGAGTATTTAAATAATTATTTATTTCAAATAGTTATGACCTTTTATTTTGTCATAAACCAAATGTTTTTGTTCATACATGCATATTCGAAATAAAATAATACTAGTTTATTCATATTCCAAAAATTAATAAGTAAAATATTTTTAAAAATCTATTTACTAAGCAAGTTCAAATAGTTATGACTGATTGAACAATTATTTATTTCAAATAATTATGATCTTTTCTTTTGTCATAAAATAATTGTTTCTATTCATACAAGTTTATTCGAAATAAAATAATATTAAGTTGTTAATATTCTAAAAATTAATAGGTAGGATATTTAAAAAAATAAATTTATTTACTGAACAAGTTCAAATAGTCATGTCCATTTGAACAATTATCTATTTCAAATTGTTATGACCTTTTATTTTGTCATAAAACAATTGTTTTTGTTCATGCAAAATTATTGAGAATAAAATAATATTTATCTATTAATATGTTGAAAATTAATAAGAGATTTAAAAACTAAATCTATTTTAATAGTTATGACTATTTAAACAATTATCTATCTCAAATCGTTATGATTTTTATTTTGTTATAAAATTGTTGTTTCTATTCATACAAGCTTATTTGAATTAAAATAATACTAATTTAATAATATTCCAAAAATTAATAAGTAAAAGATTTAAAAAATAAATGTGTTTGCCAAACCAGTTCAAATAGTTAAGACTATTAAACACTTATTTATTTCAAATCGTTCTGACCTTTCGTTTAGTTATAAAACAATTATTTCAATTCATACAAGCTTATTAAGAATAAAATAATACTAATTTATTAACATTCGAAAAATTAATGAGCAAGAGATTTAAAAAAATAAATTTATTTACCAAACAAGTTCAAATAGATTTGACTATTTGAACAATCGATCTAACTATTTAAAGTCGTTATGACCTTTTGTTCTATCATAAAACAATTGTTTCAATTCATAGAAACTTATCCAAAATAAAATAATAGTATTTTCCTAATATTTCAAAAATTAATAAAAGATTTAAAAACTAAAATTATTTTCTGAACCAATTTAAATAGTTATGACTATTTGAACAAATATCAATCTCAAATCATTATGATCTTTTTTTTCTCATAAAATAATTGTTTCTAACCATTCAAGCTTTTCAAATAAAAATAATACTAATTTAATAAGAGACTTAAAAAATAAATGTGTTTGTCAAACCAATTCAAATAGTTAAGACTATTAGAATAATTATCTATTTCAAATCATCTTGACCTTTTGTTTAGTTGTATAATAATTGTTTCAGTTCATACAAGCTTATTCGAAATAAAATAATACTAATTTATTAACATTTATTTATTTCAAATTGTTACAACTTTTTGTTCAAATAGTTAAGACTACATGAACAATTATTTATTTCAAAATGTTATGACTTTTATTTTGGCTTATACAAGCGCATTTGGAATAGAATAAAATTAATTTTATTAATATTTCAAAAATTTATAAGTAAGTGATTTAGAAAATAATTTTATTTACCAAACCAGTTCAAATAATTATAACTATTTGAACAATTATCTATTTCAAATCATTATTATTATTTTTGGTCATAAAACAATTTTTCTTGTTAATATAAGTTTGTTCAAAATAAAATAATACTAATTTATTAATATTTAGAAAATTAATTAGTAAGAGATTTAAAAAGTGAATATGTTTACCAAACCATTTCAAATAGTTTTGATTATTTGAATAATTATCTATTTTGAATTGTTATAACCTTTTATTTTGTCATCAAATAATTGGTTTTGTTCATATTATTTTATTTGGAATAAAATAATACTAATTTAATAATATTTTGAAACTTAATAACCAAGAAAATTAAAAAATAAATCTAATTGCTAAACCAATTCAAATAGTAAGCCTATATGAATGATTATCTATTTCAAATCATTATGACTTTTTCTTTTGTCATAAAAGAATTGTTTTGTTCGTATAAGCTTATTCTGATTAAAATAATATTAATTTAATAATATTTTGAAAATTAATAACTAAGAGATTTAAAAAATAAATTTGTTTACCGAATCAGTTCAAATAGTTAAGAATATTAGAACAATTATTTATTTGAAATTGTTTTGACCTTTTGTTTAGTCATAAAACAAATGTTTTAGTTCATACAAGTCTATTCAAAATAAATTAATACTAATTTATTAACATTCAAAAAATTAATAAGAAAGAGATTTAAAAAAAAATAAATATGTTTATTGAACAAGTTCACATAGTTATTACTATTTAAACAATTGTCTACTTAAAATCGTTATAACCTTTTGATTTGTCATAAAATAATTATTTCAATTAACACAAGTTTAGATGGAATAAAATAATATTAATTTACTAATATTTCCTTAAATAATAAGTAAGAAATTTAAAAAGTAAATATGTTTACTGAATTAGTTAAATAATTATAGCCATTTGAACGATTATCTCTTTCAAATCATTATGACTTTTTGTTTTGTCATAAAATAATTGTTTGTGATCATACAAACTTATTCAAAATAAAATAATACTAATTTATTAATATTTGAAAAATTAATAAGGAAGAGATTTAAAAAATAAATTTGTTTACCGAACTAGTTCAAATAATTATGACTATTTAAATAATTATCAATCTCAATCGTTAAAATCTTTGTTTTGTCATAAAATAATTATTTTTTATCATAAAAGCTTATTCAGTTAAATATAATAGTAATTTAATAATATTCCAAAAATTAATAAGTAAGAGTTTTAAAAGATAAATGTGTTTGTTGAACCAATTCAAATAGTTAAAACTATTAGAATAATTATCTATTTCAAATCATTTTTACCTTTTGTTTAGTCATAAAATATTTGTTTCATATCTTACAAGCTTATTCAGAATAAAATAATCCAAATTTATTAATATTCAAAAAATTAATAAGCAAAAGATTTTAAAAAATTTATTTACCAAATAAGTTCAAATAGTTATGACTATTTGAACAATTATTTATTTAAAATCATTATGAAATTTTGTTTTGACATAAAACAATTGTTTTAGTTCATAAAAGCTTATCCAAAATATAATAATAATATTTTCTTAATATTTCAAAAATTAATAAAAAAGAGTTTAAAAAAATAATTTTTTTTTACCAAATAAATTCAAATAGTTATGACTATTTGAACAATTGTCTATTGAAAATCATTAAGACCTTTTATTTTGTTACAAAAACAATTTGTTAGCCTTGAATTGATTAAGAGTTTTGAATTGACAAAACAAAAATTTGCCTAACTTGAATCAAACTCTCCTAATCTCAAATTGAACATTTTTCCAGCCTTCTATCTTACCAAAATTCATTTAAGAGCCAAAACAAAAAAAAAAGGGAAATAAAATGAGTTAAGGCATGTTTTCGATAGAAGGGATCGATTGATTTTTCTTCCAAAAAACAAAACCTTTTGAAATTCATCAAGAACCAATCGATCCCCTCCCTGTAGGGATTGATTGGTTGGGGTTTTGAACTTACCTGATCGATCCTTCCCTTAAAGGGATCAACCTATTTTTTATACAAAATGCTAAGATGGGTCAAGCATAAGTAAAAAAGATCGATCCCCCTATATAGGGGATCAATCACCTAAGCATTTGATCAATCAAGTATGTTACCTGATCGATCGGGTAAGTGTTTTCTTACACAAATATGGGCTTTCCTATAACTGACCTAATCGATCCCCTACATAAGGAGATCGATCCCCTGATGCCCAGAAAACCCCAACGACTATTTTCTTATTTGATATTTTGGAAGTTTTAAGCATTAAATACAAAACAACAGCTATCTACTCCTTTTTACTTATAAATAAAGGCTTCCACTATAAATCAAGAGTATGAAAAGCTAAGAAGAACTTATTACCTCCACCAACCATCTTGTTCAAGCATTCAAACCAATTCAAAGAGAGAAAAGTGTAGAAAACCCTTCTTGTATTATTTTTCTCTAAATCCACTTGTCAATATTGCTTTGTACTTTAAGCTAGTAAACACCCAATCTTAGAGAGGTTCTTTAAGTTTGCAAAACACTTCAAAAAATTTGTATTGTGAGATTGTGAGCTTAATGGGGAGGATAATGCTTAAAAATGTGTGGTATTGATTGTGTAGAGCTTTAAAAAGCTAGGTATTGAAATGTGTGGTATTGAAATAGTTGCTACATCTTTTAGAAGTAAAGGCCATTCAATTGTAAGGCTCCTCTCTTTGTTGGTGACAACTACTTCTATTAAAAGACTAGGATGAGGTTTTTTATTCAAGACAATGATTATGAAGTTTGGAGGGTCATTGTAAATGGTCCTTAAATTCCAATGAAGATAGTGGATGGTAGGGAGGTGATCAAGCAAAATAGTGAATAGGATGTTAATGATATGAAGATGGCTAAACTCAATGCCAAAGCAATGCATACAATCTTTTGTGCATTAAGGCCTAATGAGTACAATAGAGTTTCTTTATGTGAAAATACAAAGGAAATTTAGGACAAATCGGTAATCACTTATGAAGGTACAATTAAGTGAAAGAGACCAAAATTGGCATGCTTACTCATGATTATGAGTTATTCAAGATGAAATTAGATGAAACCATTACTAAAATGTCAAACTGCTTTACTGACATCATTAATGGTTTAAAGGCTCTTAGGAAAACTTACTTAAATGTGGAAATGGTAAAGAAAATTCTAAATACTCTACCAAAGAGCTGGAAAGCTAAGGTGATAGCAATTACAAAATCCAAAGATCTTCACATACTTTATTTGGATGAACTAATGGACTCCCTCTTTACCTATAAGATGAAGCTAAAAAGAGGACAACAACCAATTAAGAAAAGAGGCATTGCTCTCAAATCAGCCTTTCAAGAATATGAAAAAAATCCTGAACAAGTTGAGGGTGATAAAAATGAAGAAATGGCCATATTTGCAAAAAAATTCAAGAAATTCATGAGGATGAATAAGTTTTCAAGTAGAAAAAGACCATAAAGGGAAATGATCAAAGGAGAATCAAGTAGAAGAGAAAGAGATCAGATTATTTGCTATGAATGCAATAAACTAGGTCATATTAAATTTGATTATCCTTTGTGGAAAAAGTAAAACATGACAAAGCCAAAGAAGAAAGCAATGGTTGCAACATGGAGTGATAGTGACTTTTCTGATGATGAATCAAATGAGAAAGAAGTAGCTAACTTATGTCTCATGGCTTTGGATAAGCCCAAGGTAACTTCTAATCCATATGATTTAAATTCATACATATTTGATGAATTGCAAGATGCTTATGATAAATTAGCCATAGAATTTGAAAACATGAACATGAAATATAAGAAAATGATCTTTAAATTGAAACTAGAAAATAAACTCTTGACTAAAGTAAAAGATGACTTAGAAAAGGAAATTTAGCTATTAAAGTTAAATATTAATGATTTGACTAAAAAAAATGAAAATTTGCATAACTCATTTTCTAGATTCTATATAGGACATCAAAAACTCAATGACATGCTTGAAACACAAAGAGCATTTTTTGATAAAGATGTATTAGGCTATAATGGTGGCAACAAAAAAACTCATTTAAAAAATTTCCTTGTTAAGCTAAATGATTCATCTAGCATATGTGCATATTGTCATAAATTGGGTCATTCTTTATAGTATTGTTCCTTAAAGAAAGTTACTTATAGAGGTAAACTCATTAAAAGTGTGGATTCTAAAAGGAGTTAGCACATCTTAATATGAGATTACTAAAATGAAGTGGATTCCAAAAGGCACAAAAATTGTTAGTACTAACACTTAAGAACCCAAGAAAGTTTGGGTACCCAAAGTAAAAATTTAATTGTGTTTTTGTAGGTGGATAAGCATTGCTACAAAGCAAATTCAAGCAAGAATAATCCATGGTACCTTGATAGTGGGTGCTCAAAACACATGATCGGAGACAAGACTCTTTTTAAAGACTTAAAAACTAAAAGTGGAGGAGATGTTACATTTGGTGAAACTCTAAAGGCCAAATTGAAGGGATTGGCTCCATTGGTAACAATTCTTTTACTACTATTGAAAATGTTTTACTTGTAAAAGGACTCAAGCATAACTTACTTAGTATTAGTCAATTATGTGACAAAGGACTTAGAGTTGTGTTTGAATCCATATGCTATCAAGTGATTGATATCAAAACTAACAAACTTGTTTTTGTTGGACATTATCAAGGAAATATTTATGTAATACATCTAGATGATCTTTTCTTTAAATATGTTTGTTTTATGGCTCAAAAAGAAAATGAAAATTGGATTTGGCATAGAAGACTTGGACATACAAGCATGCATGTAATTTGAATACTTTCTCAAAATGATTTGGCTGTTGGTTTACCAAAATTGAAATATGAAATGACAAGGTTTGTGATGCATGTACTCAAGGAAAACATAGAAAAATCTCTTTCAAATCTAAGAATTGTATTTCAACTACTAGACCTCTTTAACTACTTTATATTGATCTTTTTGGTCCTACTAGGATAATGAATCTTGGTGGAAAACAATATAGGTTTGTTGTTGTTGATGATTTTACTAGATTCACATCGATTCTCTTTTTGCATTCAAAGAATGAAGCTTTGGAAAAATTCATCACTTTTAGCAAGCAAATACAAAATTAGAAAGGCTACTCAATATCTAGTATTAGAAATGATCATGGAAAAGAATTTGAAAACCTTGGTTTTAATGTGTTTTGTAGTGAAAATGGTATTAGCCATAATTTTTTTTGCTCTTAGAACTCTTCAACAAAATTGGATAGTAGAAAGGAGAAATAAGACTTTAAAAGAAATGGCTAGAACCATGCTTTGTGAAAATAATTTACCTAGATATTTTTAGGTAGAAGCCATAAATACCTCTTGTTATATTATAAATAAAGCTATGATTAAGCCAATTTTGAAGAAAACTCCCTATAAACTTTTTTAAAAGAAAAAAGCCTAACATAAGTTATTTTCATATTTTTGGTTGCAAATGTTTTGTTTTGAGCAATGAAAAAGATGATCTTAGAAAATTTGATGCAAAAAGTGATGAAGGCATTTTCTTAGGATATTCTTTGAATTCAGAAGCCTATAGAGTCTTTAATAGAAGAACATTAGTTGTTGAAGAGTCTATATATGTTATCTTTGATGAATCTAATCCACCTTCGAGAAAGGTGCTTCTTGATAATGATGATGTAGGTATACTTTAAGAATATATCAATGATGCATCACATGAAATTAAGGAGAACATTCAAAAAAAAGATGATAAGTTTCTAGAGGAGCCACAACATATAGAAAAAGAACCAAATCACCATAGAGAAAGGAGATATGTCAAAGACAGTAAGATTATTGGTGATCCAACTCAAGAGGTAAAAACTAGATCTTCTTATAATGTGTGTAATTATTTTGCTTTTCTATCTCCTATTGAACCCAAGAATATAAATGAAACCTTAAGAGATGATCATTGGATATTGGCTATTCAAGAAGAATTGAACCAATTTGAAAGAAGCCAAGTGTGGAATCTTGTACCTAAGCCTAGTGATCATCCTATTATAGACACCAAATGGGTTTTTAGGAATAAAATGGATAAGCATGGCAATGTTGTTAGAAACAAAGCTAGGTTGGTAACTCAAGGGTATAGTCAAGAAGAAGGAATTGATTATGGTGAAACCTATGCCCGATTACAAGGTTAGAAGCCATTAGAATGTTGCTTGCATTTGCATGTTTCAAAAATTTAAAACTTTTTCAAATGGATGTCAAGAGTGCATTTCTAAATGGTTTTATAAATAAAAAGGTGGATGTAGAGCAACCTCTCGGCTTTGAAAATCCTAAATTTCCAAATCATGTTTATAAATTGACAAAAGTTTTATATGGTTTAAAACAAGCTTCTAGAGCTTGGTATGAAAGATTGTCAAAATTTTTAATTGAAAATAGTTTTAATAAAGGGAAGGTTGATACTGTAATTTTTATTAAAACAAAAGGAAAGGATATTCTCATAGTGCAAGTTTATGTTGATGATATCATATTTGGTACTACTAATGAAGTTCTTTGTCAAGACTTTGTTAAGACTATGCAAGGTGAATTTGAAAAGAGCATGATGGGAGAACTTACATTCTTCTCGGGATTACAAGTAAAGCAAACAAAAGATGGTACCATCATCAATCAAGCTAAATACATCAAGGATTTGCTCATACAGTTTGGATTGGAAGAATCAAAGCCTTGTTTACACCTATGAGCACTCCAACAAAACTTGACAATGATGAAAGAGGTAAATGTATTGATTCTAAATCATATAGGTCTATGATTGGTTCATTATTATATCTTACTGCAAGTAGACTAGATATAATATTTAGTGTGTGTTTATGTGCTAGATTTCAATCATCACCTAGAGAATCACATTTATCTATTGTCAAAAGAATTTTTAGATACCTTAAAAACACTCCTAATATAGGATTGTGGTATCCAAAAGGTTCATCTTTTACTTTGCATACCTATTCTGATGTGGATTTTAATGGTTGAAAATTGTTTGAAAGAGCACTTTTAGTACTTGCCAATTGTTTAAAAATATGCTCATATCATGGTTCTCTAAGAAACAAAATAGTATTGCTCAATCCATAACCAAAGTTGAATATCTAATAGTCAATAGTTGTTGTGCTTAAGTTTTATGGATTGAGCAACAATTGAAGGATTTTGGAATTACCATGGATCACATTCCCATTAAATGTGATAATACTAGTGCCATCAATCTCACCAAAAATCCAATTCAATATTCTAGAACCAAGCATATTGAAATTCGGCATCACTTTATTAGAGATCATGTTAAAAAAGGTGTATTGTGCTTGAATATGTTGATATCTTGCATTAATTAGCTGATATTTTCACAAAACCTCTTAATAAGGATAGATTTTATGCAATTAAAGGTGAACTTGGTATAATGAATCTCATTGAAATGAATTTCTTGATGTTATGATGAATGTTGCTACCTTGATTGATCAAATGTATGTTTATCTTGACATTTTTTTAATCTTGTGTATGATTTGTATGATGCATATTTGAATGTTCATGTTGCATGGTTTTTTTTAATTATTTTTTTTTAAAATTGCTATAGGAAAAATTGATCGATCCCCCTTGGACCAGATCGATTGGTTTTCCATCTAGTACCCAAATTAAGGGAAAACATTGAGGAACCAATCTATCCCTCTTAGACTGGATCGATTGGCTTTCCATCCAATAGCTAAATTGAATGGAAAATGTGAGGAATCAATTGATCCCTCTATGGACCTGATCGATCAGTCCATGGCAAACCTATACCTAATCGATCCTTTTTTACAACCGATCGATTGGGTCATGCAAATCTTACACTATGCACACCATTTTGGCCTCTAAAATTTGGGTCTTCTCTCTTTCCTTGGCTGATCATTCTAGCTCTTTTATCTTTTCTTTTTCTTTTCTAAATACCTTGTCCTCAAACCCTAGGAATTCTTGCTCTATTTTTCTCAAAATTCATCTCTCTTAACCAAAATCTTTTACAAATTGCTTCATTTCTATTTAGTTTTTTGCAAAAATCATCCTTAAAAATCTTCAAATCACATAAAAATCTCCATTCATTCTTCTCACTTTAGAAAATTGATCCACTTTTTGAAATTACTACATTCACTCAATTTTCTTGCCTCTCTCAAACATATTTTACTACTTATCACCTACAATCACCAATATTCTCATCATTTTCACATAAGCCTACCTATTTCCACTATCCCATTATTTTCATGGCTCCAAAGACTAAAGAAAATGTTGGAATAAGGAGGAATCCTCTAAGGAAGGCTTCTAGTTCATTAATGAGGCCTTCATTCAATCAAAATTTTACAAATCCTGATGCTAATGAGAGATATGAAACACACATTGCTCATAGAGAAGTCAAGAATGGAAGGGTAATCTCTCTTGAATTCTTACAATCAATTGAGTTCCCTTATTTGCATGTATTTGAGAGATTTGGCTGGATGAACTACTTGTGCATTGATGAAATTTTGTTTAAGAATCTAGTAAAGGTGTTCTATAGCAATGCTACTTGTATTGAAATTGACAGGTCTGTATATAGATATTATCCTGATGATTCAAAACTTATGTGATGGGCAAAGAAATTGTAGTAAGCAATTGTTAGCTGAAGCCTTTATGCTAGATAATGAAAGAGACACCAGCACTAGGCGTGACATGTTAGAACTAGCTCAAGATATATTTAGAAATGACAATTTAAGAGTTGTTCCTACTCAAGCCACTAGACTTTCAATGCATGATAGGTTGTTACACCTTATAGTCACTCATGTATTGGCACCTTTTGGCACTCAATACTCAATCATTAGGAAACAAGATTACTGGTGGATATACAAAATCAAACATATGAAAAAACCCAATCTAGTGCATTTTATTTTTAGTGATATGATAAGGGTAGTGCAAAATAAAGACTATACCTTAGTATATGGGTTTGCAATTAGTAATGTTTTAAAAAAATTGGGGATTAATACTAAAGGTGATAAAGAGATTATGTTCAATGATCCATTCAGCATTCTTGGTGCTTCTACTCTACATAGTATGAGGTACACATAAAATACAATTGGGTTGTGGGTTAGAAAAATTGAAGTTAGGGCTCTGCAAGAAAACGAAGAAGAGCATGATACCCCATATATTCCTTATGTAGCTCAAAGAGAACCTTCTACCCCACCATTTGATACATAATGAGCTTTAGAAATGCTTATGCTTCAAATGAACAATTTACACTCAGTGGTTGGGACTATGAATTCTAGACTGAAAAATATGGAAATGACCCAACAAGAGCTAGTTTTCCAAGTTCACCAAGTTAGAGTTGATATCGAACACATCTAAAATGCACAATAGCAAATGAGGCAGCACTCTCCTCATTTTCCTCATTCTCTACCTCATCCTCAATGATCCATCCTAATGCCATTGAGATTGGTATATTGCTTGTGAAATTGGTATATTGCTTGATGATTTGACATTGAGATTGGTATGAGTTTGAGTTGTAAAATTGAGTTGATATGGCCTTGAATTGATTGCCATCTTCTTTTAATTGACTTCATCCTTTTTGTTATGACAAAAAAAGAGAGAGGAAATGGTATGAAAATTTTTTATTATTTTTATTTGATCGATGATCTTGATGGTATGAAAAATTCCTTCTTGATGATATTGACATTGTTCTTGTTCTTAGTTGTTTTAAAATCTCTTAAAATTTCTTTATGCTTAAAATTCAGGGGGAGCTTATTTTTCAAATGAAAAAATGGTTTTAACCAAATTTTTTACTTGGTTTTGTCATATCAAAAAGGGAGAGTTTGTTAGCCTTGAATTGATTAAAAGTTTTGAATTGACAAAATAAAAATTTGCCTAACTTGAATCAAACTCTCATAACCTCAAATTAAACATTTTTTCAGCCTTCTATCTTGCCAAAATTCATTTAGGAGCCAAAACAAAACAAATTCTAGAAACAAAATGAGTTAAGGCATGTTTCAGATAAAAGGGATCAATTTTTAAGGAGAAGATCAATCCTTTCCCTTACTTGATTGATCCTCTAGCCAAAGGGATCGATCCATTTTTCTTCCAAAAGCAAAACTTTTAGAAATTCATTAAGAACCAATCGATCCCTTCTTGTAGGGATCAATTGGTTAGGGCTCTGAACTTACCCGATCGATCCCTCCTTTAAAGGGATCAATCAATTTTTATACAAAATGCTAAGATGGGTCGAGAATCAATAAAAGGGATTGATCCAACCATATAGGGGATCGATCACCTAAGCATTAGTTTGATCAGGTATACTACTTGATCGATCGGGTAAGTGTTTTCTTACACGAATATGGGCTTTCCTATAACTGACCCAATCGATCCCATGATGCCCAGAAAGCTCCAATGGCTATTTTTTTGTCTAATATTTTATAGGGTTGAAGCATTAAATGCAAAGCAATAGCTATCCACTTCTTTCTACATATAAATGAAGGCTTTCACTGCAAATCAAGAGCATGAAAAGCTAAGAAGAACTTATTGCCTCCACCAACCATCTTGTTCAAGCATTCAAACTAGTTCAAAGAGAGAAAAGTGTAGAAAACCTTTCTTGTATAAGTTTTTCTCTAAATCCTCTTGTCAATATTGCTTTGTACTTCATGCTAGCAAACACCCAACGTTAGAGAAGTTTTTAAGTTTGCAAAACACTTTAAAAACTTTGTATTGTGAGATTGTGAGCTTAAAGGTGAGAAGAACTCTTAAGAGTGTGTGGTGTTGATTGTGTAGAGCTTTGAAAAGATAGGTTTAACCTTCAACACATAGTGAATTGAACTTCTTAGCAAGTGAGGTTAAGGGAGAGGACGTAGGTGCCTAAAGAAAGGATTGAACCTCTATAAATCTTGGTGTATAATTCTCTATCTCTATCTCTTATTTTCTTTAAGATTGCTCGTTTACTTGCATATCTTGTGTTCATTTGCTTAGAAAATTTGTTTTGTGAAATTCGTCCTTGTTAGATATTGATTTTTGAAAATTTTATTATCAACCAATTCACCCCCCTCTTGGTTTATTTCAAGCCTTTAAGCTAACACAATTGTTTTAATTCATGCAATCTTATTCAAAATAAAATAATACTAATTTATTAATATTCCAAAACTTAATAAGTAAGTAATTTAAAAAGTGAATTCGTTTATCAAATTAGTTCAAATAATTATGGCCATTTCAATAATTATCTATTTCAAATCTTTATTATCTTTCGTTTGGTATTATAACAATTGTTTTTTATCATACAAGTTTATTTGGAATAAAATAATACTAATTTATTAATCTTTCAAAAATTAATAAGAGATGTTTACCAAACTAGTTTAAACAGTTATGACTATTTGAACAATTATATACTTCAAATAGTTACAACCTTTTGTTTTATCATAAAATAATTATTCTTGTTTATACAAGCTTATTCAAAATAAAATAATTATAATATAACAATATTCAAAAAATTAATAACTAAGAGATTTAAAAAATAAATTTGTTTGTCCAACTAGTTCTAATAATTAAGACTATATAAATAATTATCTATTTCAAATTGATTTTGTTTTGTCATAAAACAATTTTTTCAATTCATAATACCTTATTCGAAATAAAATAAAATGAATTTATTAATATTTCAAAAATTAATATGTAAGAGATTTAAAAAATAATTTTGTTTACCTAACAAATTTAAAAAATAGTTTTGTTTACCTAACTAGTTAAAATAATTATGACTATTTGAACAATTATCTATTTTAAATTATTATAACCTTTTGCTTTGTCATAAAACAAATGTTTTATTCATATAAGTTTGTTTCGAAATATAAAAGTACTAATCTATTAATATTTCAAAATTTAATAAGAGATTTAAAAAATAAATCTATTTACCAAATTAGTTCAAATAGTTATGACTATTTGAGTAATTATTTATTTTGAATTGTTATAACTTTTTATTCTGTTATAAAACAACAGTTTCTATTCATATAGGCTTATTTTGATTAAAATAATACTAATTTATTAATATTTTGACAATTAATAAGTAAAAATTGTCAAAAGTAAATATGTTTATTGAACATATTTGAATAAATATCTATTTCAAATTGTTATGATATTTTGTTTTGTCATAAAAAATATATTTTAGTTCATATAAGTTTATTCAAAATAAAATAATACTAAGTTATTAATATTCTGAAAATAATAATTAAGAGATTTAAAACATGAATTTGTTTACTGAACAAGTTTAAATAATTATGACTATTTTAACAATTATCTATGTGAAAAATAATACAAATTTATTAATATTAAGACAATTAATAAGTAAAAGATTTAAAAAATAAATTCGTTCGCCAAACAAGTTCAAATCTTTGAATAATTATTTATTTCAAATTGTTATGACTTTTTGTTTTGACATAAAACAATTGTTTCTTTCTATACAAGCTTATTTGGATTAAAATAAATTAATTTATTAATATTTTAACGATTAATATTTAAAAGATTTTAAAAATAAATATTTTTTCTAAACAAGTTCAAATAGTCATGACTCTTTGAATAATTATCTATTTCAAATTATTGTAACCTTTTGTTTTGTAATAGAAAAAATTATTTTAATTCATATAAGCTTATCTGAAATAAAATAATATTAATTTATTAATATTCCAAAATTAATGAGTAAGAGAATTAAAAAAATGAATCTGTTTACTGAACATGTTCAAATAGTTATGACTATCTAAACAATTATCTATTTCAAAACATTATGACCTTTTATTTTATCATAAAACAATTGATTCTATTCATGCAAGCTTATTTTGAATAAAATATTATAAATTTATTATTATTCCACAAATTAATAAGTAAAAATTTAAAAAATAAATATGTTTTTTGAACATGTTCAAATAGTTATGACTATTTAAACAATTATCTATTTCAAATAGTTATGACCTTTTGTTTTGTCATAAACAAATTATTTCTATTCAAAAAATCTTATTCAGAATAAAATAATACTAATTTATTAAAATACCAAAAATTAATAAGTAAAAGATTTAAAAAATAAATCCATTTACCGAGTTCAAATAGTTATGACTATTTGAACAATTATTTATTTCAAATTGTTATGATCTTTTGTTTTGTCATAAAACAATTGTTTCTATTCATACAAGCTTATTCGAAATAAAATAATACTAATTTATGAATATTCTAAAAATTAATAAGTTGGAGATTTAAAAAATAAATTGTTCACCGAACAAGTTTAAATTGTCATGTCCATTTGAACTATTATCTATTTTAAATAATTATCATATTTTGTTTTATTATAATATAATTGTTTCTATTCATACAAAATTACTCATAATAAAATAATACTAATTTATTAATATTTCAAAAATTAATAAGAAATTTAAAAACAAAATCCATTTACCGAATCAATTCAAATAGTTATAAGTATTTAAAAAATTATCTATCTCAAATCATTATGATCTTTGTTTTATCATAAAAAAAATTGTTTCTATTCATAAAAGCTTATCCTGAGTAAAATATTGCTAAACTAATAATATTCTAAAAATTAATAAGTAAGAGATTTAAAAAATAAATGTATTTGCCGAACCAGTTCAAATAATTAAGACTATTAGAATAATTATCTATTTCAAATCATTCTAACATTTTGTTTGGTCATAACATAATTTTTTCAATTCATACATGCTTATTTGAAATAAAATAATACTAATTTATTAACATGCAAAACATTAATATACAAGAATTTTAAAAAATAAATCTATTTACTGAACAAGTTCAAATATTTATGATATTTAAATAATTATCTATTTAAAATAAATATGACATTTTGTTTTATCATAAAACAATTGTTTCAGCTCATAAAAGTTTATTCAAAATAAAATAATATTACTTTATTAATATTTCAAAATTTAATAAGTTAGAGATTTAAAAAATAAGTTAGTTTATCAAATTAGTTCAAATAATTATGATCATTTGAACAATTATCTATTTCAAATCATTATAAACTTTTCTTTTGTCATAAAACAATTATTTTTCATCATACAATCCTATTCGGAATAAAATATTACCAATTTATTAATATTTAAAAAATTAACAAGTAGGAGATTTAAAAAATAAATCTGTTTACTGAACCGATTCCTATTTGAACAATAATCTAATTTAAATTGTTATAACCTACTGTTCTATTATAAAATAAGTGTTTCAGTTCATATAAGCTTATTCAAAATAAAATAATACTAATTTAATAATATTTCAAAAATTAATAACTAAGAGATTTAAAAAATAAATTTATTAGTCGAAGCAATTCAAATAGTTAAGACTATATGACCAATTATCTATTTCAAATCGTTATGACCTTTAGTTTTGTCATAGAACAATTGTTTCAATTCATACAAGCTTACTCGAAATAAAATAAAACTAATTTGTTAAAATTTTGAAATTTAATAAGTGATTTAAAAAGTGAATTTGTTTACCAAATCAATGTAAATAACTATGGCCATGTCAATAATTATCTATTTCAAATCATTATTACCTTTTTCTTCATCATATAACAATTTTATTTTAACATTCAAGCTTATTTGGAATAAAATAATACTAATTTATTAATCTTTTAAAAATTAATAAGTAAGAGATTTAAAAAATAAATATGTTTACTGAACTAGTTCAAATAGTTTTGACTATTTGAATAGTTGCAAACTTGAAGTCGTTATAACCTTTTGTTCTGTCATAAAACAATTCTTTTTATTTATACAAGTTTATTTGGAATAAAATAACACTAGTATAAAAATATTCCAAAGGTTAATAACCAAGAGAATTAAAAAAAAATTTTTTTGCCAAACCAGTTCAAATATTTAAGACTATATAAACAATTATCTATTTCAAATCATTATGACTTTTTGTTTTGTCATAAAATAAGTTTTTTTTGAATTCATACCAACTTATTTGGAATAAAATAAAATGAATTTATTAATATTCCAAAAATTAATAAGAGATTTAAAAAATAATTTTGTTTGCCTACCAGTTCAAATAATTATGACTATTTGAACAATTGTCTATTTCAAATTGTTATGACCTTTTTTTTTTTGTCATAAAACAAATGTTTTTATTCATATAAGTTTGCTCAAAATAAAGTAATACTAATATATTAATATTTCAAAAATTAATAAGTGATTTAAAAAATAAATCTATTTATCAAACTAGTTCAATAGTTATGACTATTTGAGCAATTATTTATTTCAAATCGTTATGAGTTTTTGTTCTGTTATAAAACAATTGTTTTTCAATATGCAAGCTTTTTTGAAATAAAATAATGCTAATTTATTAATATTTCAAGAATTAATAAGGCATTTAAAAAATAAAATCTATTTGTTAAACTAATTCAAATATTTATGACTATTTAAACAATTATCTATTTCAAATTGTTATAACCTATTTGTTCTATCATAAAAAATTGTTTCTAGTCATATAAGCTTATTCAAAATAAAATCATACTAATTTAGTAATATTCTAAAAATTAATAACTAATATTTAAAAAATGATTCCGTTTGTCAAACCAGTTCAAATAGTTAAGACTATATGAATAATTATTTATTTTAAATTGTTATGACCTTTTGTTTTGACATAAAATAATTATTTCAGCTCATGTAAGCCTATTCAAAAAAGAATAAAATTAATTTATTAATATTTCAAAAATTTATAAGTAAGAGATTTAGAAAATAATTCTTTTTTTTAACTAGTTCAAATAATTATAACTATTTGAACAATTATATATTCAAATCATTATTACTTTTTTGTTGTCATAAAATAATTGTTTTTGTTAATATAAGTTTGTTCAAAATAAAATAATACTAATTTATTAATTTTTAGATAATTAATCAGTAAGAGATTTAAAAAGCAAAATCTATTTACCAAACTATTTCAAATAGTTTTGACTATTTGAATAATTATCTATTTCAAATCATTATAACATTTTTATTTTGTAATCAAATAATTGGTTATGTTAATACTATTTTTTTTGGAATAAAATAATACTAATTTAATAATATTTTGAAACTTAATAACCAAGAAAATTAAAAAATAAATCCAATTGCCTAACTAGTTCAAATAGTTAAGACTATATGAATGATTATGTATTTCAAATCATTATGACATTTTCCTTTGTTGTAAAACAATTGTTTTGTTTGTATAAGCTTATTTGGATTAAAATAATACTAATTTAATATATTTCAAAAATTAATAAGTAAGAGATCTAAAAAATAAATTTCTTTACTGAATTAGTTCAAATGGTTAAGACTATTAGAATAATTATCTATTTCAAATCATTCTAACCTTTTGTTGAGTAATAAAATAATTGTTTCAATTCATACAAGCTTATTTAGAATAAATTAATACTAATTTATTAATATTTGGAAAATTAATAAGAAAGAGATTTAAAAATTAAATCTATTTGTTGAACAAGTTCAAATAGTTATTATTATTTTAACAACTGTCTATTTAAAATCGTTATAACCTTTTGATTTGTCATAAAACAATTGTTTCTGTTAATATAAGCTTAGAGTAAATAAAATAATACTAATTTATTAATATTTCCTAAATTAATAAGTAAGAGATTTAAAAAATAAACCTATTTACCAAATTAGTTAAAATAATTATGACCATTTAAATCATTATCTTTTTCAAATCATTCTGACATTTTGTTTTGTCATAAAACAATTGTTTTTTACCATATAAGCTTATTCGAAATAAAATAATACTAATTTATTAATATTTCAAAAATTAATAAGTAACAAATTTAAACAATAAATCTATTTATCAAACTGGTTTGAATAGTTATAACTATTTGAACAATTATCAATCTCAAATCGTTAAAACCTTTGTTTCATCATAAAACAATTGTTTCTAAACATAAAAGCTTATTCAGTTAAAAATAATACTAATTTAATAATATTTCAAAAATTAAGAAGTAAGAGATTTAAAAAATATGTGTTTGTCAAACCAGTTCAAATAGGTAAAACTATTAAAAATAATTATCTATTTCAAATCGTTTTGACTTTTTGTTTAGTCATAAAATATTTGTTTCATATCTTACAAGCTTATTTGGATAAAATAATCCAAATTTATTAACATTCAAAAAATTAATAAGCAAAAGATTTGAAAAATAAATCTGCTTATCGAATAAGTTCAAATAGTTATACTATTTGAACAATTATTTATTTAAAATTGTTATGACCTTTTGTTTTGTCATAAAATAATTGTTTCAGTTCATCAAAGCTTAATCAAATTAAAATAATACTAATTTCTTAATATTTAAAAAATTAATAAGCAAGAGTTTAAAAAAATAAATTTGTTTACTGAACAAATTCAGATAGTTATGGCTATTTAAACAATTGTCTATTTAAAATTGTTATGACCTTTTGTTTTATAATAAAATAATTGTTTCAGTTCATAAAAGCTATTTGAAATAAAATAATACTAATTTATTAATATTCAAAAAATTAATAAGTAAGTGATCTAAAAAGTAAATCTATTTATAGAATTAGTTTAAATAATTATGGCCATTTCAATAATTATCTATTTCAAATCGTTATTACCTTTTGTTTGGTCATATAACAATTGTTTTTTATCATACAAGCTTATTCAGAATAAAATAATACTAATTTATTAATCTTTTAAAAACTAATAAGTAAGAGATTTAAAAAATAAATCACTTAGTTATAACTATTTTAACAATTATTTATTTCAAATTGTTATGACCTTTTGTATTGTCATAAGACAATTGTTTTTGTTCATCCAGTCTTACTCGAAATAAAGTAATACTAATTTATTAATATTATGAAAATTAATAAGTAATGGATTTAAAAAGTGAATCTATTGGCTTGAGCAATGCAAATAGTTAATGATTATTTCAATAATTATCTATTTCAAATCGTTATGACCTTTTGTTTTATCACAAAATAATTGTTTTTGTTCATACAAGCTTATTCAAAATAACATAATTCTAATTTATTAATTTTCAAAAATTAATAAGTAAGAGATTTAAAAAATGAATCTATTTTCTGAACAAGTTCGAATATTTATGACTATTTGAACAATTATCTATTTCAAAGAGCTATAACCTTTTGTTTTGTCATAAAATAATTTTTTCTATTCATACAATCTTATTTCAAATAAAATTATACAAATTTATTAATATTCAAACAATTAATAAGTAAAAGCTTTAAAACATAAATCTGTTTACCAAATAAGTTCAAACAATTGTGACTATTTGAACAATTATTTATTTCAAATTGTTGACCTTTTATTTTGTCATAAAATAATTGTTTACTTCATACAAGCTTATTTGGATTAAAATAATATTAATTTAATATTTTGACAATTAATAACTAAAAGATTTTAAAATAAATATGTTTACCAAACAAGTTCATATAGTCATAACTATTTGAATAATTATCTATTTCAAATCACTATGACCTTTTGTTTTGTGATAAAACAACTGTATTAGTTCATATAGGTTTATTTGAAATAAAATAATACTAATTTATTAATATTCTAAAATCAATCAGTAAGAGATTTAAAAAATGAATCTATTTACTGAACAAGTTCAAATAGTTATGATTATTTGAACAATTGTCTATTTCAAATTGTTATGACTTTTTGTTTTGTCAAAAAACAATTGTTATTCATCATATAAGCCTATTTCAAATTGTTATGACTTTTTATTTTTTAAATCTATTACTTATTAACTTTCAGAATTTTAATAAATTAAAATTATGTTATTTTGAATAAATTTGTATGAATAGAAAAAAATGTTTTATAATAAAAAAATATTACAATGATTTGAAACAAATAATTGTTGAAACAATCATAACTATTTATACTAGTCAAGCCAACAGATTTATTTTTAAAATTTTTTACTTATTAATTTTTAGAATATTAATAAATTAGCATTATTTTATTCTGAATAAGATTGTATGGATAGAAACAATTATTTTATGATAAAACAAATGGTCATAGCGATTTGAAATAAATAATTGTTCAAATACTTATAACTAATTGAACTAGTTTAGTAAACAGATTTATTTTTTAGTTCTCTTACTTATTGATTTTCAAAATATTAATAAATTAATATTGTTTTATTTTGAACAAACTTATTTGAACAAAAACATTTATTTTATTACAAAATAAAAGTTCATAACAATTTGAAATAGATAATTGTTCAAATAGTCATAATTATTTTAAATAGTTTGGCAAATAGAATTATTTTTTAAATCTCTTTCTAATTAATTTTTGGAATATTAATAAATTTGTTTTATTTTATTCTAAATAAGTTAGTAAGAATTGAAAAAATTGTTTTACCACAAAACAAAAAGTCATAAAAATTTGAAATAAAGAATTATTCATATAACCTTAATTATTTAAATTAGTTTGGCAAACTAATTTATTCTTTAAATCTCTTAGTTATTAATTTTTAGAATATTATTACATTAATATTATTTTATTTCAAATAAGCTTGATGAACAAAAATAATTATTTTATGACAAAACAAAACGTTATAACAATTTAAAATATATAATTGTTCAAATAGTCATAACTATTTGAATTGGTTCGGTAAACATATTTATTTTTTAAAATTTCTACTTATTAATTATTGAAATATTAATAAATTAGTATTATTTTTATTCCTAATAGGCTTGTATGATGAAAAACAATTGTTTGATGACAAAACAAAATTTCATAACGGTTAGAAATAGATAATTATTCAAATAGCCGTAATTATTTGAACTGATTCAATAAATTGATTTATGTTTTAAATCTCTAACTTATCGATTTTTTAAATATTAATAAAGTAATATTACTTTATGTCGGATAACCTTTTATGAACTAAAACAATTTTTTATGATAAAATAAAAGGTCATAACGATTTAAAATAAATAATTGTTCAAATAGTCATAACTATTTGAACATGTTCGGTAAACATGTTTATTTTTTAAAAAATTTCTTGCTTATTAATTTTTTGAATGTTAATAAATTGGTATTATTTTATTTTGAATAAGCATGTATGAACTGAAACAATTATTTTATGACTAAACAAAATGCCAGAATGATTCAAAATAGATAATTGTTATAATAGTCTTAACTATTTGAATTGGTTCAGCAAACACATTTATTTTTTAAATCCTTACTTATTAATTTATAGAATATTTTTAATTTAGTAATATTTTACTCCAAATAAGCTTGTATGAATAGAAACAAATATTTTAGGACAAAACAAAGATCATAATGATTTGAGATAGATAATTGTTCTAATAGTCATAACTATTTAAACTGATTCGGTAAAAAGATTTAGTTTTTAAATGTCTTATTAATTTTTGAAATAGTAATAAATTAGTATTATTTTATTCTGGATAATTTTGTATGAATAGAAACAATTGTTTTATGAAAAAACAAAATGTCATAATGATATAAAATAGATAATAGTTCAAATGGACATGACTATTTGAACTTGTTCAGAAAACAGATTAATTTTTTAAATCTTCAACTTATTAATTTTTAGAATATTAATAAATTAGCATTATTTTATTTCGAATAAACTTTTATGAATAGAAAAAATTGTTTTATGATAAAACAAAAGATCATAATGACTTAAAATAAATAATTATTCAAATAGTCATTACTATTTGAACTCGCTCTGTAAACAGATTTATTTTTTAAATCTTTTACTTATTAATTTTGGAATATTAATAAACTAATATTATTTTATTCCAAATAAGCTTCTTTGAATAGAACAAATTGGTTTATGACAAAACAAATTGTTATAATGATTTGAAATAGATAATTATTCAAATAGTTATAACTATTTGAATGTGTTCAGAAAATAGATTTATTTTTTAAATTTTTACTTATTAATTTTTGAAATATTAATAAATTTATATTATTTTATTCAAAATAAGCTTGCATCAATAAAACAAATTGTTTTATGACAAAAATAAAGGTCATAATTTTTTGAAATAGATAATTTTTTAGATATTCATAGCTATTTGAACTTATTCGATAAACAAATTTATTTTTTTAATTCTCTTACACTTTAATTTTTGAAATATTAATAAATTAGTATTATTTTATTTCAAATAAGCTTATATGAACTGAAACAATTGTCTTATTACAAAATAAAAAGGTCACAATGATTTGAAAAATATAATTAAGTCATGATTATTTGAACTTGTTCAATAAACATATTTATTTTTTAAAATCTTTTACCTATTAATTATCCAAATATTAATAAATTAATATTATTTTAATTCGAATAAGCTTGTGTGAACATAAACAATTATTTTATGACAAAACAAAAAGTCATAACAATTTGAAATAAATAATTATTCAAATAGTCATAACAATTTAAACTTATTCAGTAAACAAATTTATTTTTTAAATCTTTTACTTATTAATTGTCTTTAAATTAATAAATTTGTATTATTTTATTCGAAATAAGCTTGTATGTATAGAAAAAATTATTTTATGTCAAAACAAAAGGTTATAGTGGTTTTAAATAGATAATTGTTCAAATAGTTATAATTATTTAAACTATTTTGGTAAACATATTCATTTTTTAAATCCTTTAATTATTAATTTTTGAAATATTAATAACTTAGTATTATTTTATTTCGAATAAGCTTATATCACTAAAATTGTTTTTTGGACAAAACAAAACATTATAGAGATTTGAAATAGATAATTATTCAAATAGTCATGACTATTTGATGTAGTTTGGTAAACATATTTATTTTTTTAATTTTTTTACTTATTAATTGTCAAAATATTAGTAAATTAATATTATTTTAATCCGAATAAGCTTACATGAATAGAAACTATTGTTTTATAACAAAAAAAAAGCCATAACTATTTGAAATAAATAATTGCTTAAATAGTCACAACTATTTGAACTGGTTTGATAAACGATTTATTTTTTAAATCTCTTATTAATTTTTTAAATATTAATAGATTAGTATTATTTTATTCTAAACAAATTATATAAACAAAAACATTTATTTTGTGACAAAACAAAAGATCATAATGATTTGAAATAGATAATTGTTCAAATAGTCATAATTATGTGAACTGGTTAGGAAACTAGAATTAATTTTTAAATCTCTTACTTATTAATTTTAAATATTAATCAATTCATTTTATTTTATTCCGAATAAGCTAATGAATTGAAAAAAAATTGTATTATGATAAAACAAAAGGTCATAATGATTTGAAATAGATAATTATTCATATAGTCTTAACTAATTGAACTGGCTCGGCAAACAAATTTATTTTTTAAACCTTTTAGTTATTAATTTTCCAATTTTTATTAAATTAGTATTATTTTATTTTAAATAAACTTGTATGAATAGAAATAATTATTATGACAAAACAAAAGGTTATAACAATTTGAAGTGTACAATTTTTCAAATAGTCATAATTATTTAACTAGTTTGGTAAACATGTTTATTTTTTAAACCACTTATTAATTTTTGAAAGATTAGTAAATTAGTATTATTTTATTTCGAATAAGCTCGTATGAACAAAAACAAATGTTATATGACCAAGCAAACTGTAATAATGATTTGAAATAGATAATTATTGAACTAGCCATAATTATTTGAACTAATTCGATAAACATATTTACTTTTTAAAAACTTATTAATTTTCAGAATATTAATAAATTGGTATTATTTTATTTCAAATAAGCTTTGATGAATTGACATAATTGTTTTATGACAAAACGAAAGGTCATAACGATTTTAAATAACTATTGTTCAAATAATTGTAACTATTTCAATTTGTTTGGTAAACAATTTTATTTTTTTTAAACTCTTGCTTATTAATTTTTGAAATATTAAGAAATTAGGATTACTATATTTTGGATAAGCTTTAATAAACTGAAACAATTTTTTTATGTTAAACCAAAAGGTCATAAAAATTTTAAATAAATAATTGTTCGATAGTCATAATTATTTGAACTTGTTTGATAAATAGATTTATTTTTTCAAATATTTTGCTTACTAGTTTTTGGAATGTTAATGAATTTGGATTATTTTATTATGAATAAGCTAGTAAGATATGAAACAAATATTTTATGACTAAACCAAAGATCAAAATGACTTGAAATAGATAATTATTTTAATAGTTTTAACTATTTGAACTGGTTTGGCAAACATATTTCTTTTTTTAAATCTCTTATTGATTAATTTTTGAAATATTATTAAATCAATATTATTTTTAACCAAATAACCTTCTATGATCTAAAATAATTATTTTATGACAAAACAAAGATTTTAATGATCTGATATTGATAATTGCTTAAATAGTCATAATTATTTAAACTAGTTTGGTAAATAGATTTATTTTTTAAATATGTTATTTATTAATTTTTGAAATGTTAATAAATTAGTATTATTTTATTTTGAATAAGCTTGTATGATAAAAAAATAATTGTTTTATGACAAAACAAAAGATCACAACAATTTGAAATAGATAATCATTCAAATAGCCATAATTATTTTAACTGATTTAGTAAACATATTTATTTTTAAAATTTTTTACTTATTAATTTAGGAAATATTAATAAATCAGTATTATTTTATTCTATCTAAGCTTGTATTAACTGAAACAATTGTTTTATAAATAAGCAAAAGGTTATAACAATTTTAAATAGACTATTGTTCAAATAATAATAACTATTTGAACTTATTCGGTAAACAAATTTATTTTTTTAAATCTCTTATTAATTTTTTAAATGTTAATAAATTAGTATTAATTTATTCTAAATAAGCTTTTATGAACTAAAACAATTATTTTATAACTAGACAAAAGGTTAGAACAATTTGAAATAGATAAATTATTCTAATAGTCTTAACCATTTGAACTGATTTAGTAAACAAATATATTTTTTAAGTCTCTTACTTATTAATTTCTGAAATATTTTTAAATTAGTATTATTTTAATACGAATAAGCTTGTATGACCAAAATAATTGTTTACGGCAAAATAAAAGGTCATAACGATTTGAAATAGATAATCATTGATATAGTTTTAACTATTTGAAGTAGTTTGGTAATTAGATTTATTTCTTAGTTTTCTTGGTTATTAAGTTTCAGAATATTATTAAATTAATATTATTTTATTTCGAATAAAATAGTATGAATAGATCCAATTGTTTGATGACAAAATAAAATGTTATAACGATTTGAAATAGATAATTATTTCAAAGAGTCAAAACTATTTGAACTGGTTTGGTAAGTAGATTTGCTTTTAAATCTCTTATTGATTAATTTTCTAAATATTAATATACCAGTATTATTTTATTTCAAAAAAATTGATATTAACAAAAACAATTATTTTACGACAAAACAAAAAGTAATAATGATTTGAAATAGATAATTGTTTAAATAGTTATAACTATTTGAACTAATTCAGTAAATAGAATTATTTTGCAAATCTCTTACTTATTAATTTTTGAAATATTCAAAAATTCATTTTATTTTATTTCGAATAAGCTAGTATGAATTGAAAAAATTGTTTTATGACAAAACAAAAGGTCTTAATGATTTAAAATTGATCATTGTTCATAGTCTTAACTATTTGAACTGGTTTGGTAAATAAATTTATTTTTAAATCTCCTATTAATTTTTGAATATTAATAGATTAGTATTTTTTTTTATTTCAAACAAACTTATATGAACAAAAACATTTGTTTTATGGCAAAACAAAAGGTCATAATGATTTGAAATAGATAATTGTTTAAATAGTCATAATTATTTGAATTGGTTAGGTAAATAGAATTATTTTTTAAATCTCTTACATATTAATTTTTGAAATATTAATAAATTCATTTTATTTTATTCCAAATAAGTTAGTATGAATTCAAAAAAACGTTATGACAAAACAAAAGGACATAATGATTTGAAATAGATAATTGTTCATATAGTCTTAAATATTTGAATTGGTTTGACAAACAAATTTATTTTTTAATTCTCTTAGTTGTTAATTTTTGGAATATTATTAGATTAGTATTATTTTATTTTGAATAAGCTTGTATGAACAAAAATAATTGTTTTAAGATAGAACAAAAGGTTATACTAATTTGAAGTTTACAACTATTCAAATAGACATAACTATTTGAACTAGTTCAATAAACAGATTTATTTTTTAAATCACTTACTTACTAATTTTTGAAAGATTAATAAATGAGATTATTTCATTTCAAATAAGCTTGAATGTTCAAATACAATTGTTATATGAGCAAACAAAAGGTAATAACAATTTGAAATAGATAATTGTTAACATAGCCATAATTATTTGAACTGATTTGGTAAACAGATTCACTTTTTAAATCACTTACTTATCAAATTTTAAAATATCAATAAATTAGTTTTATTTTATTTCCAATGAGCTTATATGAACTGAAATAACTCTTTTATGATAAAACAAAATGTCATAATGATTTGAGATATATAATTGTTCATATAGCCTTAATTGTTTGAAATGCTTAGCAAATAGATTTATTTTTTAAATATCTTAGTTATTAATTTTTGAAATATTATTAAATTAGTATTATTTTATTTTGAACAAGCTTGTATGAACTAAAACAATTATTTTGTAATAGAACAAAAGGTTACAATGAATTGAAATAGATAATTGTTCAAATAAGAACTGGTTTGGTAAACAGATTAATTTTTTAGATCTTCTACTTATAAATTTTTGAAATATTAATAAATTAGTATTATTTTACTCCGAATAAGCTTGTATGGTGAAAACAATTGTTTTATGACAAAAAAAAAGTTGATAACAATTTGAAATACATAATTGTTTAAATGGCCATAATTATATGAATTGATTCGTTAAACTGACTTATTTCTTAAATCTCCAACTTATCATTTTTTAAATATTAATAAAGTAATATTATTTTATTTCAGATAAGCTTTTATAAAGTGAAAACAATTAATTTATGATAAAAAAAGGTCATATTTATTTTAATTAGTAATTGTTCAAATAGTCATAACTATTTGAACTTGTTCCGTGAACATATTTATTTCTTAAATCTTTTACTTATTATTTGTCAAAATATTAATAAATTAATATTATTTTAATCATAATAAACTTGTATGAATAGAAACAATTGTTTTTGACAAAACAACAAGTCATACCAATTTGAAATAAATAATTGTTCAAATAGTCATAAAGATTTGAATTTGTTTGGTAAATAAATTTATTTTCTAAATCTTTTATGTATTAATTGTCTTAATATTAATAAATTCATCTTATTTTATTTGAAATAAGCTTGTATGAATAGAAAAAAATTCATTTTATCACAAAACAAAAGGTTATAACGATTTCAAATAGATAAATGTTGAAATAGTCATAATTATTTAAACTTGTTCAGTAAATAAATTCATTTTTCAAATCTCTTGATTATTAATTTTTGGAATATTAATAACTTAGTATTATTTTACTTTGAATAAGTTTATATGAACTAAAATAATTTTTTTATGACAAAAGAAAAGGTCATAATGATTTGAAATAGATATTTATTCAAATAGTCATGACTATTTAATCTAGTTTGGTAAACTTATTTATTTTTAAAAATTTTTTACTTATTAATTATCAAAATATCAATAAATTAGTATTATTTTAATCCAAATAAACTTGTATGAACAAAAACTATTGTTTTATAACAAAACAAAAAGTCATTGCAAAAAGAAATAATTACTCAAATAGTCATAACTATTTGAACTAGTTTGATAAAAAAATTTATTTTTTAAATATCTTATTAATTTTTGAAATATTAATAGTTTAGTATTTTTTATTCCATACAAACTTATATAAACAAAAACATTGTTTTATGACAAAAGAAAAAGGTCATAATGATTTGAAGTAGATAATTGTTCAAATACTCATAATTACTTGAATGGTTAGGTAAACTAAATTATTTTTGAATCTCTTGCATATTAATTTTTGAAATATTAATAAATTCATTTTATTTTATTTCGATTAAGTTAGTATGAATTGAAAAAATTATTTTATGACAAGACAAAAATGATTTGAAATAGATAATTGTTCATATAGTTTTAACTATTGGAATTAGTTTGACAAACAAATTTATTTTTTAAATCTCTTAATTATTAATTTTTGAATATTATTATATTAGTATTATTTTATTTCGAATAAGCTTGTATGAACAAAAATAATTGTTTTATGGCAGAACAAAAGGTTATAATGATTTGAAGTATATAATTATTCAATTATTCATAACTATTCAAACTAGTTTGGTAAATAGAGTTATTCTTTAAAACTCTTATTAATTTTTGAAAGATTAATAAATTAGCATTATTTTATTCTGAATAAACTCGTATGATCAAAAATAATTGTTATGACCAATCAAAAAGTAATAACGATTTGAAATAGATAATTATTGAAATGGCCATAGTTATTTGAACTGATTCGATAAACAAATTCACATTTTAAATCACTTATTAACTTTCAGAATATTAATAGATCATATTATTTTATTTCAAATAAGCTTGTATAAATTGAAACAATTGTTTTATAACAAAACAAAAGGTCATAACGATTTGAAATAGATAATTGTTCATATAGTCTTAACTATTTGAATTACTTTAGTAAACAAATTTATTTTTTAAATCTCTTAGTTATTAATTTTTGGAATATTATTAAATTAGTATTATTTTATTTTGAATAAGCTTATATGAACTAAAACAATTATTTTATAGTAGAACAAAAGGTTATAACAATTTGAAATAGATAATTGTTCAAATAGGAACTAGTTTAGTAAATAGATTTAATTTTTTAAATATCCTACTTATTAATTTTTGAATATTAATAAATTAGTATTATTTTATTCCAAATAGGCTTGTATGATGAAAACAATTGTTTTATGACAAAACAAAATTTCCTAATGGTTTGATATAGATAATTATTCAAATGGCCATAATTATTTGAATCGATTCAATAAATTGACTTTTTTTTAAATATCTAACTTATCAATTTTTTAAATGTTAATTAAATAATATTATTTTATTTCGGATAACTATTTGAAATAGATAATTGTTCAAATAGTCATAACTATTTGAACTTGTTTGGTAAATAGATTTATTTTAAAAAAATTTTCATTTATTAATTTTTTGAATGTTAATAAATTAGTATTATTTTATTTCAAATAAGCATGTATGAACTAAAACAATTATTTTATGACTAAACAAAAGGTCAAAATGATTTGAAATAGATAATTATTCTAATATCTTAACTTGAACTGATTTGGCAAACACATTTATTTTTTAAATCTCTTATTAATTTTTAGAATATTATCAATTTAGCAATAAATTGACTTCGAACAGGCTTATATGAATAGAAATAACTGTTTTATGAAAAAATGGAGATCATAATGATTTGAGATGGATAATTGTTCAAATAGTCATAACTATTTAAACTAGTTAGATAAACAAATTTAGTTTTTAAATCTCTTATTAATTTTTGAAATATTAATAATTAGTATTTTTTTATGAATAATTTTGTATGAATGGAAATAATTGTTTTACAACAAAACAAAATGTGATAAATATTTAAAATAGATAATAGCTTAAAAGGACATGACTGTTTGAACTTGTTTGACAAATAGATTTATTTTTTAAATCTCCTACTTATTAATTTTTAGAATATTAATAAATTAGTATTATTTTATTTTGAATAAAATTGTATCAATAGAAATAATTGTTTTATGACAAAACAAAAAATCTTAATGATTTGAAATAAATAATTCTTCAAATAGTCAAACTATTTGAACTCACTTAGTAAATAGATTTATTTTTTAAATGTTTTACTTATTAACTTTTGCAATTTTAATAAATTACTATTATTTTATTCTGAATAAGCTTTTATGAATAGAGACAATTGGTTTATGTAAAAAAAAAAGGTCATAATGATTTGAGATAGATAAACATTCAAATAGTCATAACTATTTGAACATGTTTAGAAAACATATTTATTTTTTAAATTTTTACTTATTAGTTTTGGAATATTAATAAACTTTTGTTATTTTATTCAAAATAAGCTTGCCTGAATAGAAGCAATTGTTTATGACAAAACAAAAGGTCATAATGTTTTGAAATAGATAATTGTTTAGATAGTCATAACTATTTGAACATGTTTAGTAAATAAATTTATTTTTTAATTCTCTTAATTTTCTTAATATTAATAAATTAGTATTATTTTATTTCAAATAAGCTTATATGAACTAAAACAATTATTTTATTACAAAACAAAAGGTCATAATAATTTGAGATAGATAATTATTCAAAAGTCATGATGATTTTAACTTGTTCAGTAAAAGATATTTATTTCCTAAATCTTTTACTTATTATTTATTGAAATATTAATAAAGTAATATCTAAACAAAAGTTATAATGATTTAAAATAAATATTTGTTTAAATTGTCATAACTATTTGAACATGTTTGGTAAATAGATTTATTTTTTCAAATCTTTTACTTATTAATTTTTTGAAGGTTAATAAATTTGGATTATTTTTTTTTTAATAATCTAGTAAGATATGAAACAAATATTTTATGACTAAACAAAATGTTAGAATGATTTGAAATAGATAATTATTCTAATAGTTTTAACTATTTGAAATAGTTCATCAAACACATTATTTTTTAAATCTCTTACTTCTTAATTTTTAAAATATTATTAAGTTCATATTATTTTTAACTAAATAAGTTTCTATGATCAGAAACAATTGTTTTATGACAAAACAAGCATCTTAACAATTTGAGATTGATAATTGTTCAAATAGTCATAACTATTTGAACTAGTTCAGTAAACAATTTTATGTTTTAAATCTGTTACTTATTAATTTTTAGATATTAAATAAATTAGTATTATTTCATTTTGAATAAGCTTGTATGATTAAAAACAATTTTTTTATGACAAAACAAATAGTCATAACAATTTGAAATAGATAATTGTTCAAATGGCCATAATTATTTTAATTGATTCAGTAAACAAATTTATTTTTTAAATTTCTTAGTACTTATTATTTTAGGAAATATTAATAAATTACTATTATTTTTTCCATCTAAGCTTCTATTAACTAAAAAAATTGTTTTATGATAAATCAAAAGGTTATAATGATTTTAAATAAACAATTGTTCAAATAGTGATAACTATTTGAAGTTATTCGATAAATAGATTTATTTTTTAAAATCTTTTTCTTATTAATATTTCAAATGTTAATAAATTAATATTAATTTATTCTAAATAAGCTTGTATGAACTGAAACAATTATTTTATGACTAAACAAAAGGTCATAACGATTTCAAATAAATAATTGTTCTAATAGTCTTAACCATTTGAACTAAATTCGGTAAGCAAATTTATTTTTAAAATCTCTTACTTATTAATTTTTGAAACATTATTAAATTAGTATTATTTTAATAAAAATAAGCTTGTATGAATAAAACAATTGTTTTACGACAAATGAAAAGGTCATAATGATTTGAAATAGATAATCGTTCATATAGTCTTAACTATTTGAATTGGTTAAGCAATTAGATTTATTTTTTAATTTTCTTGGTTATTAAGTTTCAAAATATTACTAAATTAATATTATTTTATTCCAAATAAGATGGTATGAATAAAATCAATTGTTTGATGACATAATAAAAGGTCACAATGATTTAAAATAGATAATTATTCAAATAGTCAAAACTATTTAAAATTGTTTGGTAAATAGATTTATTTTTTAATCTCTTACTGATTAATTTTTTAAATATTAATAAATTAGTATTATTTTATTTTGAATAAACTTATATTAACAAAAATAATTATTTTATGACAAAACAAAAAGTAATAATGATTAGAAATAGATAATTGTTTAAATAGTTATAATTACTTGAACTGGTTTGGTAAATAGAATTATTTTCTAAATCTCTTACTTATAAATTTTTTAAATATTAATAAATTAGTTTAATTGTATTCTGAATACACTTGTATTAGCCAAAATAATTGTTTTATGACAAAACAAAAGGTCATAACAAATTGAAATAAATAATTGTTCATAGAGTCTTAACAATTTGAACAAAAGGTCATTGCAATTTGAAATAAATAAATGTTAATAAATTAATATTATTTTATTTTGAATAAGCTTGTATGAACTAAAATAGCTATTATATGACTAAAGAAAAGGTCAAAATGATTTAAAATAGAGAATTATTCTAATAGTTTTAACTATTTGAACTGGTTCTGCAAACATATTTATTTTTTAAATCTTTTATTAATTTTTGGAATATTATTAAATTAATATTATTTTTATCCGAATAAGCTTAGATGATTAGAAACAATTGTTTTATGAGAAAGCAAAGATCATAACAATTTGAGATTGATATTTGTTTAAATAGTCATAACTAATTGAATTGGCTCGAAAAATAGTTTTAATTTTTAAATCTCTTGCTTATTAATTTTCTAAATATTAATAAAGTAGTATTATTTTATTTCGAATAAATCTTTATGAACTGAAACAATTGTTTTATGACAAAACAAAAGGTCATAACAACTTTAAATAGTTAGAATAATTATTCAAATAGTCAAATCTATTTGAACTTTTTTGGTAAACATATTGTTTTTAAATCTTTTGCTCATTAAATTTTTAAATGCTAATAAATTAGTATTATTTTATTCTAGATAAGCTTGTATAAACTGAAATAATTGTTTTTATGACTAAACAAAATGTTAGAATGCCTTGAAATAGATAATTATTCTAATAGTCTTAACTATTTGAATTGATTTAGCGAATACATTTATTTTTTAAATCTTTTGCTTATTTTTTGGGAATATTATTAAATTAGTATTATTTTAATTTGAATAAGCTTGAATGATAAAAAAAATTGTTCTATGACAAAATAAAGATCATAACATTTGAGATAGATAATTGTTCAAATAGTCATAGCTATTTAAACTGTTTCAAAAAACAAATTTAATTTTTAAATCTCTTATTAATTTTCAAAATATTGATAGATCAATATTATTTTATTCTAAATAATTTTGCATGAATAGAAACAATTGTTTTACGACAAAACAAAAAATCGTAATGATTTGAAATACATAATTGTTCAAATAGACATGACTATTTAAACTTGTTTGGTAAACAATTTGTTCTTTAAATATCTTATCTACTAATTTTTCAAAATATTAATAAATTAGTAATATTTTATTTCGTATAAACTTGTATGAATAGAAACAATTGTTTTATGACAAACAAAAGATCATAACTATTTGAAATAAATAATTGTTCAAATAGTCATAACTATTTGAACTTACTCAGTAAATAGATTTATTTTTCAAATATTTTACTTACTAATTTTTGGAATATAAATAAACTAGTATTATTTTATTTCAAATATGGCTGAATAAACAGAAACAATTGGTTTGTAACAAAACAAAATGTCATAACTATTTGAAATAGATAATTATTCAAATAGTCATATGTCATAACTATTTGAAATAGATAATTATTCAAATAGTCATATGTCATAACTATTTGAATTAGATAATTATTCAAATAGTCATAACAATTTGAACATGTTCAAAAAACATATTTATTTTTAAAATTTTTACTTATTAATTTTTTTAAAGATTAATAAATTTATATTATTTTATTTGGAATAAGCTTGTATGAATAAAAATAATTATTTTATAACAAAACAAAATGTCATAACGATTTGAACTTGTTTGATAAATAAATTCATTTTTTAAATCTCTTATTCATTAATTTTTGAAATATTAATAAATTAGTATTATTTCATTTCAAATAAGCCTATATGAACTGAAACAATTATTTTATGATGAAACAAGAGGTCATAAAGATTTGAAATAGATAATTATTCAAGTAGTTATGACTATTTGAATTTATTTAGTAAACATATTTATTTTTAAAATCTTTTACTTATTAATTGTCAAAATATTAATAAATTAATATTAGTTTAACCCTAATAAGCTTATATGAATGAAAACAATTGTTTTATGACAAAAAAAGTCATAACGATTTGAAATAAATAATTATTCAAATAGTCATAATGATTAGAACTTATTTGGTAACCAGAGTTATTTTTTAAACCTTTTAGTTATTAATTGTCTGAATATTAATAAATTTTTATTATTTTAATTGAAATAAGCTTGTATGAATTAAAAAAATTATTTTATGACAAAACAAATGGTTATAGCGATTTGATATAGGTCATTGTTCAAATAGTCATAACTATTTAAACTTATTTGATAAACAGATTCAGCTTTTAAATCTCTTATTAATTTTTGAAATATTAATAAATTAGAATTATGTTATTCCTAGTAAGCTTGTATGAACAAAAATAATTATTTTGTGACAAAATAGAAGGTCATAATGATTTAAAATAGATAATTATTCAAACAGTCATAACTATTTGCATTGGTCAGGCCAACCGATTCATTTTTTAAATCCGTTACACATTAATTTTTAGAATATTAATAAATTAATATTATTTTATTCTGAATAAGACTATATCAATAGTAACAATCGTTTTATGACAAAGCAAATGGTTATAACGATTTGAAATAAATAATTGTTCAAATTGTTATAACTAATTAAACATATTTATTTTTCAAATCTCTTATTGATTTTCAAAATATTAATAAATTAATATTATTTAATTCTTAACAAACTTATATGAACAAAAACATTTGGTTTACGATAAGACAAAAGATCATAATGATTTGAAATAAATAATTATTCATAGAGTCATAACTATTTAAATTGGATCGGTAAATAGATTTAGTTTTTAATTATCTTATTAATTTTTGAATATTAATAAATTTGTATTATTTTATTCTGAATAATTTTATATGAACACAAACAATTATTTTACAACAAAACAAAATGTCAATGATTTGAAATAGATAATAGTTCAAATGGACATAACTATTTGAACTTGTTCAATAAATCTACAACTCATTAATTTTATAATATTAATAAATTAATATTTTTTTATTCTAAATAAACTTGTACGAATAGAAACAATTGTTTTATGACAAAACAAAAGATTATAACGATTTGAACTTGCTCATTAAACGGATTTATTTTTTAAATCTTTTATTTATTAATTTTTGGAATAAATAAATTAGTATTATTTTATTTTGAATAAGATTGTTTGAATAGAAAAATTGGTTTATGACAAAAGAAAAAGTTATAACAATTTAAAATAGATGATTATTCAGATAGTCATAACTGTTTGAACATGTTTAGAAAACATATTTATTTTTTAAATTTTTACTTTTTAATTTCTAGAATACTAATAAATTTATATTATTTTATTTGAAATAAGCTTGCATTATCAGAACCAATTATTTTATGGCAAAACAAAAGGTCATAATGTTTTGAAATAGATAATTGTTTAGATAGTCATAATAAAAGATTCTTTTTTGTGATAGATTCTTTTTTTAATTCTCTTACTCATTTATTCTCAAAATATTAATAAATTAGTATTATTTTACTTTAAACAAGCTTATATGAACTGAAACGATTGTTTTATTACAAAAGAAAAGGTCATAATGATTTGAAATAGTTATAATTATTTGAAGTAGTTCGGTAAATAGAATTATTTTCTAAATTTCTTACTTATAAATTTTTGAAATATTAATAAATTAGTTTTATTCTTTCCTAAATAAACTTGTATGAGCCGAAACAATTATTTTATGACAAAACAAAAGTTCATAACAATTTGAAATAAATAATTGTTCATATAGGATTAACTATTTGAGTTAGTTTGACAAACAGATTTATTTTTAAATCGCTTAGTTATTAATTTTCAGAATGTTTACTAAATTGGTATTATTTTAATCCAAATAAAGTTGTATTAACTAAAACAATTATTTTATAATAGAACAAAAGGTTAAAATAATTTGAAATAGATAATTGTTCAAACAGTCATAACTATTTGAACTTGTTTAGTAAACAAATTTATTTTTTAAATCTCTTATTAATTCTTGAAATATTAAAAAATTAGGATTATTTTATTTTGAATAAACTTGTATGTTGAAAAAACAAATGTTTTATGATAAAACACAAGGTAATAACGATTTGAAATAGCTAGTTGTTGAAATAGCCATAATTATTTGAACTGATTTAGCAAATTGATTTATTTTATAAATATCTTACTTATTAATTTTTGAAATATTAATAAACTAGTTTTATTTTATTTTGGATAAACTTTTATGAACTAAAATAATTATTGTATGACAAAACAAAAGGTCATAAAAATTTTAAATAGATAATTGTTCAAATAGTCATAATTATTTGAACTTGTTTAGTAAATTGATTTATTTTTTCTAATCTCTTGCTTACTAATTTTTTTGAATGTTAATAAATTAATATTATTTTATTCCGAATAAGCTTGTATGAATTGAAACAATTATTATATAACTAAACAAAAAATCAAAACAATTTTAAATAGATAATTATTCTAATAGTATTACCTATTTGAACTGGTTCTGCGAACATATTTATTTTTTAAATCTCTTATTAATTGTTGAAATATTATTAAATTACCATTATTTTTATTTGAATAAGCTTGTTGATAAAAAACAATTGATTTATGAGAAAACAAAGATCATAACAATTTGAGATTTATAGTTGTTCAAATAGTAATAATTATTTGAACTGGTTTTGAAAGCATCTTTAGTTTTTTAATCTCTTACTTCTTAAGTTTTAAAATATTAATAAACTAGTATTATTTTATTTTGGATAAGTTTTTATGATTTGAAGCAATTGTTTTATGACAAAACAAATGGTCATAATGACCCGAAATTGATCAATTATTCAAATAGTAAAATTTATTTGAACTTGTTTAGTAAACATCTTTATTTTTTTAAATCTCTTGCTCATTAATTTTTTGAATGTTAATAAATTAGTATTATTTTATTTTGAATAAGCTTGAATGAATTGAAATAATTATTTTATGACTAAACAAAAGGTGAGAATGATTTGAAATAGATAATTGTTCTAATAATCTTAACTATTTGAACTAGTTTGGCAAATGCATTTATTTTTTAAATTTCTTACTTATTAATTTTTCAAATATTAGTAAATTAGAATTATTTTAATCCGAATAAGCTTATATGAAAAGAAACAATTGTTTTATGACAAAATAAAGATTATAACAATTTGAAATAGATAATTGTTCAAATAGTCATAACTATTTAAACTATTTCGAAAAACAGATTTAGATTTTAAATCTCTTATTAATTTTCAAAATATTAATAGATCAGTATTATTTTATCATGAATAATTTTGCATGAACAGAAACAATTGTTTTAGGATAAAACTAAAGGGCATAATGATTTGAAATAAACAATTGTTCAAATGGACATAACTATTTGAACTTGTTTAGTAAACAGATTTATTTCTTAAATCTTCTACCTATTACTTTTTAGAATATTAATAAATTAGTATTATTTTATTTTGAATAAACTTGTATGAATAGAAACAATTATTTTATGACAAAACAAAAGATCATAACTATTTAAAGTAAATAATTATTCAAACAGTAATAACTATCTAAACTTACTTGATAAATAGATTTATTTTTAAAATTTTTTACTTATTAATTTTTAGAATATTAATAAATTTATATTATTTTATTTAGAATAAGCTTGTATGAATAGAAACAATTGTTTTATAACAAAATAAAAAAGGTCATAATGATTTCAAATACGTAATTGTTCAAATAGTTATAACTATTTGAACTTATTTGGTAAATAGATTCTTTTTAAATCTCTTACTCATTAAATTTTAGAATATTAATAAATTAGTATTATTTTATTTTAAATAAGCCTATATGAACTGATATAATTGTTTTATGACGAAACAAAAGGTCTAACGATTTGAAATAGATAATTATTTAAATAGTTATGACTATTTGAACTTGTTCATTAAACATATTTATTTTTAAAATCTTTTACTTATTAACTATTAAAATATTAATAAATTAATATTATTTTTATCCGAATAAGCTTGTATGAGCAAAAACAATTATTTTATGACAAAACAAAAAGTCATAATGATTTAAGATAAATAATTGTTTAAATAGTCATAACTATTTGAACTTATTTGGTAAACAAATTTATTTTTTAAATCTTTTACTTATTAATTGTCTGAATATTAATAAATTAGTATAATTTTATTTCATAATAAACTTGTATAAATTGAAACTTTTATTTTATAACAAAACATAAGATCATAACGATTTGAAATGAATAATTATTTAAATAGTCATAATTATTTGAACTTAATAAATAGATTTATTTTTTAAATCTTTTACTTATTAATTTTTGAAATTTTAATAAATTAGTATTTTTTTATTTCGAATAAGCTTTTATGAATAGAAACAATTGTTTATGAAAAAAAATGGTCATAATGATTTGAAATAGATAATTGTTTAAATAGTCATAACTATTTGAACGTGTTCAGAAAATAGATTTATTTTTTAATTTTTTTCTTATTAATCTTTGGAATATTAGTAAAGTTATATTATTTTATTCGGAATATGCTTGTATGAACAAAAGCAATTGTTTTATGACAAAACAAAAGGTCATAATGATTTGAAATACATAATTGTTCAAATAGTCATAACTATTTCTTTTCAAAATCTCTTACTCATTTAATTTTTAGAATATTAATAAGTTAGTATTATTTTATTTCAACAAGCCTATATGAATTGATACAATTGTTTTATGATGAAATAAAAGGTCATAATATTTGAAGTAGATAATTATTCAAACAATTATTATTATTTGAACTTGCTAGGTAAACATATTTATTTTTAAATCTTTTACTTATTAATTATTGAAATATTAATAAATTAATATTTTTTTAATCTGAATAAGCTTGTATGAAGAAAATAATTGTTTTATGACAAAGCAAGAAGTCATAATGATTTGAAATAAATAATTGTTCAAATAGTTATAACTATTTGAACCTATTTGGTAAACAGATTTGAAATAAGCTTGTATGAATAGAAAAAATTATTTTATAACAAAATAAAAGGTTATAGCAATTTAAAATAGATAATTTTTCAAATAGCAATAAATATTTGAGCTTGTTCAATAAACAAATTCATTTTTTAAATCTCTTACTTATTAATTTTTGGAATATTAATAAATTAAACTATGTTATTCCAAATAAGTTTTTATGAACAGAAACAATTGTTTTGTGATAAACAAAGGGCCATAATGATTTGAACTAGATAATTGTTCAAACAGTCATAACTGTTTGTATTGGTCAGACCAACGAATACATTTTCTAAATCCATTACTTATTAATTTTGACAATATTAATAAATTAGCATTACTTTATTCCAAATAAGACTATATAAGCATAGACAATTATTTTATAATAAAACCATTGGTCATAATGATTTAAAATAAATAAATGTTCAAATGGTTATAACTAATTGAACTGGTTTGACAAATAGATTTACTTTTTAAATCTCTTACTTAATAATTTTCAAATTATTAATAAATTAATATTATTTTATTCTAAACAAACTTATATGATCAAAAACATTTGTTTTATGATAAATAAAAAAAAAGGTAATAACGATTTGAAATAGATAGTTGTTCAAATAGTCTTAATTATTTGAACTATTTTGGCAAATTGAATAATTTTTTAAATCTCTTACTTATTAATTTTTGAAATATTAATAAATTTATTTTATTTATTTCAAATAAGTTAGTAAGAGTTGAAAAAAATTGTTTTACAATAAAATAAAATGTCATAACGATTTGAAAGAGATAATTGTTCATATAGCCTTAACTATTTGTAGTGGTTTGGCAAACAAATTTATTTTTTAAATCTCTTAGTTATTAATTGTCAAAATACTATTAGATTAGTATTATTTTATTTTGAATAAGCTTGTAAGAACAAAAATAATTGTTTTATGATAGAACAAAAGGTTATAATGATTTGAAATATATAATTGTTCAAATAGTTATAATAATTTGAACTGGTTCAATAAATAGAATTATTTTTTAAATCTATTACTTATAAATTTTTGAAATATTAATAAATTAGTTTTACTTTATTACGATAAACTTGGATGAGTTAAAATAATTATTTTATAACAAAACAAAAGGTCAAAATGATTTGAAATAGGTAACTCTTCATATAGTCTTAATTAGTTGAACTACTTCAATGAATGGATTTATTTTTTAAATCTTTTAGCTATGAATTTTCATAATATTATTAATTTTAGTATTATTTTATTTCGAATAAACTTATATGAATAGAAATAATTGTTTTATGACAGAACAAAAAGGTTATAACAATTTGAAATAGATAATTGTTTAAATAGTCATAACTATTTGAATTGATTTGGTAAACAAATTTATTTTTTGAATCTCATATTAATTCTTGAAACAATTGTTTTATGACAAAACAAAAGGTACTAACAATTTTATTTCAAATAAGCTTGTATGTTGAAAAACAATTCTTCTATGACAAAATGAAAGGTAATAACAATTTGAAATAGATAATTGTTCAAATAACGATATTTATTTGAACTGATTTGGCAAACTAATTTATTTTTTAAATCTCTTGCTTATTAATTTTCAAAATATTAATAAAGTAGTATTATTTTATTTTGGATAAACTTTTATGGACAAAAATAACTGTTTTATCACAAAACAAAAGTTCATAACAATTTTAAATAGATAATTGTTCAAATAGTTGTAACTATTTGAACTTGTTTGGTAAACAATTTTATTTTTTCAATTCTCTTACTTATTAATTTTTTGGAAGTTAATAAATTAGTATTATTTTCTTTCAAATAAGCTTGTATGACTGAAACAATTATTTTATAACTAAAAAAAAGTTAGAATGATTTGAAATAGACAATTATTCTAATAGCCTTAACTATTTGAACAAATTCGATAAACATATTTTTTAAAAAAATCTCTTATTAATTTTTGAAATATTATTAAATTAGTATTATTTTTATCCAAATCAGCTTGTATGATTAGAAACAATTATTTTTTGATAAAGCAAAGATCATAACAATTTGAGATTGATATTTGTTCAAATAGTCATAACTATTTGAACTAGCTCAGAAAATAGCTTTAGTTTTTAAATCTCTTGCCTAATAATTTTTTAAATATTAATAAAGTAGTATCGTTTTATGTTGGATAAGTTTTTATGAACTGAAATAATTGTTTTATGACAAAAAAAAGGTCAAAATGATTTTAAATGGATAATTGTCCAAATAGTCATATCTAATCAAACTTGTTCAGTAAATAGATTTATTTCTTAAATGTTTTGCTTATTAATTTTTTGAATATTAATAAATTAGTATTATTTTATTCTGAATAAGTTTGTATGAATTGAAATAATTGTTTTATGACTAAACAAAAGGTGAAAACAATTTGAAATAGATAATTGTTCTAATAGTCTTAACTATTTGAACTAGTTCAGAAAAAAATTATTTTTTAAATCTCTTACTTATTAATTTTTGGAATGTTATTAAATTAGTATTATTTTAATCCCAATAAGCTTGTATAAAAAGAAACAATTATTGTATGACAAAATAAAAATTATAATGATTTGAGATAGATAACTATTCAATTAATCATAACTATTTGAACTGGTTCGGTAAAAAAATTTAGTTTTTAAATCACTTATTAATTTTCAAAATATTAATAAATTAGTATTATTTTATTTTGAATAATTTTGTATGAACAAAAATAATTATTTTACAACATAACAAAAGGTTATAATGATGTGAAATAGATAATTGTTCAAATGGACATGACTACTTGAACTTGTTCGACAAACAGATTTATTTTTTTAAATCTCCTACTTATTAATTTGTAGAATATTAATAAATTAGTATTATTTTATTTCAAATAAACTTGTACGAAGAGAAACAATTATTTTATGAAAACAAAAGATCATAACTCTTTGAAATAAAAAATTATTCAAACAATCATAACTATTTGAGCTTAATCGATAAACAGATTTATTTTTTTAAATCTTTTACTTATTAATTTTTGAAATATTAATAAATTAGTATTATTTTATTTCGAATAAACTTATATGAATAGAGACAATTGGTTTATCACAAAATAAAAGGTCATAACTTTTTGAAATAGATAATTGTTGAAATAGTCATAATTATTTGAACATATTCAGAAAATAGATTTATTTTAAAATTTTTCACTTATTAAATTTTGGAATATTAATAAATTTATATTATTTTATTCAAAATAAGCTTGTATGAGCAGAAACAATTGTTTTATAATAAAACAAAATGTCATAATGATTTGAAATAGATAATTATTCAAATTGTCATAACTATTTGAACTTCTACAGTAAACAAATTCAGTTTTTAAATCTCTTACTAATTAATTTTCAAAATATTAATAAATTAGTGATATTTTATTTCGGATAAGCTTATATGAACTGATACAATTGTTTTATGACAAAATAAAAGGTCATAACGATCTGAATTAGATAATTATTCAAATAGTTATGATTATTTGAACTTGTTTAGTAAACATATTTATTTTAAAATCTTTTACTTATGAATTTTTGAAATATTAATAAATTAATTTTTTTAATCTAAGTAAGCTTGTATGAACAAAAACAATTGTTTTATGATAAAACAAAAAGTCATAACGATTTGAAATAACTAATTGTTCAAATAGTCATAACTATTTGAACTTATTTTGTAAATAGATTTAGTTTTTAAATCTTTTACTTGTTAGTTGTCTGAATATTAATAAATTTCTATAATTTATTTGAAACAAGCTTGTATGAATAGAAAAAATTGTTTTATGAAAAAATAAAAGGTTATAGCAATTTGAAATAGATAATTTTTCAAATAGTCATAACTATTTGTAGTTATTCGGTAAACAGATTCATTTTTTAAATCTCTTAGTTATTAATTTTTAGAATATTAATAAATTAGCATTATCTTATTCTGAATAAGGTTGTATGAACAGAAACAATTGTTTTATGACAAAACAAATGTTCATAACGATTTGAAATAAAGAATTGTTGAAATCGTTATAACTAATTGAACTGGTTTAGTAAACGAATTTATTTTTTAAATTTCTTACTTTTTAATTTTCAAAATATTAATAAATTAATATTATTTTATTCCAAACAAACTTATATGAACAAAAACATTTGTTTTATGACAAAAAAAAGGTCATAACGATTTGAAATAGATAATTGTTTAAATAATCATAATTATTTGAACTGGTTCGACAAACAGAATTATTTTTTGAATTTCTTACTTAATAATTTTTGAAATATTAATAAATTTATTTTATTTTATTTCAAATAAGTTACTAAGAACTGAAAAAATTGTTTTATGACAAAACAAAAGGTCATAACTATTTGAAATAAAGAATTATTCATATAACCTTAACTATTTGAATTAGTTTGGCAAACGAATTTATTTTTTAAATCTCTTAGATATTAATTTTTAAAATATTATTACATTAGTATTATTTTATTCTGAATAGATTTGTGTGAACAAAAATAATTTTTTTATGAGATAACAAAAGGTTATAACAATTTGAAATATAAAATTGTACAAATAGTCATAACTATTTGAATGGTTCGGTAAATAGATTAATTTTTTAAATCTATTACTTATTAATTTTTGAAATATTAGTAAAATTTTGAATGGGCTTGTATGATGAAAAACAATTTTTTTATGAAAAAACAATAGTTTATAACGATTTGAAATAGATAAGTGTTCAAATAGCCATAATTATTTGAACTAATTTGATAAACTAATTTATTTTTTAAATCTCTAACTTGTCAATTTTTGAAACATTAATAAAGTAATATTATTTTATTTTGGATAAACTTTTATGAAGTGAAACAATTGTTTTATGATAAAATAAAAGGTCATAACGATTTTAAACAGATAATTATTTGAATAATCATAACTATTTGAACTTATTCGATAAACAGATTTATTTTTTTATTTTCTTATTAATTTTTTGAATGTTAATAAATTAACATTATTATATTTCAAATAAGCATGTGTGAACTAAAACAATTTTTTTTTTACTAAACAAAAAGTCAGAATGATTTGAAATAGATAATTGTTCTGATAGTCTTAACTATTTAAACTAGTTCGATAAACACATTTTTTTAAAATCTTTATTAATTTTCAAAATAGTAATAAATTGGTATTATTTTATTTTGAATAATTTTGTATGAATAGAAACAATTGTGTTACAGGAAAACAAAATGTCATTAATGATTTGAAATAAATAATAGTTCAAACGACATGACTATTTGAACTTGTTTAATAAATAGATTTATTTTTTTAAATCTCCAACTTATTAATTTATAGAAAATTAATAAATTAGTATTATTTTATTCCAAATAAACTTTCATGAATAAAAACAATTGTTTTATGACAAAACAAAAGAGCATAATGGTTTGAAATAAATAACTGTTCAAATAGTCATAACTATTTGAACCCGTTCAATAAATAGATCTATTTTTTAAATCTTTTAGTTATTAATTTTTGAAATTTTAATAAATTAGTATTATTTTATTCTGAATACACTTTTATGAATAGAAAAAATTGGTTTATGACAAAACAAAAGGTCATAATGATTTGAAATAAATAATTATTCAAATAGTCATAACTATTTGAACGTGTTCAAGAAACAAATTTATTTTTTAAAATTTTTACTTATTAATTTTTGAAATTTTAATAAATTTATATTTTATTATTCAAAATAAGTTTGCATGAACAAAACCAATTGTTTTATGACAAAACAAATGCTCATAATATTTTGGAATAGATAATTGTCTAGATAGTCATAACTATGTGAACTTGTTTAGTAAATAGATTCATATTTTTAGTTCTCTTATTCATTAATTTTTAGTATATTAATAAATTAATATTATTTTATTTCAAATAAGCTTATATTAACTGAAACAAAACAAAAGGTCACAATGATTTGAAATAGATAATTATTCAAATGGTCATGACGATTTGAACTTGTTTAGTAAAAATATTTACTTTTTAAATCTTTTACTTATTAATTGTCAAAATATTAATAAATTAATATTATTTTCATCCGAATAAGCTTGCATGAATAGAACAATTATTTTATGACAAAACAAAACGTCATAACAATTCTGTTTGTTGAACCAATTAAAACAATTATGACTATTTAAACAATTATCTATTTCAAATCATTATTACCTTTTGTTTTGTCATAAAACAAATGTTTTTGTTAATAATAAGTTTGTTTAGAATAAAATAACATTAATTTATTAATATTTTGAAAATTAATAAGTAAAAGATTTAAAACATAAATTTGTTCGCCAAACTAGTTCAATTAGTTATAACTATTTGAATAATTATTTATTTCACAAATCATTATGATCATTTGTTTTATCATAAAACATTTGTTTTTGTTCATTCAGTCTTATTTGAAATAAAGTAATGCTAATTTATTAATATTGTAAAAATTAATAAGTAATGAATTTAGAAAATGTATTTTTTGGCCTAACCAATGCAAAAGGTTATGATTGTCTGAACAATTAACTATTTCAAACCATTATGACTGTAGACACCTCAATCTATTTGGGGGTCTACAAGATCAACTTTGATAATTAAAAAATAAAAAAAATAAAAAAACAAAAAAGGGTGTTTGAGTTTGTATAAAACTGGGCTAGTAGAGTTTGGATTGGATTCAAAGATTGAATCTCAATCACAAGAAGGAATTAGGATTGATCAGAAACTCCTATGATCAATCTTTATAAATAAACGCTGGAACACACAAGAAAGGGGAGAAAAAAAATTGACAGCAGGTAAGGGAACGTGAAGCTGCTGGCACCAAAAGAAAAAAAAGAAGAGGAACCAAAAAGAAGACTGGGCAGCAAGAACAGAAGAAGCTAGCAGGAACCAAAAAACAGTGAAGGCAATAGTGGAGGGGAACCACATGTGTGTGGAGCAAGTGCCTTAGTGTGCTTTGATGCCTTAGTGTCATGTGATAGGCTAGCACATTGATTTGGTAGAATTTCATCCCAAAGGCTCACGTCAACTTTGGTACTTTTACTTGCTTTTATTTTTATTTTTTTTTCAAATTCTTTAATTGTTTGGTACTTATTTTTTTTCTCTTTATTTGATTGTTTATTCATTTGTTTTGTTTTATGCATAATTGTTTATTTATTCACTTTGTTTTATGGTTTTCATTATTTGATATTAAATTTAATAAAATAATAAAAAATAAAAATTTTAGGAATAAATATTAATCATCCAATGATGGAATTTATAAAAATTTCAAATGGCAAAGTTTTATGAAATTCCTAGGTGAGAAATTTTGTTTAAATTTATTCCAAATGGTGGAATAATTTCGATAAAATTTCAATAACAATAATTAATATTTATTTTCAAACCAAAAAAATTTAAAAAATTAAAAATAATAAAAAACATAAAAATATAAAATTTTTTGAATTAAATACAAATTACCTAAGGATAAGATTCTTAGAAATTTCAAATGGTAAATTTTTAAGAAATCTCTAGGTGAGAAATTTTCTCTAAATTTGGCCCAAATGGTGGAATGATTTAGATGAAATTTTAATACAAGTAATTGTATTCTTTTCCAAATAAAAATTTGGATTGAAAATATTTGATAATTATCTAAAGATGAGATTCTTAGAAATTTCAAATGGCAAATTTTTAATAAATCTCTAGGTGAGAAATTTTCTCTAAATTTGACCCAAATGGTGGAATAATTTAGATGAAATTTCAATAAAAATAATTGTCATATTATTTTCTTTCTAAGAAACAAAAAAGGAATTTTTAAATAGGCCCAAATGGTGGAATAATTAGATTTATTTTCGACGAAAATTGATAATAATAAACAATAATAAATAAATCTTTTTCCGACAATGGAGCCTCTTCAAGAAATCAAATGGGATTCTTGAATACTCTTGAGGTGAGGAAGAATTTTTTTGAGAGTACTATCAAATTGATGGAGAATCTTAAAAATTGTTTCCAATATTTAACATAAAATTTGAAGCCATTAGATTCTAAACCTTAGGATAAATTCGAAATAATATGGTACCATCCTTTGGATGGGCATGTGGGGGTGCTATAACCTTCTCCACATGTAACTAAACTCCCGAACCTTGTTCTAGTTCGTAGACCTGAACCTATCCTTTTAGGGACCCTTAGTCAAGCTTAGGAGTTCCTTAAAAGGATAGATTCCCTAGGTGTCCAATCACACCTAGATAAAAAAGATTGGTGGCGACTCCATTCATTGGTTAAATCTGGCTATAGATTTTCAAATCTATATGTTATGACAGTTTGGCGACTCCACTAGGGAAATTAGAGAGTCAAGCCATAATTTTTGAATTTATCCTATCCTTTGAACTAATGGCTTTAAGTTATTTGTTTACTAACATTTTTCCTTTTTCGGTTTCTTATTTGATTTATGGGATTGATAATTTTGTGTTCCTTCACACACACTATCACATACATTTGCATTACATAAGCTCTATACCCAGGCTTAGTCCCTCTTAGGAGGAAGTAAAGTACCTACGCTCTCGTGAGATGATAATCTCCGCAATGGCTAGCGAAATACTCCCACTCAAATTGAATCCTTTCTGTTGGTAGCCTGTGATGGGTGAGGATTGGACTGTCGTACTAGTCTGTGATGGACAATGATGTAAGGAACAATTTGGAAACCTTTTAGTGGTCAAAATTTTCTAACCCTGCATATAGTTCACCCCTAAGAAACCAACTTAAGCCCTTCCTATCCATCAATAGATACAACCTAAAATTAGGGCATAAGAAGGAACAATTTGTTATCTAACCATTTTGTCTGCTTGATTTTGTACATCTATATGTCATTTCATTCTCATGTTCTAGCATTATCATATCATGATCATATTTAACACTATCATTTGCATCATTTTCATATAGGAAATATTTGTCGCATATCAGTTATTGATAAATCAGATCTCACACTCACATCCATGGAAAGCCAAATGCAACCAAAGTCTACATCAGTCCACTATAAGTCTGCTCATCAATTGAAAATTAAGTCAGAAGAGGGTCAAAAAAAATAAAAAGATTGCTTGCCTAAGGATTTTATTTCATCATTACCCGAAAGAGTTCATCTAGAGCTATAGCAAAATGATCTATCTGACTTAAGCAGTATATGAGGATGCATGAATAGAATAAGATATGAGAAATTTGAGAATAGATATGGAGATATAGCCTCACTGCTATAAGTGCAAGTGGATAATAATTTGATTAGGGCTGTCATTCAGTTTTGGGATCCTTCATATAGATGTTTTATTTTCAATGAAGCAGACATGGTGCCCACAATTAAAGAGTATATGGTCCTACTTCACTTCGATCTAGCAAACCTAAACAAGATTTACTAGGCCAACAAGGTGGGTTATTGTAAAAAACTAGTGCAAATGCTTAGACTTAGTTTGCCTCAAGTCGATTCATGTGTCAAGATAAAAGGTGAAAGTAAGGCTATTCCATGAAGTTTTTTATGAGATTTCATCCAGGGGCACATAGATAATGATCACGGATTAGTAGCTATGGCTATAGCTTTATATGGATTGGTGATCTTTCTAAAAGTCATCGGATATGTTGATGTTATAGTGGTGGATTTTGTTATCAGTTAGCATATCAGGTCAATGCAGCACCAACCATTTTGGCAGAAACCATTCGATCTCTAAACTTTTATCACAGAAACAATAAAGGTCGATTTAATGGATTTTTACAGTTGCTTTACGTATGGATCAAGAGTCACATGAAATGTAAAGAAAGTCAATTTCACAAACCATACCTTCGTTCTAGTATCCCCATCAAAAAATTCTGTTACAGCACATAGCCTCAAGCAAAGTCAAAAGAGGAATGGGTTTTTTTATTTTTGAGCCCTTGATAGTCAAGGGATAGTTTGGAAAGCACCTTGGATGCGTCATGATACGGTGTTATACAGTTGTGGAAATCAGCCATGGGTGTTTTTATTAGGCCTATGGGGTGCTGTTACTTATGCTCCAACTTTAGTGAGAAGACAATCCGGGTGTGAGCAATTCATTCCAGAAACTTATAGACTTAACCAAGGGGTGTTCTCATTCATTGATAAAAGGGCATATGGAATGGTTGAAAAGATTAAGAAAGCATGAAAGCAAACCACTAGGGTTAACAAAGGGAGGTTTACTTATGATGTCACTCCAGAATATAGTGTATGGCATGCGAGGAGGGAAAAAGACATTGTGATTCCCAGTGAATAGTTAGGGCATTCCCTAAAACCCATTCTTCAAGATCTTTTGCTTAAAATGGAAACAACTAAGAGAAAACTCTAGTTTGAGAAAGATGAGTTAGAACAAGAAAACAAGCAATTAAAGATAGAATGGGCTCACGACTTCAAGAACTGAAAATCCAAAGCCTTACAGAGCAAAAAGATCAATGGAGAGCCTTATTTAATGATTTAGATATGACACATTCGTCAGTCACACCCGAGCTTGCCCGATTTTTAAAAGAAAATGAATTGTTAAAAGTGAGGGTGGAGGAAGAACAAAAGGCTACTGATAGGGCACATAGATATAGCCAAATGCAACAAGAGATAGTGGATCAGTGCACAACACAAGTAGAAGCTTTGTCTGATGAATGCAAGAAACAAGCTCAACAGAGTGAGTTATGGAAAGACATGTGTACAAAAAAAAAAAAAAAGGCATCTAAGGCATTTGTTTGATCAGATATGCATTATTGCAAACAAAACATCGAAAATGGAAGAAAAAGTGGAAAGTTTAAAGGCTATGGTGCAACCAGTGGGAGTGCATGGGCGATATTTACTTGATTTTCTAGATGAGGCAAAAAATCATTACCAACAAGCTAGGAAGTTTATAAAGAGGCATTAGAAATAAAGAATGATGTTTAGGACTTTAGAATATTGCTTTGACTTTATTAGGATGTAATTTTGAAATTTTATTTAATAAAGTTTCAAATGGAGATTTCTTTTATCAATATCGATGATATGGCAAACATTAGTACATTTCATGCATATATTTGCATATCATACATAGTTTCTAATTGTAATTGTGATGTTAAAGGTTCAAGGATAGCTCTATCTAGCAGAAACCCTATCTACTGATATAATACAAGAGCCAGGGCTAGACAAATGGAGTAAGAAAATTCTCATCGATTTGAAAAACTGGAAAAAGCTTAGAAAAAGATTGAAAATGAGTTAAGTAAAATTTTAGATGCTTTCAATAAATTAAATAAGGGGAAAATAGTAGAAGAGAACACAAGCCAACAAGGCCCTGCATTGCAAGAAGTGACTGACCCTCTATATCCACCTGGTTTTAGTCCACCTCAAGCCTAGTCTACACAAGAGGCTCTACCACAACACTTCATATATCTTACATATCCTGGAATGCCATCAGCCTCTAATCCAGGGTATTACCATAGCTATATGAATCTTGTCTTTACTGAAAAGGCAATTGAACTAATTCAAATCCCTGATCTGGATGAACTGAAAGGAAAAGACAAGGAAAAGATAAAAGTGAAAGCTCAGGAAAATTTTAAAATTAGTATGCTAGAACAAAGGCTATGGGTTATGGAAGGAATTGGTTTCTATGGTTCAGTTGATGCTACTGGGCTTTGCTTAGTCCCTGATGTGGTCATTCTTCCTAAGTTCAAAGTACTAAATTTTGAAAAATATGATGGCACAAAGTGCCCAAAAACTCATATTACCATGTATTATCGAAAGATGGCAGCCCATGCTCATGATGAAAAGCTACTAATGCATGTTTTCCAAGACAGTCTTATCGGTTCTACTATTAGGTGGTATATCCAGTTAGACAGAACTCGCATCCATTCATTGAGTGACATGACCTATGATTTTATCAGTCAATATCGACATATCATAGATTTGGCCCCTGATCGTTTGTTTTTACAAAACCTGGAGAAAAAAGCCAATGAGACTTTTAAAGAGTATGCCCAGAGGTGAAGGGATATTGCTTCTCAAGTACAGCCTCCTCTAACTGAGAAAGAAACTATAGTGTTATTTGTCAGCATTTTGAAATCTCCATATTATGAAAAGATAATAGGGAATGCAATAAAGAATTTCACCGACATGGTGATCTCTAGAGAAATTATTGAAAGTGCCATCAAGAATGGCAAGTTGAAAAGAAGAGAAACCAAGAAGGCATCAGGAAAGAAAGAAACTGAAGCTCAAGCTTTGAGCTTTGATAGACAACAATTCAGGGGTTACAACCCTATCCACCCCAAGGTTACTCTTCATACTATCTTGCTATGAATAATGCCTTATCCTACCCATACCAGCTAGCTTCACAACCACCTTATTCATCCATATACCAATCAATTTTTAGCCCTCAAGATCTTACATATAGCCTTAACATTCAAACTCCTGCAAGAGCCTAAATTCGCCCTACTAACCCAACAAGTGATTCACGAGAGCAACGAATTACTCGAAAAAAACTTGTATTTGATCCAATCCCCATGACTTATACGGAGTTATATCGAGAACTCTATAATAGCCACTTGATTGGCCCCAACCGTGTGGAGCCGCTCAAGCCACCCTATCCTAAGTGGTATAATCCTACAGCCCACTACGACTACCACTATAAAATTACTGGCTATTCTACTGAAAATTGTACTTTAAAGCATAAGGTGCAACAGTTAATCAATGATGGAATGGTAAGGAAGAGCAATAACAGCTAATGTTAGTGGCAACCCATTATCAAATCATAATGCTCTGAGTGAAAATCAAGAACACATTGGTCAGAAAAGGTCCGAAGAGTCACAATGAATTGAGGGGCAAGATGTTAATAAAGATTCTTCACCTGATCGTATAAGGGGACAATTTTGAAGAATAGAGATAAGGCTGGTTGAATTTTCTTGTCATTTTAGGATTTTTTTCAAAGTAATGTGAGGATTTCTTTTAGGCAATAGGATTTCATTTGTTATCATTTTAATAAAAGGCAAGGATAATTTATTTCATTACATTTTCTCTTTCGTTAGCCCATGCTTTGTTACTTTTCTTAAATTTCAAGTGATGAATGTTTAGCAATGATAGCAATAATTCTGAGATTTAATTTTGACAACTCATTCACATCGATCTGAGGAGACTATTTGAGTAAAAGAAGCCAGCTACTAGTAGATGTAAAATTAATATGTCTTAAAGATGTGCAGTCTTTTATACAGATCTATAAGCTTGTTTTTGTTCAAAAGATGATGTTTAAGGAAAGCATTCACATTTGAGATGAAAAATGGTCATTTTTCTTTTATCATTTGAAAAACCATTCACTGCTACCCCTTTGAGCCTACTATGATTTCTTTTTTTTAAAAGAACCCCGACCAAGGATCACCCTCCACACTGGAGGGTAATTTTTGATTAAAAAATAGCCTAAATATCAAAAAAGGTCTAAAAAAAAGGAAGAAGAGAAAAAACAAAGAAAAATACCACAAATGATTTAGGGTAGAGAAATGTGAATCTTTTTATGAAGAATGAGATAGAAAAAAGGGAAAAGTAGTAAAATGATATAAAATGGGGCAAAATGCAAAGCTGCATCAAGTGATGATCCTTTGGTTTTGAACCCTTTAAACATATTATTGAGCCTATTTTATCCATTTTTTTCATTACCCTATACCTTGGCCTATATTACAACCTTGAAAAGTCCATTTGGATCAAGTGTGAATGCTCGAATTGAATAATCATATGTTGGGCAAAGGTGTGCTCATGATGGAATCATGTTATTGCTTTAAAGATTAATGTGTGAAAGATATCAACAATGGATGAAAGATGAGAAAAAAAAAAAATGGTGAAAGGTAAAAAAAAGAAAAAGAAAAACAAAGGGAAAATGAAAAAAAAAAGAGAAAAAAAATATGAAAGGAGGAAAAAGGAAAACTCAAATTAAAAACTCTAGGGAAATTTGGGTAGACCAAATCTCTGAGCTGAAAGTTAGATGAACAGTTCAATATATAGAAGATCAATGCATCTAAAGATCCTTCAAAGCTGGGGTAAAGTTTGATGAGCTCAAAATGATTTTAACAATCAATGGAATGAGTTTTTGAAAAAAATCTTGAATTAATATTCAAAATTGTTTGAATATTCATTTGTCCCAATGTCATACATCCAACTTGCTTCTTTCCCTATTTGCTTTGGTACCAAGACTCACTTTTTATTCTCTCAATGCACCTTTCGCTCTTTTGTCCTCACATCTCTAAAATGAATTGAGAAAATGCTTGATTGCATTGTATTTGTCAAGATTTGAAATGATAATGAATGAATGAATATGTGCTTAAAAGAGTCTTGCATTCATTTGAAAAGAAATCCAAAATGATAAAGAAAAATGAAGAGATCATAGAAGTCTGAGAAGGATGATTTGAGATAACACGTGATGTGGTCAAATGATGAAAACGGTGATGGGTTGGCCAACAAATGAAGAGAATGCAAAAACTTGAAGAGGTGATATGACCAAGTGATGAATTGGTCGACATGACTTACGAGTTATGATTGAATGATGAAAATAATATGGATCAGTGGATAAAGTGGTTAGGGTTGAGAAACCTATTAGTGTAACCTAGTTACGGACGATGAAGTTTGTTCGGAATGGTTAATGCTGAGACACCTATGAGTAGTGACCCAATGATGGTGGATGAAACTTGTTTTGAAATTTATTAGTGCTGAAAAGCCCATGAATGATGGTCAAGTGATGATCGATTGATGAAACTTGTCCCAAAGTATTGAGAAACTTAACAAGGAAAAACTACGAAATTATGGAGTTTTGAGAGCCATATTACCATAATTATTTAGGATTTCATGACATTATTGACATCCGCATTACATGTATCATGTTGGCATCGTTGCTTGAATAGTACATGCACATAATTTGATGAATTAAACTTTGTGTGGACATGCATAGCGCTATGAGAATCTAGGTTATTGCATTTGTATCATTAAGAAGGCATTTGCATATTTGGTCATGACATTCATTCATGCAAATTTTTGAGTCACTTGAAAAACAAATTGTGAATATTTTGATTATAATTTTTGAGAACTCAAATGAGAATCTTTGAGTTTCAAAATGAGAATCTTTGACGAGTGAAACCTTAAAGTTCATCGAATGTGAATCTTCGAACAAATGAAAAGTTTTGAACTTTTGGATGTGAATCTCCAAAATACAAAGCTTCAACTTTTTGGATATGAATTTCTAATGTTTTAAATGAGAACCTTTGAACTTAGATGTGAAACTCTAAGTTTTATTGCATGTGAGCCTTTGAACTCAAATGAAAAGCTTTGAATTTTTAGATGTGAATCTCCAAAATTCAAATGAAAAGCTTTAGATTTTTGGATATGAATTCCAAGTTTGCCAAATGAGAACCTTTGAAAAGCCTTGAACTTTTGGATGTGAATCTCCAAAATTCAAATAAGGATCTTTAAATGTTGGATACGAGTCTTGCGTGTTACAAATGCAAATCTCGAGATATTACAAATTTGAATGAAACTAAAATTTTGAGAATCAAATTTCAGTAAATTCTTACGAAGTTAAAAGATTCTTGCAAATCTAAACCTTTGAATGTTGAACTCAAATTGTGAATCCTTGAGTTCCCATTACAAAATTCCTTCAGTCATGATTTATAACTCTTTTGGACATGATTGTTAAGGAGCAATTTATTTTTTTTCAAAGTTATGGTGCCTCTATTTAGAGGAGCAATTTACTTTCCAAAGTTGTAGTGCCTTTATTTAGAGGAGCAATTTACTTTCCAAAAGTTACGGTGCCTCTGTTTAGAGGAGCAATTTACTTTTAAAAGTTGTGGTGCCTCTGTTTGGAGGAGCAATTTACTTTCAAAGTTGTGGTGCCTTTATTTAGAGGAGCAATTTGCTTTCCAAAGTCGTTGAGCCTTTGTTTAGAGGAGTTTTGTTTATTTTCAAAGTCGTTGAGCCTCTGTTTAGAGGAGCTTTATTTATTTTCACAGTCGTTAAGCCTCTATTTAGAGGAGCTTTGTTTATTTTCAAAAGTCATTGAGCCTCTATTTAAAGAAGCTTTGTTATTTTTTCTTTTAAAAAAAAAAGTGTCAAATTAATTAGGTTGTCTATATCTTTGCACAATTTCTATTTCATAGAAAATGCACAAAGAGGGGTAGCTGTAGACACCCCAATCTGTCTGAGGGTCTACAAGATCAACTTTGACAATTAAAAAATTAAAAAAATAATAAAAATGAAAAAACAGAAAAAGGTGTTTGAGTTTGCATAAAACTGGGCTGGTAGAGTTTGGATTGGATTCAAAGATTGAATCTCAATCACAAGAAGAAATTAGGATTGATCAGAAACTCCTCTGATCAATCTTTATAAATAAACGCTAGAACACACAAGAAGGGCGAGAAAAAAATTGACAGCAGGCAAAGGAACATGAAGCTGCTGGCACCAAAAGAAAAAAAAAAAAGAGGAACCAAAAAGAAGACTGGGCAGCAAGAACAAAAGAAGCTAGTAAGAACCAAAAAACAGTGAAGGCAATAGTGGAGGGAAACCACATGCGTGTGGAGCAAGTGCCTTAATGTGCTTTGATGCCTTAGTGTCATATGATAGGCTAGCACATTGATTTGGTAGAATTTCATCCCAAAGGCTCACGTTAACTTTGGTACTTTTACTTGCTTTTATTATTTTTTTTTTCAAATTCTTTAATTGTTTGGTACTTATTTTTATTCTCTTTATTTGATTGTTTATTCATTTGTTTTGTTTTATGCATAATTGTTTATTTATTCACTTTGTTTTGTGGTTTTCATTATTTGATATTAAATTTAATAAAATAATAAAAAATAAAAATTTTGGGAATAAATATTAATCATCCAATGATGGAATTTATAAAAATTTCAAATGGCAAAGTTTTATGAAATTCCTAGGTGAGAAATTTTGTTTAAATTTATTCCAAATGGTGGAATAATTTAGATAAAATTTCAATAACAATAATTAATATTTATTTTCAAACCAAAAAAAATTAAAAAATTAAAAATAATAAAAAACATAAAAATATAAAATTTTTCGAATTAAATACAAATTACCCAAGGATGAGATTCTTAGAAATTTCAAATGGTAAATTTTTAAGAAATCTCTAGGTGAGAAATTTTCTCTAAATTTGGCCCAAATGGTGGAATGATTTAGATGAAATTTTAATACAAGTAATTGTATTCTTTTCCAAATAAAAATTTGGATTGAAAATATTTTATAATTATCTAAAGATGAGATTCTTAGAAATTTCAAATGGTAAATTTTTAATAAATCTCTAGGTGAGAAATTTTCTCTAAATTTGACCCAAATGGTGGAATAATTTAGATGAAATTTCAATAAAAATAATTGTCATATTATTTTCTTTCTAAGAAAAAAAAAGAATTTCTAAATAGGCCCAAATGGTGGAATAATTAGATTTATTTTCGATGAAAATTGATAATAATAAACAATAATAAATAAATCTTTTTTCATTGAAGGAGCCTCTTTAAGAAATCAAATGAGATGCTCGAATACTTTTGAAGTGAGAAAGAATTTTTTTGAGAGTACTACCAGATTGATGGAGAATCTTAAAAATTGTTTCCAATATTTAACATAAAATTTGAAGCCATTAGATTCTAAACCTTAGGATAAATTCGAAATAATATAGTACCATCCTTTGGATGGGCATATGGGGGTATTATAACTTTTCTCACATGTAACCGAACTCCCTGAACCCTGTTCTGGTTCATAGACTTGAACCTATCCTTTTAGGGACCCTTAGTCAAGCTTAGGAGTTCTTTAAAAGGATAGATTCCCTAGGTGACCAATCGCACCTAGATAAAAAAGATTGGTGGTGACTCCATTCATTTGTTAAATCTAGCTATAGATTTTCAAATCTATATGTTATGACAATGACCTTTCATTTTGTCACAAAACAATTGTTTCTATTCATATAAGCTTATTTGGAATAACATAATTCTAATTTTTTAATATTCCAAAAATTAATAAGAGATTTAAAAAATAAATCTATTTACTAAACAAGTTCAAATAGTTATGGCTATTTGAATAGTTATCTATTTCAAATTGTTATAACCTTTTGTTTTGTCATAAAATAATTTTTTCTATTCATGCAAGCTTATTTCAAATATGTTTACCAAATAAGTTCAAATAGTTATGACTATTTGAACAATTATTTATTTCAAATCATTATCACTTTTTGTTTTGTCATAAAACAATTATTTTTGTTCATACAAGTTTATTTTGATTAAAATAATATTAATTTATTAATATTTCAAAAATTAATAAGTAAAAAATTTAAAAACTAAATATGTTTATCGAACAGTTCAAATGGTAATAACTACTTGAACAATTATCTATTTCAAATCGTTATGATTTTTTGTTTCATCATAAAACAATCATACAAGCTTATTCCAAAGAATAATATAAATTTACTAATATTCCAAAGATTAATAAGTAAAAATTTTAAAAATAAATATGTTTTCTGAACATGTTCAAATAGTTATGACTATTTGAACAATTATCTATTTTAAATCATTATGACTTTTTGTTTTATCATAAACCAATTGTTTCTATTCATAAAAGCTTATTCAAAATAAAATAATATGAATTTATTAAAATTCCAAAAATTAATAAGTAATAGATTTAAAAAATAAATCTATTTACTAGGCAAGTTTAAATAGTTATGACTATTTAAATAATTATTTATTTTATATCATTATGATCTTTTGTTTTGTCATAAAACAATAGTTTTTATTAATATAAGTTTATTCAAAATAAAATAATACTAATTTATTAATATTCTAAAAATTAATAAGTTGGAGATTTAAAAAATAAAAATGTTTACCAAACAAGTTCAAATAGTCATGTCAATTTGAACTATTAACTATTTCAAATCATTATGACATTTTGTTTTATCATAAAACAATTGTTTCTATTCATACAAAATTATTCAAAATAAAATAATACTAATTTATTAATATTTTAAAAATTAATAAGAAATTTAAAAAATAAATTTGTTTACTAGACCAATTCAAATAGTTATGACTATTTGAACAATTATATATCTCAAATTGGAATGATCTTTGTTTTGTCATAAAATAATTGTTTCTGTTCATACAAATTTATTCGAAGTAAAATATTGCTAAACTAATAATATTTTAAAAATTAATAATAGTTATGACTATTTGAATAATTATCTATCTCAAATCGGTATGATCTTTGTTTTGTCATAAAATAATTTTTTTTGTTCATACAAACTTATTTGGAGTAAAATATTGCTAAACTAATAATATTCTAAAAATTAATAAGTAAGAGATTTAAAATATAAATGTATTTACCAAACCAGTTCAAATAGTTAAGATTATTAAAACAATTATCTATTTCAAATCATTCTGACCTTTTGTTTAGTCATAAAATAATTGTATCAGTTCATACATGCTTATTCAAAGTAAAATAATACTATTTTATTAACATTCAAAAAATTAATAAGAATTTTAAAAAATAAATCTATTTATCGAACAAGTTCAAATAGTTATAATTATTTGAACAATTATCTATTTAAAATCATTATGACCTTTTGTTTTATCATAAAATAGTTGTTTCATTTTATAAAAGCTTATCCAAAATAAAATAATATTACTTTATTAATATTTCAAAAATTGAAAAGTTGCAGATTTAAGAAATAAATCAGTTTATTAAATTAGTTCAAATAGTTATGGCTATTTGAACAATTATCTATTTGAAATCATTTTGAAATTTTGATCTATCATAAAACAATTGGTTGTCATCATACAAGCAAATTTGAAATAAAATAATACTAATTTATTGATATTTCAAAAATTAATAAGTAGGAGATTATCTATTTTTTCGAACAAGTTCAAATAATTATGACTATTTAAACAATTTATATTTCAAGTTATTATAATCTATTGTTTTGTCATAAAATAATTATTTATGTTCATACAAGCTTATTCAAAATAAAATAATACTAATCTAATAATATTATGAAAGCTAATAACTAAGAGATTTAAAAAATAAATTTGTTTACTAAACCAATTCAAATAGTTAAGACTATATGAATAATTATCTATTTCAAATCGTTATGTCATTTTATTTTGTCATAAAACAAATGTTTTTGTTCATATAAGTTTTTTCGAAATAAAATAATATTAATTTATTAATATTTGGAAAATTAATAAGAGATTTAAAAAATAAATTTATTTACCAAACCAGTTCAATTAGTTATAATAATTATAACAATTATTTATTTCATATTGTTATGACATTTTGTTTTGTCATAAAATAATTGTTTATATTCATACAATCTTATTTGGAATAAATTAATGCAAATTTATTAATATTCTAAAAATTAATAAGTAACAGATTTAAAAATTGAATCTGTTGGCCTGATTAGTGCAAATAGTTATGACTGTTTGAACAATTATCTATTTCAAATCATTATGACCTTTTGTTTTGTCACAAAACAATTGTTTCTATTCATACAAGCTTATTCGGAATAAAATAATTCTAATTTATTAATATTCCAAAAATTAATAAATAAGATATTTAAAAACTAAATCTATTTATCAAACAAGTTCAAATAGTTATGACTATTTAAACAATTACATATTTCAAATTGCTCTAATCTTTTGTTTTGTCATAAAACAATTTTTTCTATTCGTACAAGCTTATTTCAATTAAAATAATACAAATTTATTAATATTCAAACAATTAATAACTAAAAGGTTTAAAAACATAATTTTGTTTACCAAATAAGTTCAAATAATTATAACTATTTGAACAATTATTTATTTCAAATCGTTATGACATTTTTTTTGTCATAAAACAATTGTTTTTGTTCATACAAGCTTATTTGGATTAAAATAATATTAATTTATTAATATTTCAATAGTTAATAAGTAAAAGATTTTAAAAATAAATATGTTTACTAAAAAAGTTCAAATAGTCAAAATTATTTGAATAATTATATATTTCAAATTGTTATCACCCTTTGTTTTGTTATAAACAATTGTATCAATTCATATTGGCTTATTCAAAATAAAATAATATTAATTTATTAATATTTAAAAAATTAATGAGTAAGAGATTTAAAAAATGAATCTATTTATCGAACAAGTTCAAATAGTTATGACTATTTGAATAATTATCTATTTCAAATTGTTATGATCTTTTGTTTTGTCATAAAACAATTGTTTTGTTCATATAAGCTTCTTGAATAAAATAATATAAATTTATTAATATTTTAAAAATTAATAAGTTCATAAAGCTTATTCAGAATAAATTAATAATAATTTATTAACATTCAAAAAATTAATAAGAAAGAGATTTAAAAAAATAAATCTGTTTATCGAACAAGTTTAAATAGTTATTCCCATATGAACAATTGTCTATTTAAAATCGTTATAATCTTTTGAGTTGTCATAAAATAATTGTTTCAATTAATACAAGCTTAGATGGAATAAAATAATACTAATTTATCAATATTTCGTAAAATACTAAGTAACAAATTAAAAAAAAATCTATTTATTGAATCACTTAAAATAATTATGACCATTTGAATGATTATCTATTTTAAATCGTTATGACCTTTTGTTTTGTAATAAAACAATTGTTTTTTATCATACAAGCTTATTTGAAATAAAATAATACTAATTTATTAATATTTCAAAAATTAATAAGTAATAGATTTAAAAAATATATATGTCTATCGAACTAGTTTAAATAGTTATGACTATTTATATAATTATCAATCTCAAATCATTAACATCTTTGTTTTGTCATAAAACAATTGTTTCTAATAATAGAAGCTTATTTGGTTAAAAATAATACTAATTTAATAATTTTTCAAAAATTAATCAGTAAGAGATTTAAAAAATAAATGTGTTTGGTGAACTAGTTGAAATAGTTAAAATTATTAGAATAATTATCTATTTCAAAGCGTTCTGACCTTTTGTTTGTCATAAAATATTTGTTTCATATCTTACAAGCTTATTCAAAATTAAATAATCCAAATTTATTAACATTCAAAAAATTAATAAGCAAAAGATTTGAAAAAATAAATCTATTTATCAAACAAATTCAAATAGTTATAATTATTTAAACAATTATTTATTTAAAATCATTATGACCTTTTGTTTTGACATAACAAAATTATTTTAGTTCATAAAAGCTTATCCAAAATAAATAATACTAATTTCTTAATATTTTAAAAATTAACAAGTAAGCGTTTAAAAAAATAAAGTTTTTTACCGAACAAATTCAAATAGTTATGACTATTTGAATAATTGTTTATTGAAAATTGTTATGACCTTCTGTATTGTCACAAAACAATTATTTTAATTCATACAAACTTATTCAAAATAAAATAATAAAAGTTTTTTAATATTTCAAAAATTACTAATTAAGTTATTTAAAAAGTGAATCTATTTATTAAATTAGTTCAAATAATTATGGCCATTTCAACAATTATCTATTTCAAATCATTATTACCTTTTGTTTGGTAATATAACAATTGTTTTTATCATACAAGTTCGTTTGGAATAAAGTGATACTAATTTAATAATCAGTCAAAATTTAATAAGTTAGAGATTTAAAAAACAAATCTATTTACTAACTAATTTAAATAGTTATGATTATTTGAACAATTGTATACTTCAAATTGTTATAACCTTTTGTTTTGTCATAAAACAATTATTTCTATTCATACAAGCTTATTCGAAATAAAACAATACTAATATAATAATACTAAAAAAAAATTAATAACTAAGATATTTAAAAAATAAATTTGTTTGCTGAACTAGTTCAAATAGTTAAGACTATATAAACAATTATCGATTTCAAATCATTTTTGTTTTATCATAAAACAATATTTTCAATTTATACTAACTTATTTGGAATAAAATATAATGAGTTTATTAATATTTCAAAAATTAATATGAAAATGATTTAAAAAATAATTCTGTTTACATAACAAATTCAAATAATTATGACTATTTGAATAGTTATCTATTTCAAATCATTATGACCTTTTGTTTTATCATAAAACAAATATTTTTGTTCATATAAGTTTTTTTGAAATAAAAAAATACTAATCTATTAATATTTCAACACTAATATGAGATTTAAAAATTATATTTGTTTATCAAACCCATTCAAATAGTTATGATTATTTGTACAATTATTTATTTCAAACTATTATGACTTTTATTTCTGTTACAAAACAATAGTTTAAGTTCATACAAGCTTATTTAGATTAAAATAATACTAATGTATTAAAATTTCAACAATTAATAAGTCAAAAAATTTTAAAAATAAATATGCTTACCGAACCAGATCAAATAGCCATGACTATTTGAATAAATACTAATTTCAAATCATTATGACCTTTTGTTTTGTCATAAAAAAATTATTTCAATTAATATAAAACTATTCAAAATAAAATAATACAAAGTTATTAATATTCCAAAAGTTAAAATTAAAAGATTTAAAAAATGAATCTATTTATCGAACAAGTTTAAATAGTTATGACTATTTAAACAATTATCTATTTGAAATTACTATAACCTTTTTGTTTTGTCATAAAATGATTTTTTTGTTCATACAACCTTATTTCAAATAAAATAATATTAATATATTAATATTAAGACAATTAATAAATAAAAGATTTTTAAAAAAATATGTTTATTGAACAAATTCAAATCTTTATGACTATTTGAACAATTATTTATTTTAAATTGTTATGACTTTTTGTTTTGTCATAAAACAATTGTTTCTATTCATACAAGCTTATTTGGATTAAAATAATATTAATTTATTAATATTTCTACAAATAATAAGTAAAAGATTTTAAAAAATAACTATGTTTACTAAACAAATTCAAATAGTCATGACTATTTGAATAATTATCTATTTTAAAAAATTGTGACCTTTTGTTTTATAATAAACAATTGTTTCCATTCATATTAGCTTATTTAAAAAATAATAATACTAATTTGTTAATATTCCAAAAATTAATGAGTAAAAGAATTAAAAAATGAATCTATTTACTAAAGATGTTCAAATAGTATTACTATTTGAACAATTATCTATTTCAAAACATTATAACCTTTTGTTTTGTCATAAAACAATTGGTTTTGTTCATGCAAACTTATTTTGAATAAAATAATATAAATATATTAATATTCCAAAAATTAATAAGTAAAATTTTAAAAAATAAATATGTTATTTTAACACGTTCAAATAGTTATGACTATTTGAACAATTATTTATTTCAAATCATTATGACCATTTATTTTGTAATAAACCAATTGTTTCTATTCAAGCTTATTCGAAATAAAAGAATACTAATTTATTAAAATTCCAAAAATTAATAAGTAAAAGATTTAAAATAAATCTATTTACTAAGCGAGTTCAATTAGTTATGACTATTTGAACAATTATTTATTTCAAATCATTATGATCTTTTGTTTTGTCATAAAACAATTGTTTCTATTCATACAATTTTATTCGAAATAAAATAAAACTAATTTCTTAATATTCTAAAAATTAATAAGTTGGAGATTTAAAATATAAATCTATTTACTAAACAAGTTCAAATAGTCATATCCATTTGAACTATTATCTATTTCAAATCATTAACTTTTTGTTTTGTCATAAAATAATAGTTACTGTTAATGCAAAATTATTCAGATTAAAATACTATTGATCTATTAATATTTTAAAAATTAATAAGATATTTAAAAACTAAATCTGTTTTCCAAAATAGTTCAAATATTTATGACTATTTAAACAATTATTTATCTTAAAATGTTATAATCTTTATTTTGTCATAAAATAATTGTTCATTTTCATACAAGCTTATTAAGATTAAAATAATACTAATTTAATAATATTCCAAAAATTAATGAGTAAGAGATTTAAAAAATAAATGTGTTTGCTGAACTGGTTCAAATAGTTAAGACTATTAGAACAATTATCTATTTCAAATTATTCTGACCTTTCGTTTAGTCATAAAACAATTATTTTAGTTCATACAAGCTTATTTAGAATATAATAATATTAATTTATTAACATTCAAAAAATTAGTGAGCAAGAGATTTAAAAAATAAATCTATTTACCAAAAAAGTACAAAAAGATTTAACTTTTTGAACTATCATTCTAACTATTTAAAGTCATTATGAGCTTTTATTTTATCATAAAACAATTGTTTCAGTTTCATAAAATCTTATCTGAAATAAAATAATACTACTTTATTAATATTTTAAAAATTAATAAGCAAGAGATTTAAAAACTAAAACTGTTTTCCAAACCAATTCACATAGTTATGACTATTTGAACAAATATTAATCTCAAATCATTATGATTTTCATTTTCTCATAAAACAATTCCTTCTGATCATCCAAGCTTATTCGGATAAAAAAATACTAATTTAATAATATTCCAAAAATTAATAGGAGATTTAAAAAATAAATGTGTTTATTGAACTAGTTCAAATAGTTAAAGTCTATTAGAATAATTATTTATTTCAAATTATTCTGACCTTTTGTTTAGTCATATAATAATTGTTTCGGTTCATACAAGCTTATTCAGAATAAAATAATACTAATTTATTAACATTTATTTATTTTAAATTGTTATGACCTTTTGTTTTGTCATAAAACGAGCGTATTCGAAATAGGATAAAACTAATTTATTAATATTTCAAAATTTTATAAGTAAGAGATTTAGAAAATAATTCTATTTACTAAACCAGTTCAAATAATTATAACTATTTGAACAATTATCTATTTCAAATCATTATTACTTTTTGTTTTGTCATAAAATAATTGTTTTTGTTAAGATAAGTTTACTCAAAATAAAATAACATTAATTTAGTAATATTTAGAAAATTAATTAGCAAGAGAGTTAAAAAGTAAATCTAATTATCAAACTATTTTAAATAGTTTTGACTATTTGAATACTTATCTATTTCAAAACATTTAAACTTTTATTTTGTCATTAAACAATTCGTTTTGTTCATTCTATTTTATTTGGAATAAAATAATACTAAATTAATAATATTCCAAAACTTAATAACCAAGAAAATTAAAAAAGTAAATATAATTGCCAAACCATTTCAAATAGTTAAGACTATAAGAACAATTGTCTATTTTAAATCATTATGACCTTTTTTTTTGTCGTAAAACAATTATTTTGTTCTTACAAGCTTATTTTGATTAAAATAATACTAATTTAATAATATTTTAAAAATTAATAAGTAAGATATTTTAAAAAAAATTGTTTACCAAACCAGTTCAAATGGTTAAAACTATTATAACAAATATCTATTTGAAATCATTTTGACCTTTTGTTTAGTCATAAAATAATTGTTCCATTTCATACAAGCTTATTTAGAATAAATTAATAATAATTTATTAGCATTTGGAAAATTAATAAGAAACAGATTTAAAAAATTAAATCTGTTTACTAAATAAGTTCAAATAGTTATTACCATTCAAACATTTGTCTATTTAAAAGCATTATAACCTTTTGATTTATCATAAAACAATTGCTTAAGTTAAAACAAGCTTAGATCGAATAAAATAATACTAATTTATTAATATTTCTTAAAATAATAAGTAAAAAATTTTTAAAATAAATATGCTTGCCAAATCAATTAAAATAATTATAGCCATTTGAACGATTATTTATTTCAAATCATTCTAACTTTTTTTGTCATAAAATAATTATTTTTTTATCATACAAGCTTATCCAAAATAAAATAATATTAATTTATTAATACTTCAAAATTAATAAATAAGATATTTAAAAAATAAATATATTTATCAAACCAGTTCAAATTGTTATGACTCTTTGAACAATTATCAATCTCAAATCATTAAGATCTTTATTTTATCATAAAACAATTATTTTTTATCATAGAAGCTTATTCATTAAAAAAATACTAATTTAATAATATTTCAAAAATTAATAAGAGATTTAAAAAAGAAATTTGTTTGTCGAACCAGTTTAAATAGTTAAGACTATTAGAATAATTATCTATTTCAAATCATTCTAACCTTTTTTTTAGTTAGAAAATATTTGTTTCATATCTCACATGTTTATTCAGAATAAAATAATCCAAATTTATTAACATTCTAAAAATTAATAAGCAAAAGATTTCAAAAAATAAATCTGTTTACCAAACAAATTCAAATAGTTATGACTATTTGAGCAATTATTTATTTAAAATCATTATGACCTTTTGTTTTGACATAAAACAATTATTTTAGTTCATAAAAGCTTATCCAAATTAAAATAATACTAATTTCTTAATATTTCAAAAATTAATCAATAAGAGTTTAAAAAAAATAAATTTTTTTATCGAACAAATTCAAATGGTTATGACTATTTGAACAATTGTCTCTTGAAAATTGTTATGACCTTTTGTTTTGCCACAAAACAATTGTTTCAGTTCATACAAGTTCATTCAAAATAAAATAATACTAATTTATTAATATTCTAAAAATTAATAATTAAGTGATTTAAAAAGTAAATCTGTTTACCAAATCAGTTCAAATAATTATGATAATTTCAATAGTTATCTATTTAAAATCATTATTTCCTTTTGTTTGGTCATATAAAAATTGTTTTTAATCATACAAGTTTATTCGAAATAAAATATTACTAATTTATTAATCTTTCAAAAATTAAGAAGTAAGAGATTTACAAAATAAATCCATTTACCAAATTAGTTTAAATAGTTAGGACTATTTGAACATTTGTATACTTCAAATCATTTTGACCTTTGGTTCTATCATAAATCGATTATTTTTGTTCATATAAGTTTATTTGAAATAAAATAATACTAGTATAATAATATTAAAAAAAATTAATAATTAAGAGATTTAAAAACTAAATTTGTTTCCGAGCTAGTTCAAATAGTTAAGACTATATAAGCAATTACCTATTTTAAATTGTTTTTGTTTTGCTATAAAACAAAAATTTCAATTCATATAAGCTTATTCAAAATAAAATAAAATGAATTTATTAATATTTCAAAATTTAATATGAAAGAAATTTATAAAATAATTATGTTCATCTAGCCAGTTCAAATAATTATAACTATTTTAACAATTTTCTATTTCAAATTGTTATGACCTTTTGTCTTCTTGTAAAATAAATGGTTTTGTTCATATAAGTTTGTTCGAAATAAAAAAAAAAACTAATCTATTAATATTTCAAAAATTAATAAGAGATTTAAAAATAAATCTATTTATCAAACTAGTTCAATAGTTATAACTATTTGAGGAATTATTTATTTCAAATTGTTATGATTTTTTATTCTATTATAAAACAATAGTTTCTATTTGTACAAGCTTATTCAAATTAAATTAATACTAATTTATTAATATTTCAACTATTAATAACAAAAAATTTTAAAAAATAAGTATGTTTATAGAACTAGATCAAATAGTCATAACGATTTGAAAATTGTCATTATTATTTGAATAAATTTCTATTTCAAATTGTTATAATCTTTTGTTTGTCATAAAATAATTATTTCAATTCATATAAAATTATTCAAAATAAAATAATACTAAGTTATTAATATTTCAAAAATTAATAATTAAGAGATTTAAAAAATGAATATGTTTACTGAACAAGTTTAAATAATTGTGACTATTTCAATAATTATCTATTTGAAATCACTATAACCTTTTGTTTTGTCATAAAATGATTTTTTCTATTTATACATTCTTATTTCGAATAAAATAATATAAATTTATTAATATTAAGATAATTAATACGTAAAAGATTTAAAAAATAAATCTGTTTACTGAATAAGTTTAAATCTTTATCACTATTTGAGCAATTTTTTACTTTAAATTGTTATGACTTTTTGTTTTGTTATAAAACAATTAATTCTATTTATACAAGCTTATTTGAATTAAAATAACATTAATTTATTAATATTTCAACAAATAATAAGAAAAAGTTTTAAAAATAAATATGTTTTCTAAACAAGTTTAAATAGTCATGACTATTTAAGTAATTATCTATTTTAAATCATTGTGACCTTTTGTTTTGTTAAAAAATAATTGTTTTAGTTCATATAAGCTTATTCAAAATAAAATAATACTAATTTATTAATATTTTCAAAATTAATGAATAAGAGAATTAAAAAATAAATCTATTTACCAAAGATGTTCAAATAGTTATGACAATCTAAACAATTATCTATTTCAAAACATTATAATATTTTGTTTTGTCATAAAACAATTGGTTCTATTCATACAAGCTTATTATGAATAAAATAATATAAATTTATTAATATTTCAAAAATTAATAAGTAAAATTTTAAAATATAAATATGTTTTCTTAATATGTTCAAATAATTATGACTGTTTGAACAATTATCTATTTCAAATCATTATAATCATTTCATTTTGTCATAAATCAATTGTTTCTATTCGTAAAAGCTTATTTAGAATAAAATAATACTAATTCATTAAAATTTCAAAAATTAATAAGTAAAAGATTTAAAAAATAAATCTATTTACCGAACGAGTTTAAATAGTTATGACTATTTAAAAAATTATTTATTTCAAATCGTGATGATCTTTTGTTTTATTATAAAACAATTGTTTCTGTTCATACAATTTTATTTGAAATAAAATAATACTAATTTATTAATATTTTAAAAATTAATAAGTTGGAGATTTAAAAAATAAATTTATTTTCAAACAAGTTAAAATAGTCACGTCCATTTGAACTATCATCTATTTCAAATTGTTATGACATTTTATTTTGCTGTAAAACTATTGTTTCTATACGAACAAAATTATTCAAAATAAAATAATATTTCAAAAATTAATAAGACATTTAAAAACTAAATTTGTTTATCAAACCAGTTTAAATTATTATGATATTTGTTTTGTCATAAAACAATTATTTCTATTCATACAAGCTTATTCAAAGTAAAATATTGCTAAATTGATAATATGCTAAAAGTTAATAAGTAAGAGATTTAAAAAATAAATATGTTTGCCGAATCAATTCAAATAGTAAAGACTGTTAGAACAATTACTATTTCAAATCATTATTACCTTTTGTTTAGTCACAAAATAACTTTTTTAGTTCATACATGCTTATTCGAAATAAAATAATACTAATTTATTAACATTCAAAAAATTAATACATAAGAAATTTAAAAAAATAAATCCGCTTACAAAATAAGTTAAAATAGTTATGATTATTTGAATAATTATCTATTTAAAATAAATATAACCTTTTTTATTATAAAATAATTGTTTCAATTCATAAAAGTTAATTTGAAATAAAATAATATTACTTTAACAATATTTCAAAAATTGATAAGTTAGAGATTTAAAAAATAAGTCAGTTTATCTAATCAGTTTAAATAATTATGGCCATTTGAACAATTATCTATTTCAAATTATTACAAACTTTTGTTTTGTCATAAAAAAAATTGTTTTTCATCATACTAGCTTATTTAGAATAAAATAATACTAATTTATTAATATTTCAAAAATTAATATGTACGAGATTTAAAAAATAAATTTGTTTATGAAACTAGTTCCTATTTGAACAATTATCTATTTCAAATCATTATAACCTTTTATTTATTATTTCAGTTCATATAAGCTTATTCAGAATAAAATAATACTAATTTAATAATACTCTAAAAATTAAAAACTAAAAGATTTAAAAAGTAAATCTATTTGCTGAAGTAGTTTAATCAATTAAAACTATATGAACAATTACCTATCTCAAACAGTTATGACTTTTTATTTTTTTCATAAAACAATTATTTCAGTTCATACAAGCATATTTGAAATAAAATAATACAAATTATTAATATTTCAAAAATTAATACATAATTTAAAAAGTGAATCCATTTACTGAATCAGTTTAAATAATTATGGTCATTTCAACAATTATCTATTTCAAATCATTATTACATTTTGTTTGTCATATAACAATTATTTTTATCATACAAGTTTATTTGGAATAAAATAATACTAATTTATTAATCTTTCAAAAATTAATAGGTAAGAGGTTTAAAAAATAAATATGATTACTGAACCAATTTAAATAATTAAAACTATTTGAATAATTGTATACTTCAAATCATTATAGCCTTAATTATTTTTGTTTATACAAGCTTATTTGAAATAAAAATAATATTAATATAATAATATTCCAAAAATTAATAACCAAAAGATTTAAAAAATAAATTTGTTTGCGGAACTAATTTCAATAGTTAAGACTATATGAACAATTATCCATTTCAAATCATTTTTGTTTTGCCATAAAATAATTTTTCAATTCATACTAGTTTATTCAAAATAAAATAAAATGAATTTATTAATATTTCCAAAATTAATATGTAAGTGATTTAAAAAATAATTTGTTTACCTAACCAATTCAAATAATTATGACTATTTGAATAATTATTTATTTCAAATCGTTATGACATTTTGTTTTGTCATAAAACGAATGTTTTTGGCCATATAAGCTTGTTTGATAAATATACTAATCTATTAACATTTTAAAACTTAATAAGAGATTTAAAAAATAAATCTATTTGTTAAACCATTTCAAATACTTATGACTTTTTAAGCAATTATTTCTTTCAAATTGTTATGACTTTTTGTTCATTACAAAACAATAGTTTCTATTTATACAAGCTTATTTGAATTAAAATAATACTAGTTTATTAATATTTTGATAATTAATAACTAAACAAATAAATATGTTTACTGAACTAGATCAAATAATCATGACTATTTGAATAAATATCTATTTCAAATTGTTGTGACTTTTTGTTTTGTCATAAAGAAATTTTTTCAGTTCATACAAGCTTATTCAAAATAAAATAATACTAAGTTATTAATATTACAAAAATTAATAATTAAAAGAATTAAAAAATGAATCTATTCACCAAATAAGTTTAAATAATTATGATTATTTAAACAATTATCTATTTGAAATTGATATAAACGTTTTTTGTCATAAAATTATTTTTTCAATTCATACAAGCTTATTTAGAATAAAATAATATAAATTTATTAATATTAAGATAATTAATAAGTAAAAAAATTTAAAAATAGATCTGTTTATCGAATCAGTTAAATCTTTATGACTATTTGAATAATTATTTATTTCAAATTGTTATGACTTTTTGTTTTGTCAAAAAACAATTACTTTTGTTCATACAAGCTTATTCGAAATAAAAAAATATTAATTTATTAATATTGTGATAAATAATAAGTAAAAGATTTAAAAAATAAATATGTTTTCTAACCAAGTTCAAATAGTCATGACTATTTGAATAATTATCTATTTCAAATCATTATAACCTTTTGTTTTGTAATAAAACAATTGTTTCAGTTCATATAAGCTTATTCGAAATAAAATCATTCTAATTTATTAAATTTCAAAAATTAATGAGTAAGAGAATTAAAAAATGAATTTGTTTGCTAAACATGTTCAAATAGTTATGACTATCAAAATAATTATCTATTTCAGAACACTATGACCTTTTGTTTTATCATAAAACAATTGATTCTGTTCATGCAAGCTTATTTTGAATAAAATAATATAAATTTATTAATATTCCAAAATTAATAAGTAAAAATTTTAAAAAATAGATATGTTTTCTGAACACGTTTAAATAGTTATGCCTATTTGAAGAATTATCTATTTCAAATCATTATGACCTTTTGTTTTGTCATAAATCAATTGTTTCTGTTCATAAAAGCTTATTTGAAAAAAATAATATTAATTTATGAAAATTCCAAAAATTAATAAGCAAAAGATTTAAAAAATAAATATGTTTACTGAGCAAGTTTAAATAGTTTTGACTATTTGAACAATTATTTATTTCAAATCATTATGATCTTTTGTTTTGTCATAAAACAATTGTTTCTATTCGTTCAATTTTATTCAAAATAAAATAATACTAATTTTTAATATTTTAAAAATTAATAAGTTAGAGATTTAAAAAATAAAATCGTTTACCAAACAAGTTCAAATAGTCATGTCCATTTGAACGATCATCTATTTCAAATCGTTATGATATTTTGTTTTGTCGTAAAATAATTGTTTCTATTGATACAAAATTATTCAAAATAAAGTAATGCTAATTTTTTAATATTTCAAAATTTAATAAGAGATTTAAAAACAAAATCTATTTATTGAACCAGTTCAAATTTTTATGATATTTTTTTTATCATAAAACAATTGTTTCTATTTAGATAAGCTTATTCTAAGTAAAATATTGCCAAATTAATAATATTTTACAAATTAAGTAAGAGATTTAAAATATAAATGTATTTGCTGAACCAATTCAAATAGTTAAGACTATTAGAATAATTATTTATTTCAAATTGTTTTGACCTTTTTGTTTAGTTATAAAATAATTTTTTTAGTTTATACGTACTTATTCAAAATAAAATAATACTAATTTAGCAACATTCAAAAAATTAATAAACAAGAAATTTAAAAAAATAAATCTATTTACCGAACAAGTTCAAATAGTTATGATTATTTGAATAATTATCTATTTAAAATAAATATGACCTTTTTGTTTTATCATAAAATAATTGTTCTAGTTCATACAAGCTTATCCAAAATAAAATAATGACTTTATTAATATTTCAAAAATTGTTAAGTTAGAAATTTAAAAAATAAGTCAGTTTATCGAAGTAGTTTAAATAATTGTGGCCATTTGAACAATTATCTATTTCAAATCATTATGAAATTTCATTTTGTCATAAAACAATTGTTTTTATCATGCATGCCTTTTTGGAATAAGATAATATGAATTTATTAATATTTCAAACATTTATAAGCAAGTGATTTAAAAAATAAATCTATTTACCAAACCAGTTCCTATTTGAATAATTATCTATTTCAAATCGTTATAACCTTTTGTTCTGTTATAAAATAATTGTTTTAGTTCGTATAAGCTTATTCAAAATAAAATAATACTAGTTTAATAATATTTTGAAATTTAATAACTAAGAGATTTAAAAAATAAATATATTTGCCAAAGTAGTTCAAACAGTTAAAACTATATGAACAATTATCTACTTCAAATCATTATGACTTTTTGTTTTGTCATATAACAATCATTACAGTTCATACAAGCTTATTCAAAATAAAATAAAACTAATTTATTAATATTTCAAAATTTAATAAGTAAGTGATTTAAAAAGTGAATTTGTTTACCAAATTAGTTTAAATAATTATGGCCAGGTTAATAATTATCCATTTCAAATCGTTATTACATTTTGTTTTGTCATAAAACAATTATTTTTGTTCTAACAAGTTTATTCAAATAAAATAACACTAATCTAATAATATTCCAAAAATTAATAGCTAAGAGAATTAAAAAATAAATTTGTTTGTTGAACCAATTCAAATATTTAGAACTATATGAATAATTATCTATTTTAAATTGTTATAACCTTTTGTTTTGTCATAAAATAGGTTTTGTTGGATTCATACTAGTTTCTTTAAAATAAAATAAAATGAATTTATTAATATTTCAAAAATTAATAAATAAGAGATTTAAAAAATAATTCTATTTACCTAATGAGTTCAAATAATTATGACTATTTGAATAATTATATATTTTAAATCATTATGACCTCTTGTTTTGCCATAAAATAAATGTTTTTATTCATATAAGTTTGCTCGAAAAAAAGTAATACTAATCTATTAATATTTCAAAATTAATAGGAGATTCAAAAAATAATTTTTTTACAAACTAGTTCAAATAGTTATGAATATTTAAACAATTATTTATTTCAAATCATTACGACTTTTTATTTTGTTATAAAACAATAGTTTCTATTCATACAAGTTTATTTAGATTAAAAGAATACTAATTTATTAATATTTCGACATTTAATAAGTAAAATATTTTAAAAATAAATATGTTTATCTAACTAGATCAAAATAATCATGACTATTTGAATAATTATCTATTTCAAATCGTTATAATCTTTTATTTTGTCATAAAAGAATTTTTCAATTTACCTAAGCTTATTCAAAATAAAATAATACTAATTTATTAATAATAAAAAATTAATAATAAAGAGAATTAAAAAATAAATCTATTTACTAAACAAATTTAAATAATTATGACTATTTGAACAATTATCAATTTAAAATAGGTATAACCTTTTGTTTTGTCATAAATTTTTTTTCTGTTCATCTAAGCTTACTTTGAATAAAATAATTCAAATTTATTAATATTAAGACAATTAATAAGTAAAAGATTCGGAAAATAAATATGTTTACAAATAAGTTCAAATCATTATGTTTATTGGAGCAATTATTTATTTCAACTTGTTAAGACTTTTTGTTTTGTCATAAAACAATTATTTCTATTCATACAAGTTTATTCGGATTAAAATAATATTAATTTATAAATATTTTGACAATTAATAGGTAAAAGATTTTAAAAATAAATATGTTTATCGAACAAGTTCAAATAGTTATGACTATATGAACAATTATCTATTTCAAAACATTATGACCTTTTGTTTTATCATAAAACAATTGGTTTTGTTGATGCACGCTTATTTCAAATAAAATAATTTAAATTATTAATATTCTAAAAATTAATAAGTAAAAGTTTTAAAAAATAAATATATTTTTTGAACATGTTCAAATAGTTATAACTATTTGAAAATTATCTATTTCAAATCATTATGACCTTTTTTTTTGTCATAAACCAATTATTTCTATTCATAAAAGCTTTTTTGAAATAAAATAATACTAATTTATTAAAATTAAAAAAATTAATAAGTAAAAGATTTAAAAAGTAAATTTGTTTACTAAGCAAGTTTAAATAGTTATGACTATTTGCATAATTATTTATTTCAAATTGTTATGATCTTTTCTTTTGTCATAAAATAATTGTATCTATTCATACAATTTTATTCAAAATAAAATAATATTAATTTATTAGTATTCTAAAAATTAATAAGTTTGAGAATTACAAAATAAATCTAAACAAATTCAAATGGTCATGTCCATTCAAACTCTTATCTATTTTAAATCGTAATGACAGTTGGTTTTGTCATAAAATAATTATTTCTATTCATGCAAAATTATTCAAAATAAAATAATACCGATCTATTAATATTTTGCCAATTAATAAGAGATTTAAAAATGAAATCTATTTACTAAAATAGTTTAAATAGTTATGACTATTTAAACAATTATCTATCTCAAATCCTTATGATCTTTATTTGTCAAAAAAAAAAATTATTTTCATACAAGCTTATTTGGATTAAAATAATACTAATTTAATAATATTCCAAAAATTAGTAAGTAAGGGATTTAAAAAATAAATGTGTTTGCCGAACCAGTTCAAATAGTTAAAACTATTAAAGCAATTATAAATTTCAAATCATTTAAACCTTTTGTTTAGTCATAAAACAATTATTTTAGTTCATACAAGTTTATTCAGAATAAAATAATACTAATTTATTAACATTCAAAATATTAATGACCAAGAGATTTAAAAAAATAAATTTGTTTACCAAACAAGTTGAAATAGATTTGACTATTTGAACAATTATCTATTTAAAGTCGTTATTACCTTTCATTTTGTCATAAATCAATTGTTTTAGTTCATAAAAACTTATTTGAAATAAAATAATACTATTTTATTAATATTTCAATAATAAGCAAGAGATTTAAAAACTAAAATTATTTTCTAAACCACTTCAAATATTTATGACTTTTTGAACAGATATCAATCTCAAATCGTTATGATCTTTGTTGGCTCATAAAATAATTATTTTTTATCATACAAGCTTATTCAGATAAAAATAATACTAATTTAATAATATTTTAAAAATTAATAAGAGATTTGAAAAATAAATGTGTTTGTTGAACCAGTTCAAATAGTTAAGACTATTAGAATAATTGTCTATTTCAAATCGTTTTGATCCTTTGTTTAGTCATATAATAATTATTTCAATTCATACAAGCTTATTTGGAATAAAATAATACTAATTTACTAAAATTCAAAAAATTAATAAGCATGAGATTTAAAAATATAAATATGTTTACCAAACAAGTTCAAATAGTTATGGCTATTTCAACAATTATCTATTTAAAATCATTACGACCATTTAATTTGTCATAAAACAATTGCTTTAGTTTATAAAAGCTTATCCAAAATAAAATAATACTGCTTTATTAATATTTTGAAAATTAATAAGCAAGAAATTTAAAAAATAAATTAGTTTACCAAATCAGTTCAAATAATCATGGCCATTTAAACAACTATCTATTTTAAATCATTATTACCTTTTGTTTTGTCATAAAACAATTGTTTTTCAACATAGAAGCTTTTTAAAAATAAAATAATACTAATTTATTAATATTTTAAGAATTAATAAGAGATTTAAAAAAGAAATATGTTTGTTGAACCAGTTCAAATAGTTATGATTATTTGAACAATTATCTATTTCAAATTGTTATAACCTTTGTTTTGCTATAAAACAATTGTTTATGTTCATACAAGCTTATTCATAATAAAATAATAATAATTTAGTAATATTCTAAAAATTAATAACTATGAGATTTAAAAAATAAATCTATTTGCCGAACTAGTTCAAATAGTTAAGACTATATGAATAATTATTTATTTCAAATTACTATAACCTTTTGTTTTGTCATAAAACAAATATTTTAGCTCATACAAGCTTATTCGAAATAGAATAAAATTAATTTATTAACATTTCAAAAATTTATAAGTAAGAGATTTAGAAAATAATTCTATTTATTAAACTAATTCACATAATTATAACTATTTGCACAACTATCTATTTCAAATTGTTATTACTTTTTGTTTTGTCATAAAACAATTGTTTTTGTTAATATAAGTTTGTTCAAAATAAAATAATACTAATTTATTAATATTTAAAAATTAATTAGTAAGAGATTTAAAAAGTAAATCTACTTGCCAAACCATTTTAAATAGTTTTGACTATTTGAATAATTATCTATTTCAAATCATTATAACCTTTTATTTTGTCATCAAACAATTCATTCTATTTACATTATTTTCTTCAAAATAAAATAATGCAAATTTAATAATACTCTGAAACTTAATAATCAGGAAAATTTTTAAAAATCTAATTGTTAAACCAATTCAAATAGTTAAGATTATATGAATGATTATCTGTTTTAAGTCATTATGACCTTATCTTGTGTCACAAAACAACTGTTTTGTTTGTACAAGCTTATTCAAATTAAAATAATACTAATTCATAATATTTCAAAAACTAATAAGCAAGAGATTTAAAAAATAAATTTATTTACTGAATCATTACAAACAATTAAGACTATTAGAATAATTATATATTTAAAATCATTTTGACCTTGTTTAGTCATAAAACAATTATTTCAATTCATACAAGCTTATTCAAAATAAATTAATACTAATTTATTAACATTTCAAAAATTAATAAGAAAAAGAGTTAAAAATAAATCTGTTTACAAAACAAGCTCAACTAGTTATTATTATTTGAACAATTGTCTATTTAAAATCGTTATAACCTTTTGATTTGTCATGAAATAATTGTTTCAATTAATACAAGCTTAGATGAAATAAAATAATACTAATATATTAATATTTCCTAAATTAATAAGTAAGAAATTTAAAAAATAAATTTGTTTATCAAATCAGTTAAAATAATTATGGCCATTTGAATGATTATCTATTTCAAATTATTATGACCTTTTATTTTTTCATAAAACAATTATTTTTGATCATATAAGCTTATTTGAAATAAAATAATACTAATTGATTAATATTTCAAAAATTAATAAGTAACAAATTTAAATAATAAATCTATTTACCGAATCAATTCTAATAGTTATAACTATTTGAACAGTTATCAATCTCAATTCATTAAAAATCTTTGTTTTGTCATAAAAAAATTATTTCTCATAAAAGCTCATTCAGTTGAAAATAATACTATTTTAATAATATTTCAAAAATTAATAAGTAAGAAATTTAGAAAATAAATTTGTTTGCTAAACCAATTTAAATAGTTAAAACTATCAGAATAATTATGTATTTCAAATTGTTTAGACCTTTTGTTTAGTCATAAAATATTTCTTTAATGTCTTACAAGCTTATTCAGAATAAAATAACCCAAATTTATGGACATTTGAAAAATTAATAAGCAAAACATTTGAAAAAATAAATCTGTTTACGAACAAGTTCAAATAGTTATGAATATTTGAACAACTATTTATGTAAAATTGTTATAACCTTTTGTTTTGACATAAAACAATTGTTTCAATTCATAAAAGCTTATCCAAAATAAAATAATATTAATTTATTAATATTTCAAAAATTAATAAGCAAGAGTTTAAAAAAAAAATTTGCTTATTGAAAAAATTCAAATAGTTATGACTATTTGAACAATTGTTTATTTAAAATCATTATGACCAGTTATTTTGTCATAAAACAGTTATTTCAGTTTATACAAGCTTATTCAAAATAAAGTAATTCTAATTTATTAATATTCCAAAAATTAATAATTAAGTGATTTAAAAAGTGAATCTATTTGCTGAATCAATTTAAAGAAATATGGCCATTTCAATAATTATCTATTTCAAATTGTTATCACCTTTTGTTTGTTCATATAACAATTGTTTTTGATCATATAAGCTTATTCAGAGTAAAATAATACTAATTTGTTAACTTTCAAAAATTAATAAGTAAGAGATTTAAAAAATAAATTTGTTTACTGAACCAGTTCAAATAGTTATGACTATTTGAATAGTTATATCCGTCAAATCGTTATAACCTCTTGTTATGTCATAAAACAATTATTTTTGTTCATACAAGCTTATATGAAATAAAATAATATTAATCTAATAATATTACAAAAATTAATAACTAAGAGATTTAAAAAATAAATTTATTTGTTGAACTAATTCAAATAGTTAAGACTATATGAACAATTATCTAATTTAAATTGTTATGACCTTTTGTCTGGTCATAAAACAATTTTCTCAATTCATACTAGCTTATTCGAAATAAAAGAAAATGAATTTATTAATATTTCAAAAATTAATAAATAAGATATTAAAAAAAATTATTTACCTAAGCAATTCAAATAATTATGACTATTTGAATAATTATCCATGTCAAATTGTTATGACCTTTTGTTTTGTCATAAAATTAATGTTTTTGTTCATAGAAGTTTGTTCAAAATGAAATAATACTAATCTATTAATATTTTAATAATTAATAAGAGATTTAAAAAATAAATCTGTTTATCAAACCAATTCAAATAATTATGAATATTTAAGCAATTATTTATTTCAAATTGTTATGCTATTTGTTCTCTTATAAAATAGTAATTTCTATTCATACAGGCTTATTCAGATTAAAATAATAATAATTTTTTAATATTTTGACAATGAATAAGTAAGAAATTTTAAAAATAAATATGTTTACTGAACTAGATCAAATAGTCATGATTATTTGAATAATTATCTATTTAAAATCATTATGACCTATTGTTTTGTCATAAAAAAATTATTTCAGGTCATATAAGGTTATTTGAAATAAAATAATACTATGTTATTAATATTCTGAAAATTGATAATTAAGAGATTTAAAAAATGAATCTATTTATGGAACAAGTTTAAATAATTATGACCATTTGAACAATTATCGATTTGAAATCACTATAACCTTTTGGTTTATCATAAAATGATTTTTTTTTGTTCATACAAGCTTATTTCGAATAAAATAATACAAATTTATTAATATTAAGACAATTAATATGCAAAAAAATTTTAAAATAAATCTGTTTATTGAACAATTTCAAATAGTTATGACTATTTGAATAATTATCTATTTCAAAACAATATAACCTTTTGTTTCGTCATAAAACAATTGGTTTTGTTCATGCCAACTTATTTCAAATAAAATAAAATAAATCTATTAATGCTCCAAAAATTAAGAAGTAAAAATTTAAAAAATAAATCTATTTTTTGGAATCGTTCAAATAATTATGACTATTTGAATAATTATCTATTTCAAATCGTTATGACCATTTGCTTTGTCATAAACCAATTGTTTCTATTAAAAAAACCTTATTTATAATAAAATAATACTAATTTATTAATATGCCAAAATTAATAAGTATAAGACTTTAAAAATAAATTTGTTTACCGAGCGAGTCCAGATAGTTATGACTATTTAATCAATTATTTATTTCAATTCATTATGAACCTTTGTTTTGTCATAAAACAACTGTCTCTATTCATAAAAGTTTATTCAAAATAAAATAATACTAATTTATTAATATTCTAAAAATTAATAAGTTGAAGATTTAAAAAATTAATCTATTTACCAAACTAGTTCAAATAGTTATGTCCACTTAAATTATTGTCTATTTCAAATTGTTATGACATTTGGTTTTGTCATAAAACAATTGTTCCTATTCATACACAATTATTTTGAATAAAATAATACTAATTTATTATTATTTCAAAAATTAATAAGAGGTTTAAAAACTAAATCTCTTTACTGAACCAATTCAAATAGTTACGACTATTTGAACAATTATCTATCTCAAATCGTTATGATCTTTGTTTTGTCCTAAAACATTTATTTCTATTCATACAAGCTTATTCGGAGTAAAAGATTGGTAAATTAATAATATTCTAAACATTAATAAGCAAGGATCTAAAAAATAAATGTCCAATTCAAATAGTTAAGACTATTAGAACAATTATCTATTTCAAATCGTTTTAACCTTTTGTTTAGTCATAAAATAGCTGCTTCAGCTCTTACATGCTTATTCAAAATAAAATAATACTAATTTATTAACATTCAAAAAAATTAATAAGTAAGAAATTCAAAAAAACTTTACTTATTGAACAAGTTCAAATAGTTTTGACTATTTGAACAATTATCCATTTAAAATAGCTATGACCTTTATTTTATCATAAAACAATTGTTTCAGTTCATAAAAGCTTATTCAAAATAAAATAATATTACTTTATTAATATTATAAAAATTGATAAGTTGGAGATTTAAAACATAAATCAATTTACTGAATCAGTTCAAATAATTATGGCCATTTGAACAATTATCTATTTCAAATTGTTATTAACTTTTGTTTTGTCATAAAATAATTATTTTTCATCATCAAGCCTATTCAAAATAAAATAATACTAGTTTATTAATATTTCAAAAATTAATAAATAGGAGATTTAAAAAATAAATCTATTTATCGAATCAATTTAAATAGTTATGACTATTTGAATAAGTATATATTTCAAATTGTTATAACCTTTTGTTCTGTTATAAAACAATTATTTCTATTCATAAAAGCTTATTCAGAATAAAATAATACTAATGTAATAATATTCTAAAAATTAATAACTAAGATATTTAAAAAATAAAATTATTTGCCAAACCAGTTCAAATAGCTAAGGCTATATGAACAATTCTTTATTCAAATCATTATGACCTTTTGTTTTATCGTAAAACAATTTTTTCAGTTCTTACTAAATTATTTGAAATAAAAAAAATTTATTAATATTTCAAAATTCAATCAGTACGACATTTAAAAAATAATTATGTTTACCGAACCAATTTAAATAATTATGACTATTTAAATAATTATCTATTTTAAATCATTATAACCTTTTGTTTTGTCATAAAACAAATGTTTTTGTTCATATAAGTTTGTTCAGAATAAAATAATACTAAGTTATTAATATTTTGAAAATTAATAAGATATTTAAAAAAATAAATTTGTTTATCAAACCAATTCAAATAGTTATGAATATTTCAGCAATTATTAATTTCAAATCGTTATGACATTTTGTTATGTTATAAAAGAATAGTTTCCATTCATATAAGCTTATTTAGATTAAAATAATACTAATTTATTAATATTTTGATAATTAATAAGTAAAAAATTTAAAAATAAATATGTTTATCAAACTAAATCAAATAGTCATGACTATTTGAATAATTATCTATTTCAAATCATTATGACCTATTGTTTTATCATAAAAAAATTATTTTAATTCATATAAGGTTATTCAAAATAAAATAATACTATGTTATTAATATTCTAAAAATTAATAACTAAGAAATTTAAAGCATAAATTTATTTACTGAACAAGTTTAAATAATTATGACTATTTGAATAATTATGGATTTGGAATCGCTATAACCTTTTGGTTTGTCAAAAAATGATTGTTTCTATTCATACAAGCTTATTTCAAATAAAATAATATAGATTTATTAATATTAAGACAATTAATAAGTAAAAGATTTAAAACATAAATCTATTTACCAAACAAGTTCAAATCATTGTGACTATTTGAATAATTATTTATTTCAAATTCTCATAACTTTTTTTTGTCATAAAACAATTATTTCTATCCATACGAGCTTATTCATATTAAAATAATATTAATCTATTAATATTTCAACAATTAATAAGTAAAAGATTTTAAAAATATATGTTTACCAAACAAGTTCAAATAGTCATAACTATTTGAATGATTATCTACTTCAAATCATTGTGACATTTTGTTTTGTAATAAAATAATTGTTTCAATTGATGTAAGCTTATTTGAAATAAAATAATACTAATTTATTAATATTTCAAAAATTAAAGAGTAAGAGAATTAAAAATAAATAAATCTGTTTATTGAACAAGTTCAAATAGTAATGACTATTTGAGCAATTATCTATTTCAAAATATTATGACTTATTGTTTTGTTATAAAACAGCTGGTTCTGTTTATGCAAGCTTATTTCAAATAAAATAATATAAATTTATTAATGTTCCAAAAATTAATAAATAAAAATTTTAAAAAATAAATCTATTTTTTGAACATGTTCAAATAGTTATGATTATTTGAACAATTATCTATTTCAAATCGTTAAGACCATTTCTTTTGTCATAAACCAATTATTTCTGTTCAAAAAACCTTATTCGAAATAAAATAATGCTAATTTATTAGTATTCCAAAATTAATAAACATAAATTTTAAAATAAATTTATTTATCGAGTAGTTCAAATAGTTATGATTATTTAAACAATTAGTTATTTTAAATCGTTATGATCCTTTGTTTTGTCATAAAATAATTGTTTATATTTATACAAGTTTATTCGAAACAAAATAATACCAATTTATTAATATTTTAAAAATTAATCTATTTACCAAACAAGTTCAAATAGTCATGTCTATTTGAACTATTATCTATTTTAAATCATCATAACATTCTTTTTTGTCGTAAAATAATTGTTTATATTCATACAAAATTAATCAGAATAAAATAATACTAGTTTATTACTATTTTAAAAATTAATAAGAGATTTAAAAACCAAATCTCTTTATCGAACCAATTCAAATAGTTATGACTATTGAATTGTTAATAAATTTTATTTTATTTGGAATAAGCTTCTATGACCAAAAATAATTCTATCATGACAAAATAAAAAGTCTTAACTATTTGAAATAGAAAATTGTTCAAATAGTTATAACTATTTGAACTTGTTTCGTAAATAGATTCACTTTTAGAATCTCTTATTCAATAATTTTTGAAATATTAATAAATTAATGTTATTTTATTTCAAATAAGCTAATATAAACTAATACAATTGCTTTTTGACGAAACAAAAGGCCATAATGATTTAAAATAAATAATTATTCAAGTAGTTATGACTATTTGAACTTATTTGGTAAACATAATTATTTTTAACATCTTTACTTATAAATTGTCAAAATATTAAAAATTTAATATTATTTTAATTCAAATAAGCTTGCATGACCAAAAATAATTATTTTATGACAAAACAGAAAGTCATTCCATTTGAAATAAATAATTATTCAAATAATCATTACTATTTGAACTTATTCGACAAACAGATTTATTTTTTAAATCTTATACTTATTAATTATTTGAATATTAATAAATTTGTATTATTTTAATTGAAATAAGCTTGTATGAATAGAAAAAATTCTTTTACGACAAAACAAAAAGTTTAGCGGTTTGAAATAGGTAATTGTTCAAATAGTCATAACAATTTGAATTTGTTTGATAAACAACTTCAATTTTTAAATCTCTTACTCATTAATTTTCAAAATATTAACAAATTAGAATTATGTTATTTTGAATAAGCTTGTACGAAGAGAAACAATTGTTTTGTGGCAAACAAATGGTCATAATGATTTGAAATAGATAATTGTTCAAACAATCATAACTATTTGCATTGGTCAGGCCAACAGATTTATTTTTTAAATCCGTTACTTATTAATTTTTTAAATATTAATAAATTAGTGTTACTTTATTTCAAATAAACTATATCAATAGAGACAATTATTTTATGATAAAAAAATGGTCATAACAATTTGAAATAGATAATTATTCAAGTTGTTATAAATAATTGAACTAGTTTGGTGAAAAGATTTATTTTTTAAGTCTCTTATTAATTTTCAAAATATTAATAAATTAATATTATTTTATTCCCAACAATTTATTTGAACAAAAACATTTGTTTTATGACAAAACAAAAAGCCATAACGATTTGAAATTAATAATTATTCATATAACCTTACTATTTAAATTGATTTGGCAAACAAATTTATTTTTTAAATATCTTAGTTATTAATTTTCATAATATTATTAGATTAGTATTATTTTATTTTCAATAAACTTGTATGAACATAAATAATTATTTTATGACAAAATAAAAGGTTATAACTGGTTTGAAATATATAGTTGTTCAAATAGTTATAACTATTTGAGCTGGTTCTGTAAACAGATTTATTTCTTAAATCTTCTATTCATTAATTTTTGAAATATTAATAAATTAATATTATTTTATTCTGAATAAGTTATATGATGAAAAACAATTGTTTTATGATAGAACAAAAGTTCTTAATAATTTGAAATAGATAATTGTTCAAATGACCATAATTATTTGAACTGATTTGATAAATTGATTTATTTTTTAAATATCCAACTTCTCAATTTTTGAAATATTAATAAAGCTGTATTATTTGGTTTTAGATATGCTTTTATGAATAGAAGCAATTGTTTTATTGTAAAACAAAAGGTCATAACGCTTTAGATAATTGTTTAAATAGTCATAACTATTTAAATTTATTCGGTAAATAAATTTATTTTTTAAAATTTTTTACTTATTAATTTTTTGAATGTTAGTAAAATAGTATTATTTTATCTTGAAAAAGCATGTATGAATTGAAACAATCATGTTATGACTAAATAAAAGGTCAGAATGATTTTAAAAAGATATTGTTCTAATAGTCTTAACTATTTGAATTGGTTTTTGGCAAACATATATATTTTTTAAATCTCTTATTAATTTTAGAATATTATTAGTTTAGTAATATTTTACTCCAAAGAAGCTTGTACGAATAGAAACAATTATTTTAACAAAACAAAGATCATAACGATTAAAGATAGATAATTATTTAAATAGTCATAACTATTTGAACTAGTCTGATAAACAGATTTAGGTTTTTAATCTCTTATTATTTTGAAGTATTAATAAATTAGTGTTATTTTATTCTGAATAATTTTTTATGAATAAAAATAATTGTTTTATGACAAAAAAAAATGTCATAATGATTTCAAATGGATAATAATTCAAATGGACATATAACTTTTTAAACTTGTTTAGTAAATAGATTAGTTTCTTAAGTCTACAACTCATTAATTTTATAATAATAATAAATTAGTATTATTTTATTTTGAATAAACTTGTATGAATAGAAACAATTCTTTTATGATAAAACAAAAGATTATAACGATTTAAACTAAGTAATTATTCAAACAATCATAACTATTTGGACTCGCTTGGTCAACAAATTTATTTTTTTTAATTTTTTACTTATTAATTTTTGAAATTTTAATAAATTAGTATTATTTTATTTTGAATAAGTTTGTATGAACAGAAACAATTAGTTTATGACAAATAAAAGGTCACAACAATTTGAAATAGATAATTGTTCAAATAGTCAAAACTATTTGAACGTGTTAAGAAAACATATTTATTTTTAAAATTTTTACTTATTAATTTTTGAAATTTTAATAAATGCATATTATTTTATTCTTGCATAAACAGAACCAATTATTTTATGACAAAACAGAATGTCATAATATTTTGAAATAGATAATTGTTTAGAATGTCATAACTATTTGAACTTGTTTGATAAACAGTTTCTTTTTTTAATTCTCTTACTGATTAATTTTTGAAATATTTAAAAATTAGTATTATTTTACTTCAAATAGACTTATATGAAATGAAACAATTATTTTATTACAAAAGAAAAGGTTATAATAACTTTAAATAGATAATTATCCAAATAGTCATAACTATTTAAACTTGTTTGGCAAACATATTTATTTTTTAAATTTTTACTTATTAATTATCAAAATATTAACAAATTAAAATTATTTTAATCCAAATAAGCTTGTATGAATAGAAACAATTATTTTATGACAAAGCAAAAAGTCATAACAAGTTGAAATAAATAATTGTTTAGATAGTTATAACGATTTGAACTTGTTTGGGAAATAGATTTATTTTTTAAATCTTTTACTTATTAATTGTCTTACTATTAATAAATTTATATTATTTTATTCAAAATAGGCTTGTTTGAATAGAAAAAATCATTTTATGATAAAATGAAAGGTTATAGCAATTTCAAATAAATAATTATTCAAATAGCTATAATTATTTAAACTTGTTCGATAAATAGTTTCATTTTTTTAATCTTTTAATTATTAATTTTTGAAATATTAATAACTTAATATTATTTTATTTCAAACAAGTTTATATGAACAAAAATAATTTTTTTATGACAAAACAAAAAGTCTTAACGATTTGATCTAGTTCGATAAACATATTTATTTTTAAAATTTTTTATTTATTAATTGTCAAAATTTTAGTAAATTAGTATTATTTTAACCCAAATAAGCTTGCATGAACATATAACAGAACAAAAATATCATAATGATTTGAAGTAAATAATTGCTCAAATAGTCGTAACTATTTGAACTAGTTTGATAAATAGAATTATTATTTAAATCTCTTATTAATTTTTAAAACATTAATAGAATTAATATTATTTTATTTCGAACAAACTTATATTAACAAAAACATTTGTTTTATGACAAAACAAAAGGTTATAACGATTTAAAATAGATAATTATTCAAATAGTCATAATTATTTGAACTGGTTAGATAAATAGAATTATTTTTTAAATCTCTTACTTATTCATTTTTGAAATATGAATAAATTCATTTTATTTTATTTTGAATAAGCTAGTGTGAATTAAAAAAATTGTTTTAGGACAAAACGAAAGGTCATAACATTTGAAATAGATAATTGTTCATATAGTCTTCATTATTTGAATTGGTTTGGCAAACAAATTTATATTTTAAATCTCTTAGTTATTAATTTTTGGAATATTATTAGATTAGTATTATTTTATTTTGAATAAGCTAGTATGAATAGAAATAATTATTTTATGATAGAACAAATGGTCATAATGATTTGAAGTTTACAATTATTCAAACAATCATAACTATTTGAATTAGTTGGGCAAACAGATTTATTTTTTAAATCTCTTACTTATTAATTTTTGAATGATTAATAAATTAGTATTATTTTATTCCGAATAAGCTTGAATGTTCAAAAACAATTGTTATATGACCAATCAAAAGGTAATAACAATTTCAAATAGATAATTATTGAGGACCATAATTATTTCAACTGATTTAGTAAATAGATTCACATTTTAAATCACTTACTTATTAATTATTGAAATATTAATAAATTAGTACCATTTTATTTTGAATAAACTTGTATGAACTAAAACAATTGTTTTATGAAAAAACAAAAGGTCATAACGATTTGAAATCGATAATTATTCATATAGTCTTAACTATTTCAACTACTTCGACAAACTAATTTATTTTTTAAATCTACTACTTATTAATTTTTGAAATATTAATAAATTAGTTTTATTTTATTTTGAATATGCTTGTATGATGAAAAAAAATTGTTTTATGATAAAACAAAAGTTTATAATGATTTAAAACAGTAATTGTTCAAATGGCCATAATTATTTGAACTTATTCAATAAACTAACTCATTTTTAAATCTCTAACTTATCAATTTTTGAAATATTAATAAAGTAATATTATTTTATTTCGGATAAGCTTTTATGAAATGAAACAATTGTTTTATGATAAAGCAAAAGGTCAGGTCTATTTTAAATAGATAATTGTTCAAATAGTCATAACTATTTGAACTTGTTCGGTAAATAGATTTTTTTTCTTAAAATTTCTTGCTTATTAATTTTTTGAATGTTAATAAATTAGTATTATTTTATTTGGAATAAGAATGTATGAACCAAAAAAAGTATTTTATGACTAAACAAAAGGTCAAAACAATTTAAAATAGATAATAGTTCTAATAGTCTTAACTATTTTAACTAGTTCACAAACACATTTATTGTTTAAATCTCTCACTTATCAATTTTTATTATATTATTAATTTAATAATATTTTACTCCAAAGAAACTTGTATGTATAGAAATAATTGTTTTATGGCAAAACAAAAATCATAATGATTTAAGATAAATAATTGTTCAAATAGTCATAACTATTTGAACTGATTCGACAAATAGATTTAATTTTTAAATCTCTTATTAATTTTTAAAATATTAATAAATTAATATTATTTTATTCTGAGTAATTTTATATAAATAGAAATAATTGTTTTACGACAAATATAAAATGTATAACAATTTAAAATAGATAATAGTTCAAATAGACATGACTATTTTAACTTATTCGGTGAACAAATTTATTTTTTTAATCTCCAACTTATTAACTTTTAGAATATTAATAAATTAATATTATTTTATTTTGAATATGCTTGTATGAATAGAAGCAATTGTTTTACAACAAAACAAAAGATCATAATGATTGGAAATAAATAATTGTTCAAATAATCATAACTATTTGAACTCACTTGGTAAACAGATTTATTTTATAAATCTTTTACTTACTAATTTTTGGAATTTTAATAAATTAGTATTATTTTATTCTAAATAAGCTTTTATGAACAGAAATAATTGGTTTATGACAAGATAAATTGTCATAACGATTTGAAATAGATAATTGTTCAAATAGTCATAACCATTTGAAGTGTCAAGAAAATAGATTTATTTTTAAAATTTTTTATTAATTTTTGGGATACTAATAAATTTGTTTTATTTTATTTGAAATAAGCTTGCATGAATGAAATCAATTATTTTGTGACAAAACAAAATGTTATAATGTTTTAAAATAGATAAGTGTTTAGATAGTCATAACTATTTGAACATGGTTGGTAAACAGATTCATTTTTTAATTCTCTTACTCATTAATTTTTAGAATATTAAAAAATGAGTACTATTTATTTTAAATAAGCTTATTTGAACTGAAACAATTGTTTTATTACAAAACATAAGGTCATAATAATTTGAAATAGTTACTTATTCAAATTGACATGATTATTTCAACTTGTTAGGTAAACATATTTATTTTTTAAATCTTCTACTTATTAATTGTTGAAAAATTAATAAATTAATATTATTTTAATCCGAATAACCTTGTATGAACAAAAACAATTGTTTTATGGCAAAACAAAAAGTCATAATAATTTGAAATAAGTAATTGTTCAAATAATCATAACGATATCAACTTGTTCAATAAACAAATTTATTTTTTAAATCTTTTACTTATTAATTGTCTTAATATTAATAAATTTATATTATTTTATTTGAAATAAGCTTGTATGAACAGTTTTATGACAAAACAAAAGGTTAAAATGATTTCAAATAAATAATTATTCAAATTTTCATAATTATTTAAACTTGTCCAGTAAACAAATACATTTTTTAAATCTTTTAATTATTAATTTTCAAAATATTGATGAATTGGTATTATTTTATTTTGAATAAACTTATACGAACTGAAACAATTCTTTTATGACAAAACAAAAGGTCATAACGATTTGAAATAAATAATTATTCAAATAGTCATGACTAACTATCTAGTTCGGTAAACATATTTATTTTTTTAATTTTTTACTTATTAATTGTCAAAATATTAATAAATTGATATTTTTTTAATTCGAATAAGCTTGTATGAACAGAAACAATTATTTTATAGCAGAACAAAAAGTCATAACGATTTGAAATAAATAATTTGTTAAATAGTCATAACTATTTGAACTGGTTTGATAAATAGATTTATTTTTTAAATCTCTTATTAGTTTTCGAAATATTAATAGATTAGTATTACTTTATTTCAAACAAACTTATATGAACAAAAATATTTGTTTTATGACAAAACAAAAGGTCATAACGATATGAAATAGATAATTGTTCAAATAGTCATAATTATTTGAATTGATTAGGTAAACAAAATTATTTTTTAAATCTCTTACTTATTAATTTTGGAAATATTAATAATTTCATTTTATTTTATTCAAAATAAACTAGTATGAATTGAAAATTTTGTTTTATGATAAAACAAAAGGTCATAACATTTTGAAATAGATAGTTGTTATTATAATCTTAAATATTTGAACTGGTTCGGCAAACAAATTTATTTTTAATTCTCTTAGTTATTAATTTTTGGAATATTATTAGATTAGTATTATTTTATTTCGAATAAGCTTCTATAATAGAAATAATTGTTTTATGATAGAAAAAAGGTTATAATAATTTGAAGTATATAATTGTTGAAATAGTCATAACTATTTTAACTAGTTCTATAAACAAATTTATTTTTTAAATCTCTTATTAATTTTTAAAAGACTAATAAATTAGTATCATTTTATTTCGAATAAGCTTGAATGATCAAAAACATTTGTTATATGACCAAACAAAAGGTATTGTTGAAATCACTATGATTATTTGACATGATTTGGTAAATAGATTCACATTTTAAATTACTTATTAATTTTCAAAATATTAATAAATTTGTATTATTTTATTTCAAATAAGCTTGTATGGACTAAAATGATAGTTTGATGGCAAAACAAAAGATCATAACAATTTGAAATAGATAATTGTTTATGTAGTCTTAATTGTTTGAACTGTTTTGGCAAACAAATTTATTTTTTAAATTTCTTAGTTTTTCATTTTTGGAATATTATTAAATTAGTATTATTTTTATTCTGAATAAGCTTGTATGAACTAAAACTATTATTTTATAACAAAATAAAAGGTTATAATCATTTGAAATAGGTAATTACTCAAATAAAAACTGGTTCGATAAAAAGATTTATTTTTTAAATCTCTTATTAATTTTTAAAATATTAATAAATTAGTATTATTTTAGTATGAATAAGCTTGTATGATGAAAACAATTGTTTTATGACAAAGCATAAGTTCATAATGATTTGAAATAAATAATTGTAAAAATTACCATAATTATTTGAACTGAATTGGTAAATAGATTCACTTCTTTAAATCACTTACTTATTACTTTTCAGAATATTAATAAACTATTATTATTTTATTTCAAATAAGCTTATATGAATTGAAACAATTATTTTTTGACAAAACAAAAGGTCAAATGATTTTAAATATACAATTGTTTAAATAGTCATAACTATTTGAATTTGTTTAGAAAATAAATTTATTTTTTAAATCTCTTGCTTATTAACTTTCGAAATATTAATAAACTAGTATTATTTTATTTTGGATAAACTTTTTGAACTAAAATGATTGTTTTATGACAAAACAAAAGGTCATAACAATTTTAAATAAGTAATTGTTCAAATAATCATAACTATTTGAGCTTGTTTGATAAACAAATTTATTTTTTCAAATCTCTTGCTTACTAATTTTTTGAATGTTAATACATTAGGATTATTTTATTCTGAATAAGCTTGTATGATATGAAACAAATATTTTATGACTAAAAAAATGTCAGAATGATTTGAAACAGATAATTATTTTAATAGTTTTAACTATTTGAACTAGTTTGACAAACACGTTTATTTTTAAATCTCTTACTTATTAATTTTTGGAATATTATTCAACAAGTATTATTTTTAACTTAATAAGCTTTTATGATCAAAAACAATTATTTTATGACAAAACAAAGATCATAAAAATTTGAGATTGATAATTGTTTAAATATTCATGACTATTCAAACTAGTTGGATTAACAAATTTATTTTTTAAATCTCTTAGTTATTAATTTTGAAATATTAATAAATTAGTTTCACTTTATTTCAAATAAGCTTGTATGATAAAAAAAATAATTGTTTTATAACAAAACAAAAGGTCATAACGATTTGAAATAACTAATAGTTCAAATGGCCATAATTATTTTAATTGATTATGTAAACAAATTTATTTTTTAAATCTCTTACTTATTAATTTTAGAAATACTAATAAATTAGTATTATTATATTTTGTATAAGTTCGTATTAGCAAAAAATAATTTTTTTATGATAAAACAAAAGGTCATAATGATTTTAAATAGACAATAGTTCAAATAGGAATAACTATTTGAACTTATTCAATAAATAGATTTATTTTTTTAAAACTCTTTCTTATTAATTTTTTGAATGTTGATAAATTAGTATTAATTTATTTCGGATAAGCTTCTATGAACTTAAGCAATTGATTTATGACTAAACAAAGGTCAAAACGTTTTGAAATAGATAATTGTTATAATAGTCTTAACCATATGAACCGGTTCGCTAAACAAATTTGTTTTTCAAATCTCTTACTTATTAATTTTTGAAATATTATTAAATTTGTATTATTTGCTTTCAAAAGCTTGTATGAATAAAACAATTACTTTATGATAAAACAATAGGTCATAATGACTTCAAATTGATAATCATTCATATAATCTTAACTATTTAAATTGGTTCGACAATTAGATTTCTTTTTTATTTTCTTGGTTATTAAGTTTCAAAATATTATTAAATTAGTATTATTTTATTTCAAATAAAATAGTATGAACATAACAATTGTTTGATGACAAAATAAAATGTTATAATGATTTGAAATAGATAATTATTCAAATAGCCAAAACTATTTGAAATGGTATGGTAAACATATTTATTTGTTAAATCTCTTACTGATTAATTTTATAAATATTAATAAATTAGTATTATTTTATTTCAAACAAAGTTATATGAACAAAAATAGTTGTTTTATCACAAAACAAAAAGTAATAACAATTTGAAATAGATAATTGTTCAAATAGTTATACTTATTTGAACTAGTTCGGTAAATAGAATTATTTTGTAAATCTCTTATAAAATTTTGAAATATTAACAAATTAATTTTATTTTATTTCGAATAAACTTGTATGAGCTGAAATAATTGTCTTATGACAAAACAAAGGTCATAACAATTTGAAATAGATAATTGTGCATATAGTCTTAATTGTTTGAACTTGTCTGGCAAACAAATTTTATTTTTTAAATCTCTCAGTTATGAATTTTTAGAATATTATTAAATTAGTATTATTTTATTCCAAATAAACTTGTATGAATAGAAATAAATATTTAATGATAGAACAGAAGGTTATGATAATTTGAAATAGATAATTATTCAAACAGTCATAACTATTTGAACTAGTTCGATAAACAAATTTATTTTTTAAATCTCTTACTAATTCTTGAAATATTAATAAATTAGTATTATTTTATTTCAAATAAGCTTGTAGGTTGAAAAACAATTGTTTTATGACAAAATGAAAGATAATAACATTTTTATTTCAAATGAGCTTGTACGTTGAAAAACAATTGTTTTGTGAGAAAACGAAAGGTAATAATGATTTGAAATAGATAATTGTTCAAATGGCCATAATTAGTTGAACTGTTCAGTAAATTGATTTATTTTTTAAATCTCTTACTTATTAATTTTTGAAATATTAATAAAGTAGTATTATTTTATTTTGGATAAGCTTTTCTGAATTGAAACAATTGTTTTATGACAAATGAAAAGTTCATAACAATTTTAAATAGATAATTGTTCAAATAATCATAATTATTTAAACTCGTTTGATAAACGGATTTATTTTTTCAAATCTCTAGCTTATTAGTTTTTTGAATGTTAATAAACTAGTATTATTTTCTTTCGAATAAGTTTGTATGAACCAAGACAATTATTTTATGACTAAACTAAAGGTTAGAATGATTTGAAATAGATAATTATTCTAATAGTCTTTACCATTTGAACTGATTTGACAAACACATTTAATTTTTCAATCTCTTATTAATTTTTGAAATATTATTAAGTTAGTATTATTTTTATCCGAATAAGCTTGTATGATCAGAAACAATTTTTTTTATGACAAAACAAGGATCAAAATGACTTGAGATTAATATTTGTTCAAATAGCTATAATTAGTTGAATTGGTTCGAAAAACAACTTTAGTTTTTAGATCTCTTCCTTAATAATTTTTGAAATATTAATAAAGTAGTGTTATTTTATTTCAGATAAGTTTTTATGAACTGAAACAATTATTTTATGACAAAACAAATTGTCACAACAATTTTAAATAAATAATTGTTCAAATTGCCATATTTATTTAAGCTTCTTTGGTAAACAAATTTATTTTTCTAAATCTCTTATTAATTTTTCTAATGTTAATAAATTAATATATTTATTCCAAATAAGCTAGTATGAACTAAAATAATTATTCTATGACTAAACAAAAGGTTAGAACAATTTGAAATAGATAATTGTTCTAATAGTCTTAACTATTTAAACTGGTTCAACAAAACACATTTATTTTTATTATTAATTTAGTATTACCTTATTTCGAATAAGTTTATATGAAAAAAACAATTGTTCTATGACATAATAAAGATAAGAACAATTTGAAATAGATAATTGTTCAAATAGTCATAACTATTTAAATTGGTTTGGTAAACATATTTAGTTTTTAAATCTCCTACTAATTTTTAAAATATTAATAAATCAGTATTATTTTATTCTAAATAATTCTATATGAACAAAAAGTCATAATGATTTGAAGTAGATAGCTATTCAAATAGTTATGACTATTTGGACTTGTTCAGTAAACATATTTATTTTTAAAATTTTTTACTTATTAATTGTGTAAATATTAATGAATTAATATTATTTTAATCTAAATAAGCTTGTATGAACAGAGACAATTGTTTTATGACAAAACAAAAACTCATGACAATTTAAAATAAAAAATTATTCAAATAGTCATAACTATTTGAACTTATTCGGTAAACAAATTTATTTTTAAAATTTTTTACTTATTAATTTTTTGAATATTAACAAATTTGTATTTTTTTTATTTGAAATAAGCTTCTATGAATAGAATAAATTATTTTATGCCAAAACAAAGGGTTATAGTGATTTGAAATACATAATTGTTCAAATAATCATAACTATTTGAACTTGTTTAGTGAATAGATTCATTTTTTAAATCTCTTATTAATTTCTAGAATATTAATAAATTAGAATTATGTTATTTCAAATAAGCTTGTACAAATAGAAACAATTATTTTGTGATAAAACAAATTGTTATAATGATTTGAAATAGATAATTGTTCAAACAATTATAACTATTTACACTGGTTAGGCCAATAAATTCTTTTTTTAAATCCTTTACTTTTTAATTTTTTAAAATATTAACAAATTAGCATTACATTGTTCTAAATAAGACTGTATGAACAAAAACAATTGTTTTATGACAAAACAAATAGTCATAATTATTTGAAATAAATAATTGTTCAAATAGTTATAACTAATTGAATTGGTTTAGTAAATAGATTTATTTTTTAATTCTCTTACTTATCAATTTTTAAAATATTAATAAATTAATATTATTTTATCTCGAACAAACTTATTTGAACAAAAACATTTGTTTTATGATAAAACAAAAAGGTCATAATGATTTGAATAGATAATTGGTCAAATAGTCATAATTATTTCAACTGGTTTAGCAAACAAAATTATTTATTAAATCTCTTATTGATTAATTTTTGAAATATTAATAAATTCATTTTATTTTATTTTAAATAAGTTAGTAAGAACTGAAAAAATTATTTTACGATAAAACAAAATGTCATAACAATTTAAAATAAAGAACTGTTCATATAGCCTTAACTATTTATATTGGTTTAGCAAACAAATTTATTTTTAAATCTATTGGTTAGTAATTTTCATAACATTATTACATTACTATTATTTTATTTTGAATAAACTTATATGAATAGAAATAATTGTTTTATGACAGAACAAAAGGTTATAAGAAATTGAAATACAAATAGGCATAACTATTTGATTTGGTTCAATAAACAGATTTATTTTTTAAATAACCTACTTATTAATTTTTGAAATATTAATAAATTAATATTATTTTATTACGAATAGGCTAGTAGGATGAAAAACAATTGTTTTATGACAAAACAAAAGTTCAAATAATTAAAAAGTGAATTTGTTTACCAAATCAGTTTAAATAATTATGACCATTTCAACACTTATCTATTTCAAATAGTTATTACATTTTGTTTGGTCACATAAAAATGTTTTTGATCATACAAGCTTATTTAAAATAAAATAATACTAATTTATTAATCCTTCAAAAATTAATAAGAGATTTAAAAATAAATTTGCTTACCGAACTAGTTTAAATAGTTATGACTATTTAAACAATTATATATCAAATCGTTATAACTTTTTGTCCTATCATAAAAAAATTATTTTTGTTCTTACAAGCCTATTTGAAATAAAATAATACTAATATAATAATATTTTAAAAATTAATAACTAAGAGATTTAAAAAATAAATTTGTTTGTCGAACCAGTTCAAATAGTTAAGAATATACGAACAATTATCTATTTCAAATTGTTATGACATTTTATTTTGTCATAAAACAATTTTTTCAATTCATACTAGCTTATTAGGAATAAAATAAAATGAATTATTAATATTTCAAAAATTAATAAGTAAGAGATTCAAAAATAATTTGCTTACCTAACCAGATCAAATAATTATGACTATTTGAGCAATTACTATTTCAAATCATTGCGACCTTTTGTTTTATTATAAAACAAAATTTTTTGTTTATATAACTTTGCTTGGAATAAAATAATACTATTGTACTAATATTTCAAAAATTAATAAGAGATTAAAAAAAAAACTATGTTTATCAAAATAGTTCAAATAGTTATGACTACTTGAGTAATTCTTTATTTCAACCAAATCGTTATAACTTTTTGTTATGTTATAAAACAATAGTTTCTATTCATATAAGTCTATTCAAATTAAAATAATATTAATTTATTAGTATTTTGACAATTAATAAATAAAACATTTAAAAAATAAATATGTTTACTAAACAAGTTCAAATAGTCATGATTATTTAAGTAATTATCTATTTCAAATCATTTTGACTTTTCCTTTTATAATAAAGTAATTGTTCCAGTTCATATAAACTTATTTGATGTAAAATAATGCTAATTTATTAATATTCCAAAAATTAATGAGTAAGAGAATTAAAAGAGAATCTATTTACCAAATAAGTTCAAATAGTTTGACTATCTAAACAATTATCTATTTCAAAACATATTGACCTTTTGTTTTGTCATAAAACAATTGGTTCTGTTGATGCAAGCTTATTTGGAATAAAATAAAATAAATTTATTAATATTTCAAAAATTAATAGGTAAAAGATTTAAAAAATAAATCTATTTATCGATTGAATTTAAATAGTTATGACTATTTGAACAATTATTTATTTCAAATCATTATTACGTTTTGTTTTGTCGTAAAACAATTGTTTTTATTCATACAAAATTATTCTAAATAAAATAATACTAATTTATTAATATTTCAAAAATTAATAAGAGATTTAAAATCTAAATATGTTTACCAAACCAGTTCAAATAGCTATAACTATTTGAATAATTATCTATCTTAAATCATTATGATCTGTGTTTTATCATAAAACAATTATTTTTGTTCATACAAGCTTATTCAAAGTAAAATATTGTTAAACTAATAATATTCTAAAATTAACAAGTAAGAGATTTAAAAAGTAAATGTATTTGCCAAACCAATTCAAATAATTAAGACTATTAGAACAGTTATCTATTTCAAATTGTTCTGACCTTTTGTTTAGTCATAAAATAATTGTTTCAGTTCAAACATGCTTATCTGAAATAAAATAATACTATTCTATTAACATTCAAAAAATTAATAAGAAAGAAATTTTAAAAAATAAATTTGTTTACTAAACAAATTCAAATAGCCAAGTCTATTTGAATAATTATCTATTTAAAATCATTATGACCTTTTGTTTTATAAAAAAACAATTGTTTTCAGTTCATAAAAGCTTATGCAAAATAAAATGATATTACTTTATTAATATTTCAAAATTTGAGAAGAGATTTAAAAAATAAATTAGTTTATTGAATCAATTCAAATAATTATGGCTATTTGAACAATTATCTATTTCAAATCGTTATGAATTTTTGATTTGTCATAAAACAATTGCTTTTTGTAGTATAAGCCTACTTGGAATAAAATAATACTAATTTTTAGTATTTCAAAAATTAATGAGTAAAAGATTTAAAAAATAAATCTATTTACCAAACCAGTTCAAATAGTTATGACTATTTGAATAATTATATATTTCAAATTGCTATAACTTTTTGTTTTAATAAAATAATTATTTATGTTAATACAAGCTTATTTAGAATAAAATAATACTAATCTAATAATATTATGAAAATTAGTAACTTAGAGATTTAAAAAATAAATTTGTTTGCCAAATCAGTTCAAATAGTTAAGGCTATATGAATAATTATCTATTTTAAATTGTTATGACATTTTGTTTTGTCATAAAACAAATTTTTTTGTTTATTTAAGTTTGTTCAAAATAAAATAATATTAATTTATTAGTATTTTGAAAATTAATAAGAGATTTAAAAAATAAATCCCTTTACTAAACCAGTTCAATTAGTTATAACAATTTAAACAATTATTTATTTCAAATCATTATTCCCATTTGTTTTGTCATAAAATAATTGTTTCTATTGATACAGCCTTATTCAAAATAAAGTAATGCTAATTTATTAATATTCTAAAAATTAATAAGTAACAGATTTAAAAAATGAATCTGTTAGCCTGGCTAGGGCAAATAATTATAATAATTTGAATAATTATCTATTTCAAATCATTCTGACCTTTTGTTTTGTCATAAAATAATTGTTTCTGTTCGTACAAGCTTATTTAGAACAACATAATTCTAATTTATTAATATTCCAAAAATTAATAAGGCAAATATTTAAAAATTGAATCTGTTCATCGTTTAAGTTCAAATAGCTATGACTATTTGAACAATTATCTATTTGAAATTGCTACACCTTTTTGTTTTACCATAAAATAATTTTTTCTATTCATACAAGCTTATTGCAATTAAAATAAAACAAATTTATCGATATTCAAACAATTAATAAGTAAAAGATATAAAAAAATAAATCTGTTTATCTAATAAGTTCAAATAGTTATGACTATATGAATAATTATTTATTTCAAATTGTTACGACTTTTTGTTCTATCATAAAATAATTATTTTTTATTCATACAAATTTATTCGGATTAAAATAATATTAATTTATTAAAATTTTGACAATTAAAAAGTAAAAGATTTTAAAAATAAATATATTTACCAAACAAGTACAAGTAGTCATAATTATTTGAATAATTATCTAGTTTAAATTGTTATAACATTTTGTTTCATTATAAAGCAATTGTATCAACTTATGTAGGCTTATTCAAAATAAAATAATAATAATTTATTAATACTTCAAAAATTAATGAGTAAGAGATTTCAAAAGTGAATCTATTTACCGAACAAATTTAGATAATTAAGACTATTTGAACAATTTTATATTTCAAATTGCTACGACATTTTGTTTTCTCATAAAACAATTGTTTCTGTTCATAGAAGCATATTCCAAATAAAATAACATAAATTTTTAATATTCAAAAAATTAATAAATAAAAATTTAAAAATTAAATCTATTTTCTGAACATGTTCAAATAGTTATGACTATTTAAACAATTATCTATTTCAAATAGTTATGACCTTTTATTTTATTATAAACTAATTGTTTCTATTCATACAAGCTTATTCAAAATAAAATAATACTAGTTTAATAATATTAAAAAATTAATAAGTAAAAGATTTAAAAAATAAATATGTTTACCAAGCAAGTTCAAATAGTTATGACTGTTGTCATAACGTCTAGATCCGAAGATCTATCACTGGATATTGACTTAAGGAGTCACCACCAATCTTTTTTATCTAGGTGTGATTGGCCACTTAAGGAATCTATCCTTTCAAGGAACATCTAAGCTTAAGGATCCCTAAAAGAATATGTTCAGTTCTACTAACCAGAACAAGGTTCGGGAGTACGGTTATGTGTAAGGAAAGTTATAGCACCCTCACAATGTCCATCGAAAGATGGTACCAGCTTAATTTTATTTTATCCAATAAGCCTTAAAAATTTACCAAGTAATTAATTATTGAAAATTATTCTCAATTGACTCTAATACTTCTAGCATAAAATTGAGAAAATTCCCTCACCTCAAGAGTATGCAAGGAGACTATTGTTTCACTTGCAGGGGTTCTATCGTCGGATTATTTAACATTAAAGAAAATTCAAGAAAACAAAAGAAAAAGAAATAAAATGAAAAAAAAAGAAATAAAATGATTCAGCTTTAGGTATAAATCCTTTTTCTCTTCAAAAAATACTCATTTCTTTCGTACAAGGAAAATTGATACTTTCAACTTTTCCCCAAAAATATTTTTTTTGAAAAAATTATTTTCAAAGAAAATTGATACTTTTAACTTTTCCTCAAAAATATTTTTTAGAAAACTTATTTTTAAGGAAAATTGATACTTCCAACTTTTCCTCAAAAATATTTTTTAGAAAAATTTTCAAGGAAAATTGATACTTTCAACTTTTCCTTAAAAATATTTTTTTGAAGATTATTTTCAAGGAAAATTGATACTTTCAACTTTTCCTCAAAAATATTTTTTTAGAAAAACTTATTTTCAAGGAAATTTGATACTTTCAACTTTTTCTTAAAAATATTTTTTTTGAAGACTTATTTTCAAGGAAAATTGATATTTTCAACTTTTCCTTAAAAATATTTTTCTTTTGAAGACTTATTTTTAAGGAAAATTGATACTTTCAACTTTTTCTCAAAAATATTTTTTAGAAAACTTATTTTCAAGGAAAATTGATACTGTCAACTTTTTCTTAAAATTTTCTTTTTTGGAATTTTATTTAAAGAAAATAAAATAAAAATAAAGATAAAAATAGAGTAAAATAAAATAAAATAAAAAATACTAAATAATTCTAATCTAATTAATAAATAATAATAATAATAATAACAATAATAATAATAAATAAATAATAAATAAAATAAAATTATTGAAAAAAAAACCTTGGAATAGCTCGACTTAGCAGCTTGGCTTGGCTTGAGGAAGAAAGGGCGACTCGAAGACACGGCTCAAGGGTGTCGGCTCAGCTCTAGGGGTCGGCTAGTACTCGAGTCACATGCGGGTCAGTGGTCGGGTTGGGTTGCCCGATTTCAAAATGCACGGATCCTCTAGGAACAATAACGCCAAAACGATGTCATTTCAGCAAGCATAAAAGGCTATAACCTTTATTTTTCAGCAGATCTCTCATTCTCTCTCTCTTTCTCTTCCCTTCTTTTCCTTTTCCCTTTCTCTAAACAAACGAATAACTCCGGTTGAATCTCGTTGAATTCTGGAAAATGTCATCGAAATCTGGGTATTTCACTAAAAGTTCATCGAAAAGTTGGTTAGTTTCTAGAAATAGTTGCCGGAAACTGGTAGCTGGTCGAAAAATTCAAACTTGGCTGAAAAATTCAACCAGAATCTGGAAATTTTCCAAAAATTTCCAGAAAAAAATCGCCTAAAATTCAAAAAAACCTCCCACCGATTCCCAGAGCTATTCTAACGCATCAAAACCCTTTTTTAGCTTTTGTTTTTTCTCTGTCTGTCCCTTTTTCTATTCTATTCCAGTACCTATTTATAGGGATTAATCAGAAGAGTTTTTGATCAATCCCAATTCCCTATTGGATTGGGATTCAATCTTTGAATCCAATCTGGACTCTGATTGAATCGTAAATTCATGGTAGAACTCTAGTTTTTATCCTAATCCCAATTCCAATTGGGTAAGCAAAAAAAAAAATGAAGAAAAGAGAAAACAAATAAAGATAATATATTAATTAATAAATAAATAATAATAATAATAGATAAATAATAAAGTATATATATTGACAGATAAATAATAATAAAAAAATATATTAATAAATAGTAATAATAAATAAATAAAAATACAAAAAATAAAAATACAAAATACAAAATACAAAAAATAAAATAAAATAAAATAAAATGGGCTACCCATTTGGATCAGGCCTAATTGATCTGGGCCTGGACCAAATTGGGTGTCTACAGCTAACCCTCTTTGTACATTTTCTATGAAACAGGAATTGTGCAAAGACGTAGACACCCATTCAAGACTCAACTTGACCCTTTTTTTTTGCTTTTTTTTTCTTTTTTTTTTTAAATTTGATCAAAGCTCCTCTAAGTAGAGGCTCAATGATAGATACTCAACACTTTGGAAGAATAAACGAAGGCTCCTCTAAGCAAAGGTTCAATGACTTTGGAAAAATAAATAACTCCTCTAAATAGAGGCTTAATGACAGATACTCAACAACTTTGGAAGAATAAACGAAGGCTCCTCTAAACAGAGGTTCAATGACTTTGGAAAAATAAATAACTCCTCTAAATAGAGGCTCAACAATTTTAGAAAAATAAACAAAGATCCTTTAAACAGAGGCCCAATGACTTTGAAAAAAATAAATAAAGCTCCTATAAACAGAGGCTTAACAACTTTTAAAAATAAAAAGCTCCTCTAATTAAAGGCTCAATGACTTTTGAAAAGATAAACATAGCTTCTCTAAATAGAGGCTCAATAACTTTTGAAAAGTAGATTGCTCTTCTAAACAGAGGCATCACGATTTTGGAAAAATAAATAAAGCTCTTTGACGATCAAGTCCAAAGGAGTTAAAAATCATGTTTGAAGGAATTTTAGGAGATTATGCCCAAAGGTCTTACAAATCAACCCTGATATCGAGAAATATCCTATTACAAGGATTAGAAACTTACCTGGCAAGCTTTTTTTCAAATTTGAAAATGTCTTCACATCTGTCTTCTCTATGTGGGATGTTGGAATACCCCTGCTTCTTGAATTTATGCACTATATTTTCTTGAATGTAGTATATACTATGCAAAGCATGTGAAATTCAATGCATGCTATGCAAATGTTGGCTAATTGATTCCTATTCAATTATGGTACTCAAGTTTCTTAAGCTTTTTTCTTGGGCCCCAAACCCTTGATTCTTCAAAAACCAAATTACGTTGCTCTTCTAAGATCGAGCCAATATAGCTCTCAATCATCTCTTCCACTCAATTCTCACATTTTTCCTGTAAGAAAATCTCCTTCCAAATTCAATGTCCTTATCAAGAATTGAACATCTCGATTCTGCCTTTATCACTCTTGACTTCTTCAATGTAATGTAAAAATCTTTCATGCCATTATTCATTTATCAATCATTATTTCAAACTCAAAAAGTAAGAATGCATTTGCATATTTCTTCCATTGTAGGATATTAAGAAGAAAAGAAAAGAATAAGAATGGTTGGGAAACAGTTAATAGAAGAGGTACATAAAGAGTGAAATAAAATATCTTTTATTAGCAAAATGTTAGCAAACTTTGGCCAAGAAAGAATTACAAGGATAAGTATGGGGAGACAAAGCCCAAAAATGAACAATCGGACAATTATGATAACATATCTCAAGGTTTTTCTGAAAACCCAACCATCTGATGCACTTAACAACTTAGAGCTCTTCCGAATTTGCTAGTCTCCATGCCAACGGATTTTCAAATTTGATACTGTATTCTCCTTATCTAAGCTGCCTTTTTAGGTTTTCAACTTAGATAAACCACCTATGACTTAAACCGCCCTTTTAGGGTTTTTGCCTTGAGTCCTCCTTTTTCATTCACTTTTTCGTTTCATTTTCTTTTTTCATTTTTTTCTTTTTCTTTTTCATTTTCTTTTTTCATTTTTTCATTTTTCATTTTCTTCATTCAAGCATAGTATTTCTTCACAGCATCAGAATTTATAGGATGTGATAAATCATTTCCATCCATCTCAGTTAGTATCAGTGCTTCACCCGAGAAAGCCCGTTTCACCACATACGGCCCTTTCCAATTTAGAGTCTATTTTCTTCTATTATCGTACTGGGTTGAGAGGATTCTCTTCAAGACCAACTCTTTTTCTCAAAAGCAATAGGGTCGAATCTTTTTGTCATGAGCCATCATCATTCTTTTTTGATATAACTGACCATGGTACAGTGTAGTCAATCTCTTTTTTTCTATGAAATTTAACTATTCATAACGTTCTCTAATCCATTTAGCTTCTTCTAATCCAACTTCTTTTAGAACCCTCAAGGATGGGATCTCTACTTCCACTGCTAGTACAGCTTCCATTTCATAAACCAAAAAAAAATATGGTTGCTCTAGTAGAGGTGCGCACTGACGTTCGATATGCATGTAGTGCAAATGATAACTTCTCATGTCAATCTTTATAAGTCTCGATCATCTTCTCAAGAATTCATTTTATGTTCTTGTTGGCTGCCTCAACTATCCCATTCATTTTCGAAAAATATGGTACCGAGTTATGATGCTCGATCTTGTATTGTGCACATATTTCTTGCATTATCTTACTATTTAGATTCTTGGCATTATCTGAAATAATTCTCTCTGAAAGTTTATATCTATAGATAATCTCTCTCTTTATAAACTTACAAACCACAGATCATGTTACATTTGCATATGATGCTGCTTCCACCCATTTTGTGAAGTAATCTATCATCACAAAAATAAATCTATGCCCGTTAGAAGCCTTTGGGGTGATAGGACCAATGACATCCATGCCCTACATTGAGAATGGCCAAGGTGGTGCCATAACATGTAAAGCAGATAGGGGTGCATAGATCTTATTAGCATATATCTGGTATTTATGGCACTTACGAGCATAGTCAATGCAATCACTCTCTATTGTCAACCAGTAGTATCCTGCTCTCATAATTTGTCTTACCATCATATGTTCACTGACATGTACCCTACATATTCCATCATGTACCTCTTCAATGATTTTTCTTGCTTCAGCCTTACTTATGCATCTTAGTAATACTTGATCATGGCTTTTTTTGTACAGAACATCCCCATCAAGGAAAAAGCTCATAGCCAATCTTCGGATGACCTTTTTATCATTTTCTGTTGCTTGAACTGGGTATTACTAATCCTTAATATACTGTAAAATATTATAATACTAGGGCTTCTCATCTTTTTCCTCTTCTACATTAGAGCAATGAGCTGGTATATCTTTAACATCTAGCCTGATGGACTGAATGTCAGTATTGTCATTAATTCGAATCATTATGATCAGAGCAACCAAGGCATCGACAATTAAATTCTCTTCTCGAGGTAAATGATCAAACTGGATATCTTCAAATTGCTTTACCAACTCTAAAATATACTTATGATATGGAACGAGTTTTGAATCTCTCATCTTTTATTCCTCTTTCAACTAATATATAACTAGAGCTGAGTCCCAAAATATTTTTAATGCTTTCACTTTTCTATCTATAACATCTTATAAACCCATAACACATACCTCATATTCAACAATGTTATTTATGTAATTAAAATTTAACCTTACTGTTATAGGGCAATATTGTTATTCTGGAGAGATTAGAATCGCCCCAATTTCATGTCTCAAGGCATTGGTAGCTCCATCAAAATACATTCTCCAACACTTTTCTTCATGCTTCCCCTTCTCCAGTTGGGAAATGGTCATTAAATCTTCATCAGGGAATTTAACCTCATTGGTTCATATTTTTCAGTAGCACGATCTGCAAGGAACTCCGCTATAGCACCCTATTTTATTGCTTTTTGACTTACATATATAATATCATATTCTGAGAGCATTACTTGCCATCTAGCAATTTTTCTAGACAAAGAAGGCTTCTTGAAGATGTATTTAATTGGATCCAGTTTTACTATGAGCCATATGGTATGATAGAGCATATACTGTCTGAGTCTTTTGGCAGTCCATGCTAAAGCACAACACATTTTCTCTAATGAGGAATACTTGGATTCATATTCTGTAAACTTTTTGCTTGGATAATAAATAGCTCTCTCCTTTTGGCTAGATTCATCTTGTTGCCCCAGTACACATCCCATTGAATTTTCACACACTATCAAGTATAGAATTAAAGGTTTCCCTGGAATAGGTGGCACCAACACTGGAGGGTTTGACAAGTATTGCTTAATTTTATCAAAAGCCACTTGACATTCCTCATTCCATTTTCCAAGATTATTCTTATGGGGAAGCTTAAATATAAGATCACATTTGTAAGTAAGTTGAGATATAAACCGAGAAATGTAGTTCAATCTTCCTAGAAAACCTCAAACTTTTTTTGATGTACTCGAAGGTGACAAATTTTGAATGGCCCTTATCTTGTCTGGATCGACTTCAATTCCTCTTTCACTGACCACAAAGCCTAGTAACTTCCCTGACTTTACCCCAAAGGTGCACTTGGCTGGGTTTAACTTGAGTTGAAACCTTCTCAATCTCTCAAATAACTTTTTGAGGTTGATGACATGATATCGTCTACATACACCTTAATCTTTTTGTGCATCATGTCATGGAAGAGTGTTACCATGGCCCTTTGATATATTGCCTCAATATTCTTTAACCCAAAAGGCATGACTTTGTAACAAAAAGTTCCTCACATGGTCACAAAAATGGTCTTTTCCATATCATTTATAGCTATTTTTATCTGATTATACCCTGAGAACCCATCCATAAAGGAGAAAATTGAATGCCTAAACGTGTTATCTACTAGTGTGTTAATATGAGGTAAAGGGAAGTTATCCTTTGGACTAGCCTTATTCAAATCACGATAGTCTACACACATTCATACCTTTCCATCTTTCTTAAAAATTGGTACTATATTGGCTACCCATTCTGGATACTTAGTCACTTGTAGAAAACTTACATCAAACTATTTTTTCACCTCTTTTTTGATCTTTAATAGCATTTTAGGCTTCATTCACCTCAGTTTTCACTGAATCGGCTTACATTCTGGCTTTAGGGGTAATTTGTGCTCTACTATCTCCGTGCTCAGCCCTGACATATCCTGGTAAGATCAAGAAAATACATCTATGAATTCTTGAAGTAGATCTGCCAAACGTTGTCTATCTCTTGATGAAAGTGGAGTGCTAATTTTGAATCTTTCTTATTCTCTTCATCTCTTAGAGTCACTAAGTCAACTATCTCTTAATGAGGCTCAATTGGCTTATTTTCTTGTTCAATCAATCTCATTAGGTCCGGAGGCATAACATATTCCTCAAAATTCTCTTCATTGTCAAGTTCATCAGTGTTAATTGAATTCTCAAAACTAACCTCTTGATTGTTATCATAATTATCTTCATGTTTATTTAAGGACCTGAAATTGGATGAAATGGGATATGTTGGCAAGATGTGTTTGGAAAAATGGCAATAATGAAGACACAAGAAAAAATGAATGAAAATGTATCATTCTTAATCTTTATTAGAATAATAAAAGATAAATGGCCCAAACAAGAAAGATCACCCTAATACCTTGGGCAATAGCTATTGGGATGTTACAATTACATTGAATTAGTTTCAAAGGTCAAATGCACTTTAATGGCACTCCAATTATTTAGCTCATAATCTGGTGGACAAAGACGGACCCACCCTTCTTGATTAAGCCCTACTTTATCTTCGATAACATGAATGGTTAATTGGGCAAAAGCTCTTTCTATGCTTTTTCCTGTATTTGGATACATGAATCCTTTAGGTTTAAAAGTCTCATACAGGTGTGGAATAATCATTAGTCTTGCTGTTTTACTTGCTGGCCTTCTCTTGATTTCCCATTCTACTATTTCATAGCCTAGGCCTAACCTTTCACTATTGTCTACCACTATCAGGGTTTCTTTTATTCCTTGCAAGTTTTTATCCAGCCCTAATCCTGGATACCAGCCCTTATTGATGACTTGGCTTATCACTATTCTTAAAAAAAGCTAATTTTTAAGTCCTTCACTTATAGAATTAACTAATTCAAAAGATCGATAGGAGTATTCTATTGCTTCTTTGACAGCCTCTACATATAGAGCATTTAATGGTTAGGTCACTAGCATGTTTTCTTCCCCAACTACCACTACCAATTGACCTTCTACATTAAACTTGATCTTTTGGTACAAGGTAGAGGGTACAACACCTGCCATGTGAATCCATGACCTTTTCAGTAGACAGCTGTAGAAAGGAGAGATATCCATTACTTGAAACTTCACATTAAAAGTGCACAGCCCAATTTGTAAAGGCATCTTGATATCTCTCAGGACTTCTCTTTTGGTCTCATCAAAAGCTCTCATGATCATCTGATTATCTTTCATATGAAAGTAGTCAATGGGTAACCTTACCAAAGTTGACATAGGTATGACGTTGATAGCGGAGCCATTATCAATAAGGATCTTGGCTATGATATGGCTCTTGCACTTGACCTTGATATGCAAAGCCTTGGCACTTTTCTTTCCCTCTGAGGGAATCTTATCATCGTTGAATGAAATGTAATTTGGCATAACTAGATTTCCAGCCAAGTGGTTCACATATTCAATAGATACATTATGTGTCACATATGCCTGGTTCAATACTTTTAGCAAGTTATTTTGGTGTGGCTCTGAATTTAATAGTAGTGATAGTAATGAGATTTGTGCTGATATTTTGTTTAACTGTTCAACAACTAAATACTCACTATGTTTTACCAGCTTTAGGAATTCACAAGCCTCTTTTTCTAACATCGACTTTGGGCGACTTCTTCAGATTCTACTTCAGGGTTATTTCATCCTTCTCCTTCTTTGGCTTTCTCTCTTCTAGCCTTTTTCAATATTTTTAGAGTGTAGCACCTTCCACTCCGGGTAATGCCTCCTACATCGATTATATTAGAGGCGTCAACTTTAGAGACATCCCCTTCTTGCCTCTAAACTACTGTATCGTAGCCATATTTCTAAGGTACAACTTTATCATCCTTATATAGAAAAGAAGTCAGAACTTTAAAAGTTATCAGCCTGGGAATGAGTTTGTTTATGATTGACTTTAGCTTGTTCCTACAATGAATTGTCACCGACTTTGGAAACAGCTTTACAGGCTTATCAGTCATAGACACTTCAACACTTTCCAAAAGCTTTTTCATAGACCTTCATCTAGTATGAATCCAAAAGCTTTTGCACCTCTTGGTGAAATTGCTCACAAGTTTTGATAGAGTGACCCATTGCCCCACTATGATATTTACAACTAGTATCGGTTATATATACTCCATGATAGCTGTGTGGACTCACTAGTTGTATCATGTCAGCCTTTCATAAAACATCAAACAGTTGACTGAGAGGTGTCTTAATGTTTGCCACTTTTTTCTTCGAATGGCACTCATGTTCTTCACTCAAAACATTCACATTATGATTAGGCAAAAGATTGCCACTAACATTTATTGTAGTCACCCCTCCTATATCAAAGCTAATCATTTCATCCTTGATCAACCATTGCACTTTGTGTTTCAAGGTGGTGTAATTTTTAGTGGAGTGACCAATAATCTCATAGTGATAGTCACAATGGGCTGTGAGATCATACCACTTAGGGTAAGGTGATTTGAGGGGCTCTAATTTACTAAGAGCAATAAGATGACTGTCATAAACCTCATGATATAATTCTGTATAGGTTATTAGGATTGGGTCAAATATAGGTTTTTCGCGAGTAGTTCATTGCTTTTGTGAATTACACATTGGGCTAGCTGGACGAGTTTGGGGTCTTGGGATAGGCTGAGTACTAGGACTATATGTGATATTTTAAGGCCTAAAATGAGGTTGATATGTTTGGGGATAAGATGACTGTACAAATGGTTAGTATGGGTAAAGAGAAGTGTTATTTACAGCAAGGTAATATGAAAGGTATCCTTGTGGTGAGTAGGGTTGATAACCCTCAAATTACTATCTATCAAAGCTCACAGCCTGAACTTCAATCTCTTTTTTCTTTGGGACTTTTTTGTTGGATGCTTCACCTTTTTCTAACTTGCCATTCTTGATGGCATTCTCGATAATTTCTCTCAAAATTATCATATCAGTAAAATTTTTGGTTGCATTCCCTATCATCTTTTCATAATAGGGAGATTTCAAAGTGCTAACAAATAGCACTATAGTTTTTTTCTTAGTTAGAGGAGGTTGTACCTGAGAAGCTACATCTTTTCATCTTTGGGTGTATTATTTAAAAGACTCATTTGCTTTTTTCTCCAGGTTCTGTAAAGATAAACAATCAGGAGCCATATCGATAATATGCCAATATTGATTGATGAAATCATAAGCCATATCGTTTCAAGAACGAATGCGGGTTCTATTAGCTGGACATACCACTTGACAGTAGAGCCTATAAGGCTATCTTGAAAAACATGCATTAATAGTTTTTCATTATGGGCATGGGCTACCATCTTCTGGTAATACATGGTGATATGAGTTTTGGGGTACTTCGTACCATCATATTTATCAAAATTTGGTACTTTGAACTTTAGTGGAATGACTACATCCGGGACTAAGCACAGCCCAGCAGCATCAACAAAACCATAAAATCCAATCCCTTCTACAGCCCATAACCTTTGTTTAAGCATACTAATCTTTGGATTTTCCTGAGACTCCGTCATTTTTACTTTTTCTTTCTCTTTATTTTTCAAGTCATCTAGATCAAGAATCAGTTCTACTGCCATTTCAGTAAAGATAGGATTTACATAGCTATAGTAATGTCCTAGATTGAACGCTGATGACATTTCAGGATATGTATGATATGTGAAGTATTGTGGTGGAACCTCTTGTGTAGACTGGGCTTGAGGTGGATCAAAACTTGGAGGATACAAAGGGTTGGCCACTTCTTATGATAGGGGGCCTTGTTGGCTTTTGTTTTCTTCTATTCCCTTTCCCTTGTTCAGCTTATTGAGAGCATCTAGAATCTTACTTAACTCATTCTCAATCTTCTCTTATGTTTTCTCCAACGTTTCAAATCTATGAGAATTTTTTTGCTCCATTTGTCTAGCTCTGGCTCTTTTATTATATCGATAGATAGGGTTCTCGTTAGATGGAGCTATCCTTGAACCTTGAATACCATATCTTAGAATTAGCAAATTTATATGACTATCTCACGGTTACTTTGTTAAGTGTAATGAGTGAGAATGCAATGAATGAAAATGCATGTATGCAAAGAACATTTACCTTAAGACGGTATTTAACTAAAAGATTTCATTTATTCCAAAAAAGCTTTTATTTACAATGAGTTTATCATCCTAGAATTATAACCATAAAATTGTTTGATCTGTTCATACTGGGCCTTGGCTTATTCGATGAAGTTTAATAGACGCTGCCCATACTCTCCTACTAGGGTCACCACTTGTTTCAATGCCTCTGCATCTTTCACCATCTCTCTTGCCTTGGATACCCTTTTACAAATTTGGGTCGTTAGGTGCTCAATGTATTTTTGTCTTCTTAAGTTCTCTCTTTTACCATACCAGACTTGGTATGATAACTCTCTATGCTTTCTAACCAATACGGTAATATGGTCTTCTTGTTCATTCAACTTTTGTCTCAGCCTGGTTAGATAGCTATTCAGCATGTTTTCTCTATCTGTAATTGGGTACTTTCTTCTTCCAATTCAGCATACTCTTGCTTCAATCTTGCATTCTCTCAGTCAGCTCAATAATGATTATCTCTTTAGCCCTTTCTCTTACACATAACCTTTTATGTTCTTGGTATAGCTCTACTAAGTCTTCAACAGCTATATCGCATTCTCTAGCAATCTTGCAAACTCTAGCTTCATGACTTTTAGCTCTATCTTTCCACTAGTCTTTTTCTTCTCGAAGCTTCTAGATTTCTTGCTTTAATTTATCTTTTTCATACTTAAACTCTTTTGTCACAAGCTCTAATTCTGATGGTGTCTCTTCAAGCTTTCCTCCTGTTGGCGGTTAAAAGCTTTCATAAGTGAATACCATTTCTTATCTTCATTTTACTCTCCAAGCCAAATACCTTAGAGTGACTTTATCAATAAACGGTCCAGAACTCACTCTTCAGGGATTTTTCCATGCCTTAATCATCTCATTCATCCTCTGAAATGCTTTTGGCTCTCTGTAAGAGAAATCTAACTGATAAAGCCCATGCGTCATAGGAATGAACTGTTCTGCCCCAAATTGCCTTCTTACTAAGAGTGGTGCATAATTTGTTGCTTCTCATAAACCTAAAAGTAGGACCACTGTATTATCCCCACACCGATACAACATAGGTTCACGATTCATCCACGGGGCCAACCATCTTACTTCGACACTGGTTAACTTTTGTAGGAAAGTTATCCATTCCTTTTTAGACTTTTGTTCTGACCACCCACTTTCACAGAATTCCTTAATCGGAGCTCGATTACGGACATAAAGCTTTGAGAAAGCACTTTTTTTCAATTCGAAATGGCTTTTCATCCATAAGTATAATAACTGTATGCACTCTATAAAGTGCCCTCCATTCTGACGACAGTAACTCAAAGATCTGATAGTCTCTGCTAATATTATCGTTGAAGGGTTATAGCCATTGATCACACTCTTGAAGAAGTTAACCACCTATCTCAATATAACCTAAAACCTTTGGAAATATCACCATTCCGTATACGACTAAGGCAAATATATCTAACCCCCGTTCTTCGTTGGCATGTTGCACTAGAAACTCATGAAAGAACTTTCAAGGTAGGCAAACCTGTTCTTGTTTCTTCTTTGCATGAGAATCCACAACTTCTTTGTTTATCCCTATGAATTGAGCCAAACCTTTACGAAATCTTAACTTGTGTTTTTTGACATATATCTTATTAGGAGCCTTGAGGTGTAAACCTAATAAAATTGAATATTCTTTGATGGTTGGTGTCATATCAACTTCATTGAAGATGAAACACTTATATGCAGGATCTCAGAATTAGGCTGCAGCTCTGATTAGTTGATCGTCGACAACTACTGCGAGAAGGTCTGCTATATGCTCGTGTCTCTAGCAAAACTGCTCTTGTCTTGACGGACTCATCTTTTTTCATATATCAATCAAATCCTTTAGATTATTTTGTTTGAGGAGGATAGATGTTTCTTGAGACAAGGTAAAATCATATTCGATTGTTAAAAAATCCCCCATCTTTAGTTGAATATTTTCTGACTGGACCCTTACTTCTTTGGGTGACTCACAAGGTGCTAATACAAATGAAGAACAAACTAGTCGTTCTGTGGAGTCCATGAAAATTTTTGTTGAAGATCGCCTTTCAAGCAAATGTTCTTTATGCAACTTTGTGATATGAGCATGAACCAATGCAAAAGAATGAGAGAAAAGATTAGTATGCCCAAAATAAATAAATAAATAAATAAATAAATAAGTATATTAAAATATCACACAGAATAAGAGGAATGAATCCTTTGCTTTTGGTCAATTCTAAAAAGGAAGAATAATGGCTCTATCTATAGATTAGGCAGTATTAAGGTTCACTATATGTGGTTTAAGGTTAAAGTCTAAAGGTTTCCAAATTGCTCTTTACATCATTGTCCATCACAGACTAGTAAGGCACCCTAATCCTCACCCATTACAGGCTACAAGTGGAAAAGGTTCAATTTGGGTGAGAGTATTTCGCTAGCCATTGCGGAGGCATTAAACCTTACGAAAGCAAGAGGTAATTTACTCCCTCCTAGAGGGACGGAGCTCGGGTATAGAGCTCATGTTATGCATATGCATATGAATGACATAATTAATAAGGTAAATAGACATGAATGAATAAAAAAATCTATACAAAAGGTTCAATTTTATTAGGCTTTTGGATAACATAAATTATTTGCTAGCGTGACTCTCAAACGTCCCCAGTGGAGTCTCTAAGCTGTCATAACGTCTAGATTCGGAGATCTATCGCTAGACATTGACTTAAGGAGTCGCCATCAAAGGTTTTTATCTAGGTGCGATTGGCCACCTAAAAAATTTATCCTTTCAAGTAACACCTAAGCTTAAGGGTCCCTAAAAGAATAGGTTTAGGTCTACTAACCAAAATAGGGTTTAAAAGTATGGTTACGTATGATGAAGGTTATAGTACCCTCACAATGCCCATCGAAAGATGGTACCAACTTAATTTTGTGTTATCCAATAAGCCTTAAAAATTTATCAAGTAATTAATTATTGGAAATTATTTTCAATTGAGTCTAATACTTTTAGCAAAAAATTGAAAAAATTCCCTCACCTCAAGAGTATGCAAGGAGACTATTGTTTCACTTGCAAGGGCTCTATCATTGGATTATTTAACATTAAAGAAAATTCAAGAAAACAAAAAAAAAAAAGAAAAAAAATTATTCAGCTTAAGGTATAAATCTTTTTCTTTAAAAAAAAAAAAACTCATTGCTTTCGTACAAGGAAAATTAATACTTTCAACTTTTCCTCAAAAATATTTTTTAGAAAACTTATTTTCAAGAAAAATTGATACTTTCAACTTTTCCTTAAAAATTGAAGACTTATTTTCAAGGAAAATTGATACTTTCAACTTTTCCGTAAAATAATTTTTTTTAAAGATTTATTTTCAAGGAAAATTGATACTTTCAACTTTTCCTTAAAAATATATTTTTTTGAAGACTTATTTTCAAGAAAAATTGATACTTTCAACTTTTTCTCAAAAATATTTTTTAGAAAACTTATTTTCAAGGAAAATTGATACTTTCAACTTTTCCTTAAAAATATATTTTTTTGGAATTTTATTTAAAGAAAATAAAATAAAAATAAAGATAAAATAGAGTAAAATAAAATAAAATAAGAAATACTAAATAATTCTAATCTAATCAATAAATAATAATAATAATAACAATAACAATAATAAATAAATAAAATAAAATAAAACAATGAAAAAAAAAATCTTGGAACGGCTCGGCTTAGCAACTTGGCTCGGCTCGGCTTGAAGAAGAAAGGGTGACTCGAAGACACGGCTCAAGGGTGTCGGCTCGGCTCGACTCGGCTCTTAGTGTCGGGTCCCCGATTTCAGAACGCACGGATCCTCTGGGAACAATAACGCCACAACGATGTCATTTCAGCAAGTATAAAAGGCTATAACCTCTGTTTTTCAATATATCTCTCCTTCTTTTTCTCTCTTTTCCCTTTCTCTCTCTTCCATTCCTTTCCTCCTCCCTCTCTCTAAACAAATGAAAAACTTCGGTTGAATCTCGTTGAATTCTGGAAAATATCATCGAAATCTAGGTTTATCACTGGAAGTTCACCGAAAAGTTGGTTGATTTCTGGAAATAGTTGTCGAAAATTGGGTAGCTGACCGAAAAATTCAACCGGTGTCAAAAAATTCAAACTTAGCCGAAAAATTCAATCGAAATCTGGAAAATTTTCAAAAATTTCCAGAAAAAAATCGCCTAAAATTCAAAAAAACCTCCCACCGATTCTCAGAGCTGTTCTAACGCATCAAAACCCTTTTTTAGCTTCTGTTTCTTCTCTGTCTGTCCTTTTTTTTGTTCTATTCCAGCACCTATTTATAGGGATTGATCAGAAGAGTTTTTGATCAATCCCAATTCTCTATTGGATTGGGATTCAATCCTTGAATCCAATATGGACTCTGATTGAATCCCAAATTCACGGTAGAACTCTAGTTTTTATCCTAATCCCAATTCCAATCGGGTAAGCAGAAAAAAGAAGGAAGAAAAATTAAAATAAAAAATAAAGATAATATATTAATTAATAGATAAATAATAATAATAATAGATAAATAATAATAAATATATATTAATAAATAGTAATAATAAATAAATAAATACAAAAAATAGAAAAAATACAAAATACAAAATACAAAATAAAAAATAAAAAATAAAATAAAATAAAATGAAATGGGCTACCCATTTGGGCCAAGCCCAATTGATCTGGGTCGGACCAAATTGGGTGTCTACAATTGTTTGAATAATTATTTATTTCAAATAGTTATGATCTTTTGTTTTCTCATAAAACAATTATTTCTATTCATACAAGTTTATTCCCAATAAAATAATATTAATTTATTAGTATTTTGAAAATTAATAGGCAAGAGATTTAAAAAAATAAATCTATTTACCGAACAAGTTCATATAATCATGTCCATTTGAACAATTATCTATTTCAAATTGTTATGACCTTTTGCTTCGTTATAAAGCAATTGTTTCTGTTCATGCAAAATTATTCAAAAAATAATAATACTGATCTATTAATATTTTAAAAATTAATAAGAGATTTAAAAACTAAATCTATTTACCGAAACAATTCACATAGTTATGACTATTTGAATAATTATCTATTTCAAATCGTTATGATCTTTATTTTATCATAAAACAATTGTTTCTTTTGATACAAGCTTATTCAAATTAAAAAAATTACTAATTTAATAGAATTTCAAAAATTAATAAGTAAGAGATTTAAAAAATAAATGTGTTTGCCGAACCAATTCAAATACTTAAGACTATTAGAACAATTATTTATTTCAATTTGTTCTAACCTTTTCTTTGTCATAAAATAATTATTTTAGTTCATACATGCTTACTCAAAATAAATTAATACTAATGTATTAACATTCAAAAAATTAATGAGCAAGAGATTTAAAAAAAAAAAAAATTGTTTACTGAACAAGTTCAAATAGATTTAACTATTTTAACAATTAGCTATTTAAAGTCATTATAACCTTTTGTTTTGTCATAAAACAATTATTTCAGTTCATAAAAACTTATCTGAAATAAAATAATACTACTTTATTAATATTTCAAAAATTAATAAGCAAAAGATTTAAAAACTAAAGCTGTTTTTGAACTAGTTCTAATAGTTATAACTATTTGAACAAATATCAATCTTAAATCATTATGATCTTTGTTTTGTCATAAAATAATTGTTTCTAATCATACAAGTTTATTTGGATAAAAAATAATACTAATTTAATAATATTCTAAAAATTAATAAGAGATTTAAAAAATAAATGTGTTTGTCGAATCAGTTCAAATAGTTAAGACTATTAGAATAATTATCTATTTCAAATCGTTTTAACCTATTATTTAGTCATATAATAATTGTTTCAGTTCATACAAGCTTATTTTGTTTATTGAATCAGTTCAAATAATTATGGCTATTTGAATAACTATCTATTTCAAATCGTTATTACCTTTTGTTTTTTCATAAAACAATTGTTTTTCAACATACAAGCTTATTCAAAATAAAATAATACTAATTTGCTAATATTTCAAGAATTAATAGGAGATTTAAAAATTAAATCTATTTACCGAATTAGTTCAAATAGTTATGACTATTTGAATAATTATCTATTTTAAATTGTTATAACCTTTTGTTCTATCATAAAATAATTGTTTCTATTCATACAAACTTATCCAAAATAAAATAATATCAATTTAGTAATATTCTCAAAATTAATAATAAGAGATTTAAAAAATAAATTTGTTTACTGAACCAATTTAAACAGTTAAGACTATATGAACAATTATTTATTTCAAATTGTTATGATTTTTTGTTTTGCCATAAAACAATTATTTCAACTTATACAAGCTTATTCAGAAAAAGGATAAAACTAATTTATGAATATTTCAAAAATTTATAAGTAAGAGATTTAGAAAATAATTCTATTTACCGTACCCAGTAATTATAACTATTTGAACAATTGTTTATTTCAACTCTTTGTTACTTTTTGTTTTTTCATAAAACAATTGTTTCTATTAATAGAAGTTTATTTGAAATAAAATAATACTAAGCTATTAATATTTAAAAAATTAATCAGTAAGAGATTTAAAAAGTAAATATTTTTATAAACCTTTTCAAATAGTTTTGACTATTGAAAAAATTATCTATTTTAAATCATTATAAACTTTTATTTTATCATCAAACAATTGGTTCTGTTCATACAATTTCATTCGGAATAAAAAAATAATAGTTTAATAATATTCTGAAACTTAATAACCAAGACAATTAAAAAATAAATCTAATTGTCTAACTAGTTCAAATAGCTAAAAGTAATTGAACAATTATCTATTTGAAATCGTTATGACTTTTTTTTTTGTCGTACGACAATTATTTTGTTTGTACTGGCTTATTTCGATTAAAATAATACTAATTTAATAATATTTCAAAATTAATAAGTAAGAGATTTAAAAAATAAATTTGTTTACCGAATCAGTTCAAATGGTTAAGATATTAGAACAATTATCTATTTCAAATCATTTTAACTTTTTCTTTACTCATAAAACAATTGTTTCAGTTCATATAAACTTATTCAAAATAAATTAATAGTAATTTATTAACATACGAAAAATTAATAAGAAAGAGATTTAAAAAAATAAATCTATTTACCAAATAAATTCAAATAGTTATTACTATTAGAACAATTGTCTATTTAAAATTGTTATAACCTTTGATTTGTCATAAGACAATTATTTCAATTAATACAAGCTTAAATGGAATAAAATAATACTAATTTATTAATATTTCCTAAATTAATAAGTAAAAAATTTTAAAAAATAAATGTGTTTACTGAATCAGTTAAAATAAGTATGCACATTTGAACGATTATCTTTTTCAAATCGTTATGAAATTTTGTTTTGTTATAAAAAAATTGTTTTTGGTCATACAAGGTTATTCAAAATAAGATAATACTAATTTATAATATTTCAAAAATTAATAAGTAAGAGATTTAAAAAATAAATTTATTTATCGAACCAGTTCAAATAGTTATGACTATTTGAACAATTATCAATCTCAAATTGTTATGATCTTTATTTTGTCATAAAACAACTATTTTTTATCATAGAAATTTATTCGGTTAAAACTAATGCTAATTTTATAATATTTCAAAAATTAATAAGTAAGAGATTTAAAAAATAAATTTGTTTGCCAAACCAGATTAAATAGGTAAAACTATTGGAATAATTATTTATTTCCAATTGTTCTCACCTTTTGTTTAGTAATAAAATATTTGTTTCATATCTTGCAAGTTTATTTGGAATAAAATAATTCAAATTTATTAACATTTGAAAAATTAATAAGCAAAAGATTTTAAAAAATAAATCTGTTTACCGAACAAGTTCAAATAGTTATGATTATTTAAATAATTATTTATTTAAAATCATTATGACATTTTGTTTTGATGTAAAACAATTGTTTCTGTTCATAAAAACTTATCCAAAATAAAATAATACTAGTTTCTTAATATTTTGAAAATTAATAAGCAAGAGTTAAAAAAATAAATTTGTTTACTAAACAAATTCAATAGTTACAACTATTTGAACAATTGTCTATTTAAAATTGTTATGACTTTTTGCTTTGTCATAAAACAATTGTTTCAGTTTATACAAGCTTATTCAAAGTAAAATAGTATTAATTTATTAATATTTCAAAAATTAATAAGTTAGTGATTTAAAAAATGAATCCGTTTACCAAGTTAGTTCAAATAATTACGACTATTTCAACAATTATCATTTTAAATTGTTATTACCTTTTGTTTGGTTATATAACAATTATTTTTTTATCATACAAGCTTATTCAAAATAAAATAATACTAATTTATTAATCTTTCAAAAATTAATAAGAGATTTTAAAAATAAATCTATTTACCAAACCAGTTTAAAATAGTTATGACTATTTGAACAATTATATACTTCAAATCATTACAACCATTTGTTTTGTCATAAAACAATTATTTCTATTCATACAAGCTTATTTGAAATAAAATAATATTAATATAATAATATTCTAAAAATTAATAACTAAGAGATTTCAAAAATAAATTTGATTGTCGAACTATCTTAAATAGTTAAGAGTGTATGAACAATTATCTATTTCAAATCATTTTTGTTTTGTCATAAAAAATTTTTCAATTCACATTAGCTTTTTTGAAATAAAATAAAATGAATTTATTAATATTTCAAAAATTAATATGTAAGACATTTAAAAAATAATTTTGTTTACCAGGCATAAGTGAGGTGTAATAGCTGCATAAATGCCAAGACAACTTGCACACTGCCTACATTGCCAGCCTCGATTTGGGATGATTCTACACTCTAGTCTCCCTCATTTGAAGACAAGGAAGGGTTGCTTACATATCTATTACATGGTTGTACAACAATATCCAATTGGTCCACATAAATAAAATCACATGGGACAAAAATCCATGAAGTCAGCCAAGAGAGGTCAGGTTCTTGCTGCTCGAGAATTTTCCAATTGGTAGCTTACATTTGAAGGGGTAACTTAGAAAATTTAGGGCCTTCGATTGGCTAAAAAATACCTAGACTCTTGCTATATATAGTACATTAGTGGTAAAGGAAATAATAGCCCCCTTTTACATTTTTTTTTCTATTTTCTGCTTAAGGATGCCAGTTTCAGACAAAATTGTTGCTAACTTTGTTGCTGGCTTATTTGGCTTCGTTTTACTTCATTTTCCTTGTTTTTTTTTTCATACCATTTGTAGCTTTTTAAATACCTTTACAATTCCAGCAATTTATATTCAACTTTAAGCCTTTGTATTCCTTTAAGTTTCAATGAAATTTCAACTTAGTCTTTCTTCAACCACAACACTATTTTGGTATTTTTGTTTGCTGTTTCATACTTCATGTTCATGGCTGATTTTGGCTTGAGAAAGGTGGTACAAGTATGCTATTTGCATAAGAAATCATCTATGGAAGCTACTTGAGACTAGATTCCATCTTTAGTTACTTTAGTTTCAATTTGCTTGCTTGTTCTTGCTACCACTTTAAATTCTGTTTTCCACCTTCATATTCAGTTAATGCTGTTTATTTTCGCAGTCTATTTGGTTGTTATTTTAGTCTATTTTAATATCATGTTCTTAGTTTCAAATGTTCTTTATATGCCATTTTAAAATTTTTGCAAGTATCTTCATAGTAGTAGTTTACTTGAGATTTTCAACTCTGTTTTCAATTTTGTTTCCATCTAATTCCAGCCTTTTAATTATGCATTTTTACGCTCATTTTATTCTTAAAATGATTCTAGATAAAGGTTAAGTATGCTTTGGGTAGAGATCTTATAATTTATTAGGTGTTTGTTTTTTTGCTAGTTTGCATTTTGATTTTTAGAGGCTCTTTAAAGTATGTTTAAATTCTATTTTTAAATTTACTGATGCTGCATTCTAAACCTTATTTGCATTTTAAATAGGCTAGTTAATGTTCTGCATGTTAGTTTAGAGTTTAAGTTCATTTTCATATAGTTTAATAAGCATTTGCATTTTTGTTTTCTTACCTTTGAATTAGATTTAGTCGTTGTTTTAGCTGGCTGCCAAGTTCAAATTCAGCCCCTTCTCAATTCCAAAAGTTATAATTTTTTGTGCCTTTTACATGTAATGCAAATTGAGTTTATATGCCCTTTTAATTTTCTTGTTGGTTTGTGTTTAATTTTCTTTAAATTCCATGTTAGTTTATAGTGTTTGTGTTTGTAATAAGATTGTTTATTTTCTGTTCATGTATTTTCATTCATTATGTTCATGCTAGTTTAGGGTTATATTAGGTTAGGTTTAATGCATTTACTTCCCCTCCATGTGTTAATTCAAATTAGTTAAGTTAAGCATCATTGAGGTTATTAGTTTCATAAGTTAAAAAATTGTTTCTTTTCATCATTTTCATTTAGTTCATGTACTTTGATTCATTCTGCTCATGCTAGTTTACGTTAGGTTTACTGCATTTACTTGTCATTCATATGTTAATTCAAATTAGTTAACTTAAGCATCATATAGGTTATTAGTTTCATAAGTTGAAAATTTATTTATTTTCATCATTTTCATTTAGTTCATATAATTTCATTTAGTTCATGTATTTTCATTTAGTAGTTTAAATTTTCATGCATGTTATTAGATCATGCTAGTATAGGTCGAGACACATTTTAGTTCCTTTTAGGTTTATTTTCATGCATTTTCAAGCATTCTCTTTTAGTTCATTTAGGCCTTCATGCTATTTAGATGATTTCTTGTTCAATTAATATTTAATTCGTGTATTTTAATTTGTCTTATTTCAATTTCATGGTATTAAGTTAGATTTAATTTTGAAATCTTGTTTTTAGTTCTAATAACTCTCCTTTTATAATAACTTTCCTTTTTTAGTAACTTTCACCTTTTAGTAAGTTAGTAGTTTAGTTAGTTAAATTCCATAATTTGTAGTAATTAGGTTTAATTATTTGGTTTAATTTAGGTTTAATTTGGTAAATTTAGTTTTAAAGCAAAACCCCATTTTCTTCAAAACCAAATATAATCTAGGTGCCCAATTTTGGTACTTGAACATAGAGATGAGACAAAAATCGAGAACATTGAAAACTTATTCGAAATCATAGTATTTAGTTGGTTCAGATTATTTTTTTTTTCTTATTTGATTTAGATTAAGTTTGGATATTAAATATATACATTAGGTTCATATCGGATTTCAAATTAAAAAGTGAAAAAAAAAAAAAAAAACCAATCTAAATTGAATTATATATTTTTATTTGCTTTTATTTTTTTTAAATTTTTTATAAAATAAAAATAATTCTTTTATATCTAAATCTATTAAAGTATATTAAAATTCATATTAAAATAATATATAAAAATTTTTAAAAAAATTTAAATTTTAAACACTGATAAATTGAATTGACCTGGTAGAATTTAATTCAAATTCATATTAAAATAATATATAAAAATTAAAAAAATAAATTTTAAACACTGATAAACTAAACCGAACTAGTAGAATTCAGTGCGAATTAGATCGATTGCAAGGAAAGGTCAGTTTGGATTCATATTAGATTTTAAAAATTCATAATATCATGCAATATCCGAAAAAACTAAATTGAATTGAATCCGAGTTAAACCGTTATCACCCTTACTTGACCCCCAATTTAGACCTATTCAATTTTTGTGCCGATGATACTCAAACGTACCTTCTATATTACTAGAGCGGCCCATACACTTGCAAAAATTGCCCATTAGTATTGCTTATATTTTGTTTTGTTTTATAGTAAGTAATGACAACTTGAAGGAACAAAAGAACAAACTAAGAAGAAGCTAAAAGTCAATATTATTTGTATGATGCTGTTGCTAGGGGTGCTCAAAGTCAGATTTCGGTTTTTGCTATTCTTCAAGGTTGAATGCAGTTTCTTGGCTGTTTATTCAGCGGAGTTTCTCTTTTCCTTTTGTTTTTATTTCTTTTTAACACAGTGAAGACAATGTGTCGCTTAAGTTGAGGGGGAGAGAAAATTTGTGCCAAATTATTTTAAAATTTTTTTCAAATTTTCCATTTTGAGCTTAAAGTGTCATGCTTTGAATCATTATTATTGCTTCCTTTGTTTATTTTCTCACAATCTAATAACTCTATAAAATAGAGTTATTTTTAGTATTTAATTTTATGAATTTTGCTTAAATAATTTAATTTTTCTCCCTAATTTGTTTAATTTGTGCATGTGTAGGAAAATTTTCAGAAAATTTTTAAAAGATGAAATTTGAAGCAATTTGGTTGATTTTTGAAGAGAAACACATGATATTGGTCCAAAAAGAGCAATCCGCACCTATTGGCAGGTGTTGTTGATGCTGCCATAGTTTTTACAAGATGCATTAAGCTGTTTTTGGAGCTGAATTTTGGACCATTCATGGCAGAAAAATCCCAAGGTAAAATTAAGTGAATTTTGGCTCAAGAAGTGTTTGATTTTTTTAAAGCAATTTCATGCAATGCAGACACGAAATTTAATCAGGCAGTATTTGGTTTAGTTTCATGCAGATTTTAAATTCAGAATTTTTATACAAATCCATATAGTTTTAATGTAGTGTGCAATGCATGGAAATTATTTTGGATGAGTTGGACTTTTATTGGACGACAAGGCCTAGCTAGTAGGATGCTGTCATGCAAAAGCTGGCTGGATAAAGAGATAATTTCATGTTGCATGAGCGCTGGATGTGCAAATTAGTTGCTGCCAAGAAGGATAGGAAACTGCCATCTATTTTTCAATCACGTTGTTGCACCGAATGGAACAAGCTGGAGTTTAATTGGACAATAAGAGGAGCAAGCAGCTGACTTGGCATTAACGGTTGTATTCAAAACCTAAATTTGTTCCCTTTTTGGCTTGTTATTCACGTGCTGCATGAGGGACTTCTTGAAGAGCCCAAGATTTCATGAGATTGTCTTGTATTCACATTGCAACAGTTATAGTAGGGGGTGGCCTAATAAGAATTCAAGTTGTGGCGTGGAAGAAAAACGTGGCTGCTTGGGAGATTTACAACAAAATTTGTTTCTTGCTTGGAGTCCTAGTTAAGATGAAAGATGAAGTTGGGGTAAAAATTACAAGAGTTTAAGTTAAGATGAAATTCACGCGCTGCATGAAGGAAAATACAACGGTGTAATTGTCTTTTGATCGAAAGAAGCATATGCCGACTTGCTCAAGAATTGAAAGAGAAGAAGAATTCAAGTTCGAGAAGGGGTCTACAAGAAGCTGAAATTTCAGAATTCTTTTTAGAGCTATAGGAGAGTCCAAACCGAATGGAAGTCAACTTCAAGAAGACACCGAAAGCTTGCAACTTTCAGATTTTCTTTTAGCTGTCTTGAAAGTTTCATTCTACTAAAACCGAAACACCTCAAGAAGACTTCGAACCTTACACAAACTCAAGAATGCCGCACCACTAAGCTTTTCTATTTATGAATAGTTAAGAGTTAGATTTAGAAAAGGGGGGATGGACTTGGTGTGACGGGCCAGTCCTTAGTCTTATGTTTTCTTTAGTTGTTTCTTAGGTTTTCTTTAAGTTTGAAGTTTTATTTCAAGCTTTCTTTAAATTTCTTTAAACAGTTTCAATTTAATTTTATGCCTTGTTCTTTAATTTAATTTTCAATTCTAGTTTATTTTACTGGCAATTATGTTTTAAGTTCTTTAAATTCTATTCTAATTAATTTCAGTTTAAGTCCCGTGCTTGGCAAATTTTAGCTTCAATTGTGGTTCCATTTAGTTTTCTAGTTTATGCATTAATTCCAATTTCTGCGCTTTCCCAGTTTGTGATTTCCAATTTTCTGCGTTCTGTTTTTCTTTAAAATTCTAGCTTTCTTTACTACATCATTCTAGTTTACAAAATTCGGTTTAGATTGGTTACTGCATAGCCTAGATTAGACACTCCATTAGTTTGTTTACATAATTCTCCATCAAGATTAATTTCCTGCATGGTTAGAAAATTCTGCATATTTTTCTGCTTTAGTTTTTAAATTCTGCGCTCAGTTTAGCCTACTATTATAGTAAACTGTTTTAGATTTTAGTTACTGCACGAGGTTTATAAAAACTGTTTAATTTTTTACTTTAGTTCTAGACAGTTCTAATATTCTGCACACTGTTTTAGCTACTGGTTTAGTTCCTGCGTTAGGTTTTATTTTACTGCTTTTGGTTTTATGAATTATTTTAGTTTACTGCATTAATTTAGTAGACTGCTTTGGTATTTAAATCATTTACTGCATTAGTGGTAAGTTGTTACTTTAAGTAGTTTAGTTAGTTTCGGCTATTGCATGATAGCATGTTTTAAATTTCAATTTTTATTTCTTTAATTTAAGTTGAAGTTGCTGCCTTTATCTCGATTTGTATAATTTTGCATTAATTTAATTTTTTTTTTGCCTACTTAAAGTTTAGTTTTAATTGTTGCTTGTATGGTTAATTTCAGTTTGCATAAATAGTTTAGTTATTTGCCTATTTTTTATTTCATTTGAATATAGCTAGCGCAATACAATTTCGATACTTGATCTTTTATTTACAATTCTCATGGAAAGAATACTCTACTCATTCTATATTACTTGTTCTAGCTTTGTGCACTTGCATATCACTTATTATAATCCAATGATAAAAACTTTGATTGACTTTAATTATAACTTTTTAGAAAAGATTGAATGTAATGAAAGTATAAGATGATTTCTGGAATTTGTTTCATTTTTATTATGAATTTCCAAAACTTTTGAGCACATATCTTGATCATTGATATGCATGATTTCTATGAAGGATTATGTACATTTGAAATTGTGTTAGTTTTTTAAGTATGTCATTATTTTAGAATTTGCTTAATCATCTCTTGAGTTGAAACCCTAAACTACACTTGATTAAGGAGATGATTTAGGTCATCTTTGGATCGTTTGAGCCTTTCAAACTAACTTTGCATAATGTTTATCCTTAGTCACCCTAATTGAGCATATACATATGCCTTTCTTTGATTTTAACCTTCATAGAATAGCCACCCTTTGAATTTTGTTTGTTTATCTTTTTACCTTACCCTATGTGCATAAGGATCATTTAAAAAGTAAAATACGAGTGCTATGTTACATTGAGAAGAAAGGGTGGAGTATCAAAAGAAAATGAAAAGAAAATAGTGTGCAGTTTCTGTTTGAGCAATCAAAAAGCTAAAACACAACTTAAAACAAAAGAAAGAATGTTTAGTTTTACAAGCATGCTGTTTGGGGAAAAGTGTTAAGGAAAAGCAAAGAAAGAAAGTTGTGAAAAAGAAAGAAATATTTAAGTTTCAGAGTTTATAATTCACATGAAATCTTTCAAATCAATAGAAGGATACTAAGTAATACATGTTTAGGGTTTTATGAACCTAAATATTCGTTTATCATACCTTAACTTTTGCCATACATTACAAGTTTAAGAAAGACCTTTTGTTCTTTGGTTAAGTGTGCAAGTCTACATTAGTGGAGAGAGTATATAAAAAACAAACTTATGAAATTTGATCATGTTTTAAGATGCTAGGTGATGACATGTTTTAGTGCTTTTAACTAAATTTCATATGTTGAATTGAAATTGACTATCACACACACATGAAAATTACTATTGGAATGAAGTTTTTTTTTTCATGATTTTTGTGTTTAATCTATGTTCACGACTTACTTTGAGTTATATTAGTTATGCAATTTTTAAGGAACTTACTAGAATCTGATATTGGGATTATGTATTATGATGTCTAGCATGTGTATTCTAATTTAGTTAAATTATGTTTTACTAGCAAAAGTTTAAGCTTGGGGGTATGACAACTCTATAAAATAAAATTACTTTCAGGGTTTAAATAGGTTACTTTTGCTTTGTTTTTGGCAAAATAAGATGCTTTTACTGCTTTAGTGCTTAATTTGATGATATATAGGTAATCTTGAAGAAAATAGTGAACCTTGAGGAATTCTTAGCAAAACGTTGGAAATCTTGATAAGTTTTTTATGGTTTCTTGAAATCTTGATAAAGTCTTGATTAAATTCTTAATATTCTTCAAGATTCTCAGACATTTTGCATTGTTTTTGGCAAAATGAGATGCTTTTTACCCCTTTTATACTTATTTGATGATATGTAGGTAATCATTGAGAAAAGAGTGAATCTTGAGGAAATCTTGGTAAAATCTTGGATATCTTGATACGTTCTTGATGATTTCTTAAAATCTTGATTAAATTATTAAAGTTCTTGAAGAATCGCGAACATTCTTAATCAATACACTTGGATAAATCTTGGATGGTTCTTGGTAGATTCTTGTTGAAAGTCTTGAAAATCTTGGAAATGGAAGTGTGAAAATTGGTCAAGATTCACTTTGCCAACCCTAGTACTAAAAGTGTGTTGAATCTTGAAATAAGATGGATGAAAAATCATATTACAATGAAGAATACCAAATTCGACTGCCCTACGGAAGATTTGGGATTTTCTAAGTTGAATACAAGACCATGGTAGTCTATGTAGATGCATATACATGGATCACTACGAATGACATAGCAATAAGTTTTCTCTCATTGGCCAAGAAGGATGACTTCGATGCTTAGGAGGCATGATGACTTAGCAAGCGATTAAAAATCTGTCACACATGGTAAAAGTCTAAATAGCCCTCAAAGGTTTTCTAGTCAATTTGGGACTTCTTACTTGGGTTTGGAATTCCTATCTAAAGTAGGATTTGCATGAAAGATATATAAAAAGGGGTTGAATAAGGGGCAATATAACAAGGGTTAGAAGTTATAATTTTCCAAAAGTTTTTATTCTTCAAGAAGTCTTCAAGAAAATTCAACTTAAAATCCAATTAGAATAACACATCAAGATCATTTTTCTAGAAGGCTTAATATTCTAATTTTCGACAACCTTAGCCCCACCTATTCTTCTAAGTTTTAGAGATTCAACTTTTCAAGTACGCTTCAAGAAAGGCTCAAATTTCATATTATAGAAAAAAGAAGCTGGCGGCATCTTATCTTGTAATCTTTAGAGATTTAACTCATCGAAAATAGTTAAGCAGCTGAAATTTGTGGAGTTGTAAGCTATTTAACAAACCACCTTTTTCCTTAGTTTTAAGAAGTTCAAAACTCCAAGAAACTTCAAGATAAGCAAGTCAATAACTCTTCTACACAATCGAGCCAATATTCAGTTTACTTTCATCCATTTGAAGATAGTCAACCTTATCACATTAGAGATTCAACTCATGAAGACTTCTACACTTGAGAAGTTCACTCAAGCCAAACTACAAGCTCTTCAAGAGTTTAGGGTTTCTTTGTAATCTTTTCGTATAAATAGCTAGTTATAGGCTATGAAAGAGACATGGTTGGGGTGACAGTCCTTCCTATAGCTTTCTAAGCTTTTTCTTATTGTTTTCTTGTTTTTTAAAGTTTTCTTTATTTTAAAAGCTAGGGTGACAAACTAGCTATTGTTTCTTGACTTCATTATTCTTTAATTTTCAAAGCAAAGTTACTTTTCAAGTTATTTTTACAGGTTCAATTAAATTCAACTTTTAATTTAAGTTTTCAAGCAAATTTACTTTCTATTTTGTGCTATTTAATCTCAAAACTCTTTTAATTTATGTTCATACTTTTCAATTCAATTTGCTTTAATATTTAAGTTAAGTTTAGGCAGTTTAAAATTTAGTTCTGATTTAATTTACATGCAAATTAATTTATGTTCATGCCCTTTTTAAGTTTATGGTTTCAATTCATGCAATTTAATTAATGCTAAGTTTAATTCTAATTTATACATGTGTAATTTCATGTTTGTAACTTAAATTAAGCTTTTTAATTTTGGTTTTGTTAAGTTTAGGTAATTTTGGTTCTTCTTGATCATTTATATTTTGTGCATGCTTGGTTACGTTTGATTTTATGCCAATCTTTAACTTACATGTTTAATTATTTAGTTTTTTTGTTTATTGCATATGTACTTTAGTTCCTGCTTGTACTTTTCAATTTTCTTAATATAGTTAAGATTGCATAATTTTAGTACTTAATTCTGTTTTATATTTTTCAATCTTTATGGGAACAAATCTTATTCTTTGTTTATTACTTGTTACAATTTATGCACTTGCAAATGCTCAATAAAAAAAAAAATTAATAAGCACAAGAACAATTCATTGAATGTTGGTGTAATTGTAGTTCTTAAAAGGCTAGTCTAGTTCCTATGTTTCTTTAATAAGTTAATTAGGTAGAAGCATGCACTTAAAGCCTGCATTTAACTGCAGGGTGTAATAATGATATACCGAATATATATAAACGTTTAAACATTAAACAATAAATAGAAGAAAATGATTTTCTTTTTTCTTTTTGAAAAATAATCCATTGATTATTGATAATGTACTCTGTTACAATCTTTGGCAACAATATATGACAAGAAACTATGACACTCTTTGATCCAAATGACATCAGTTTTAGTTTGCTCCCCATATTTTGCAAGTTTATAGGCTGTCATATTACCCTCGCCCATAATATGAGAAACCACACAACACTACATAGTTCTTATTATCATTCGTGCTTCATTTGGGATTATTCCACAAGAAGAGAGGTCCATGTCAATGCTCTTAAATTTCTTGACTATTCCTAGAGCATAGCCTTCCAGTTGGATCTTTGTAAAACCTAGATCTTTTGCTTGTTGTAGAGCTCTAACTGCTACCTTGCTTTCTGCCATCCTTGATTTTCTTTGTTAATTTTTCATGCAATGTTATGTATAGTATTTCATATGTTTTGACAAATAATATTAAAATTAAAGATACATATAGTATTCCATATATTGCAATTATATTTTTTTTAGTTAAGTTTTCATGCTATGTTATGATTATTGTATTTTTATTAATTATTTGATCAAATGAATAAATTTTTAATTTATCGAAGATTATAAACTTTTTTTAAAATATTTAAAATAAAAGAAAATTAAGAAAAGTAATTTAATTTTTATTTTTGGTTTCAATTCTTTTTGTATTTATAGTTTATTTTACTTTATTATCATTATTATAATAGTAGTGCTTATCAATCCCTTCTTTTATTTTTCATTCTTAATTCTATTTATTTTGTTTATTTTTAATAATTATTTTTTAATTATGTTAGATTTTTTTATAATAACTTGAAAATTTATCAAAAATTATAGATTTTATGAAAAATATTTTTGAAGAGAAAATAACAAAAATTTAAATAAATTAATTTAAAGAATAAAAAGCTTTTTCTCTCAGTTTCTAATGCATGAATTTCTAACACAAGAAAAAAAAAAACAAAAAAACCCATAAAAATAGTGACAAATAGTAAATTCAATTCTACTTATATAATTTTATACTTTAATTAACTCTCAAATCATTATTTATGGCAAGTGTTAGTTGTTTAAAAATGGATGTGGCTCCTCTCTATTGTACTTTAACAACAGAGAGCTAATTCATGGTGAGATAAATTACATGTCATCAAAATATACATCTAAGAACTAAATTAAGCCACGTCAACTAAATATTTTCATTTTTAAAGAGACATTTCCTTCTCCTTCTAAGAAATTTGATAAGGTTCTTTAAAAAAATTTGTTTACCAAAATTTCATACTCGAACTTGATAGTGTAATGTTTGTTATTTTTTATAGTTTCACAATTCTAATTAACTGTTCTTCTAAAACCCTTTTGAATTAGGAAAATTGTTTTATAAAAGTTACATTTTCAAACAAAAAACTTTTCATAAAATTTCATAATCGACTCTTCTAGCTGGTACATATAACACTATCTCAAATAAAATCTTTTAATATGAAAAAACTATAACCACTCATTTGATCTTAAAGGATCTAAATTTTTTCATCAAAAAATTATCAATCTCCATTTTTAAGTAGTAAACAATGACAATTTCTTCATTCTCTTTCTTTGATAAATAAAAGCTTTTCCTATCATAGCCAAAAAAATTGAAATGATCATTTAATTGTTTATGAACCTAAAAAAATAATTCTTTGAATAATCAAAAATTTTAAAATGAATCAAGAATGGTAAGGAGAAAGGGATTATTAATGGTTGAAAATGAGTTGAAAAAAAATATGAAGAGATAAAAAAGCGAGAAACGAAATAGATGAAGGGCAAATTTGAGAGAGCATGGACTAATGATGTAAGTGAGGTAGAATGAGTACTACTAAATGCACCCTAACCTTTTCTCTTCACACCTTAGTCTTTTTTTTTTTTCAATTTTTTTTGTAAATGAAATTATTTAATTATCGTTTCTCTTCCACACAAGTTTCTGAAAATGAATTTCAACTTTAGTTCTTGCTTGTACTTTTCAATTTTCTTAATATAGTTGAGATTACACAATTTCAGTACTTAATTCTCTTTTACATTTTTCAATCTTTGTTGGAACAAATTTTATTCATTGTATGTTAATTGTTATAATCTATGCACTTACAAATACTCAATAAAAAATAAGAAAATTAATAAGCACAAGAACAATTCATTGAAAGCTGGTGTAATGGTAGTTCCTAAAAGGTTGGTCTAGTACCTATGTTTCTTTAATAAGTTAATTAGGTAGAAGCCCGCACTTAATGCCTGCATTTAACTACAAGGTGTAATAATGATGCACGGAACATGTATAAACGTTTAAACATTAAACAATAAAAAGAAGAAAATGATTTTTTTTTTTTGAAAAATAATCCATTGATTATTGATAATGTACTCTGTTACAATCTTTGGCAACAATATCTGACCAAAAACTATGACACTCTTCGATCCAGATTACATTTGTTTCAGCTTGTTCCCTATATTTTGCAAGCTTATGAGCTGCCATATTACCTTCGCACATAATATGAGAAACCAGGGATTTAAATAACGGTTGCGGTCACGTTTTCGATCGTGTAATATTTGTCACGTTTTCGGATATAACGAAGATAATTGCGGTCACTGTGGTCATCACGGTCGTGAAATTTTTTTTTTGCACAATTTATTATAAAATGTAATAATTATAATTATAATTATAAAAACTCTTATTCAATGATTTTAAAAATAGTTTATGACACTTTATGTTTTTTATTTTCTAAAAAAATTATTCACAATTTTATTTAGATTATAAAAAGCATTCATATTTGGTTTATCCATAAAATTTTTCTTGACCAAGTTCATATTCAATATTAATTCTAGACAAATCAAATATTAACAAAACATAATATGTTAAATACCAAGCATTTAATTTAATAAAATTACGAACTTAAAAATATAATAAATTCAAATTCCATCAACTACAATTATTGATACATATTTCAAATTTATCACATGATAGAATGACGAGGAGGATTAGATTCTCTATCTTCACTTTGAGAGCCAAGTTGACTTCATCTCTATCCCTAAAACCTTTGTTCTTGATACATTTGAGGTGGAGGATATATTTGAGGATGATACATTTGTGGTGGAGGGTACATTTGTGGTAACTAATACATTTGAGGTGGACGATATATTTGAGGAGGTGGGGGATACATTTGAGGTGGATAATAACCATATGGAAGTAGATAACCATGAGGAGGTTGAAAATTATGTTGTTCTAGTGGATAGTAATGTCTTTGAGTACTAGCAGATGATTCACTATACTGAAAGTTACTAGAATTTGGTCTCTTACCTGAAGATGAAGAACCTCTAGAAATTTCATAGTGGTGCCTCTTTGCTTTTCCTTTTGATCGAGCTATACATGCACTTTGACCCTCACTAGATTTAGCAAATGGATTTCCTCCGTATTCTGCCATATTAATAAAAAGTCGACTAGTAGCAGCAAGCCCAAATTTTCTTCCAAGTGGGCTGTAAGGTCGATTTGCATCCATATTATCACCAAAATTCGCACCATCACCATCACCATCACCATCACCATCTCTATCACCATCATCATCTGGACTTAAACTACCACCATCATCACTCTGACTTGGTGTTGGACTTGAACTTGAGTGAGACACATTCCTTTCTTGAGATCGACGTGATCGTTCAACATTCATTTCATTATCAGAATTATCTACAGGCAACCAATCAGAGTTTTGACCATCTAATAGAGGATTTTCTTTCTCTTGCAACCATTCTGTTAGTGGATCATCATCTTCAAAAGTATGGTCAAGGCTAATAGGATTAAAACTATTATTTATTTCATCAATGTTCATTCTTTTCTGATGTCTCATCCTCAACCTCATGTTATAATAGGTATATACAAGTTTCTGGAGTCTTTCAAACTTCAATCCGTTTCTTGCTTTGGTATGAATATAGCTAAATGTGCTCCAATTACATTCACAATTTGATGCAGATGTTGTTTGACTAAGTACTTTGATTGCTAGTTTTTATAATTCAGGAACACAAGTGCCATATATCATCTACCACTTAGCTGTATAAAATTATTTAAATTAAATTTCAATAGGCTATACAATTAAATAATATAAATAAATTATAATTATTTAACTTACTATTTACCTGGATTCATTTGCTTCCAAGCTCTTTGTGCTTGTGGACTACCAAATGTTTCATGCTTGTCTCAAAATAATAACAACTATATCGATTGAAGATACAATAATAAATGAATAAATAAAAAATAATTTAATTTTTAATACATAAAACAAATGTTAAAGTTATAAAAGAGTATTAAATACTAACCTGATTAATCATTCTAATATGAGTATCTATCGAAGGTTCTAATCTTTCAAAAACTGCTTTTATACCTTCTAATGTTTCCTTAAATACATTTGCAGAATGTTCCACTTCAAATTGAAATTGTGGATTTAGATAGTAACCTAAACATAATTTATAATAATATTATATTAAAGTAATAAAAAATAAATATATAAGCAATTTAAGTATAAAAAATAAACATAATTTTTAAATACCATCTATATTCTTGGTTTACTTACCAGCTGAATGCAAGTCAGAGTGCATAAAACTCCATCTATTGTCAATAATCTTTTCATATTCAGTAAAATAACGATAAGTTTGTTGAATTGCTTGTTTAGCTCTATCCACAGCCTCATAAATAAAGCCCATTGTTGGTTTTTCATCACCATCCACAAGGCGTAACACTTTTACCAAAGGCTCATAAACTTTTATTATGTCGCCTACTTTTTTCCAAAAATCTTTTCCCAAAATGATTTTTTTGACTTCATAAGCAGGTCCTGATTTTTGTTGTCCCCATTTTGAATCTTTAAATTCCTATATATTCATCAATAAATTTTTAGAGTAATATATTTTAAATTAATATTTTAAAACAATAATATCATAAAAAGATGCTAGATTTAAATAGTTGTACTAATTACTAAGTACTAACCTTTGAATTGAACATCTCTCTTAAACTTTGCTTTTGCCTCATTATTTCTTCTAATTGTATGAAATGAGTGGCAAATCGGGTAAGAGCAGGACGAAGTATTTGCTTCCCTTGTGTATATTTCTTCATCAAATTAACAGTCCAAATGTGATTGTATATAAAACAAGTCACTTTCTTTGCATCATCCAAAACCTTTGCCATATTTTTTTCCTCCCAATATCTTCAAGGCACAAGACCAAACAATGAGCTGAACATGCTGTCCAATACAAATGTTTTCTCTTCTCCATTAGTCTTTTTCCTGCAGCTTTAAGTGCTGCCTCGTTATCAGTGACTATTTGAACAATGTATTTTTCTCCAATTTCTTTCACAACTTCATTTAATAATCTGTAGTAAAAGTTTGTATCTCTACTACGAACACTTGAGACATCTACAGATTTTCAAAAAATAGTCCCTTTACTACAGTAAACAAGAAAATTAATGATATGCATTTAATTCAAACTATTGGTCCAACCATCACACATCAAAGTGACACCTAATTCATTCCAATAACCTTTTAATCCATTAACCCATTCATGAACTTGTTGATACTCAGACTCTAAATATACATCTGAGACCTCATAAGGTGTTGAAAGTCTTACATGTTGGTCAACTTCTACTGCCACAGAAATCAAATTATGCAACCATGGGGAATTTGCTAATTGAAAAGGAAGTCGATCATATATAAAAAATTTTGATACTGATTCACCCATTTTTCTTCTTAATGTCTTTAGAAATGAATTACTTACTTTTGGTTGTCTTGAACTTTTACTTCTAACCAATTCAGGAACAGCTCTCCTTAATGAAAATTCAGACTCATTTGGAGTTGATTTCCTTGTTCTTTCTTCAAAATATTCAGCAACTGAACCATGAGAGCTTCGTCCTTCTTCATATATGTTACTCCAATCACTAGTTCTTTGTCTGAATTCTTGTCTTCTATGCCACTCATGTTGTGATTGGATACTATCTCACACGACTTGTCTAGTAGCAATGTCTTCATCAATAAATCCTTCATAAACATCTTCCCCTCTTAACTGTGATAAAAATTCATTTTTTTTCCTTTTGTTGTTAGCTTTTTTTTATTTGCTTTCTTGAAGGAGTTTCATCATACTTTCTCTTACTATACCTATTAATAATATAGTTAAAAAAAAAAGAGAAAATTAGTTGCACATGCTTATGTAATTTTATAATTTTTATTAAGAAATTAACAATAATATTTTCAAAAAATTAAAAAAACATAACATACCAGTAACGTTGGGGCATGGTGCAACATTGCCAGTTTTATGAGCAATGTGTTCTTTGAAACATGTTATTCCTCCTTTGAAAACTTTACCACAAAGTTTACATGAAACATTTCCTCTTGTATTTGGCACAGGTGTTCCAAAATGTCAACCTATATCATCACTTGGCGCGCCCTCTACTCCTTTACTCGAGAACTCTTCACGTGGTGGCATACTTACTATTTTGTATAAAAACAAAATAAACTTATATTTAGAAATATTAATATTACTTATTAAATCATTAAAAATTGATTTTACGCTAACTTTTTTAATTTTTAGTTTTTAATCTTAAGAATATAATTAAATAACTTAATCTTTTTGATGCACTAATTGATATTAATTTTTTTTATCACAAATAACTTCAAATAATTATATAATAAATACAATCTTCAATAATTATACAAAAATAATAAGAATTAATCTAATATCAAAAGAATTGACAACAATATAAATATCAAAACAACAAAAAAATTATTAAATTTCATATACAAAATTATAAATTAATATCTAACACAATCAAAATATAATATTTAATTTTAATTAATTTTTGTCTAACTTATATAAAAAATTTATCAATAATTTTCATCTACAATCTCTATGTATATCATATTAAATTATTAATCTCTTATTTTTTTTAATTATAAATCTTCAATCCCTCTAATTAGATTTTATCTAAAAAAAATTTCAAAAATTAAAAGTTTTCAAACTTATATTTTAATAAAATTTTCAAACCTATATTTTTTATTTTTTATTTTTTAATCTTAATAAGAGTAATAGATCATAAAATACTAAATTTATTAAGTAACTTAATTTTTTTGATACACTAATTGATATAAAAATTTTTTTATCACAAACAACTTTTAATAATTATATACTAAACACAATCTTCAATAATTACACAAAAATAACAAGAATTAATATAATATCAAAAGAATTGACAATAATATAAATATCAAAGCAACAAAAAAAATTAAAATTCATATACAAAATTATAAATTAATATATAACACAATCAAAATATAATATTTAATTTTAATTATTTTTCATCTAACTTATACAAAAAAATTTATCCAAATTTTTCATTTAAAATATCTATATATTATATTAAATTATTAATCTTTTTTTTTAATTATAAATTTTCAAAACTACTAATTAAATTTTATCTAAAAAATTTTCAAAAATTAATTACAAAATTAAATAAAAAAATTCAATCCACACCCGATCCCTTCCCACCCTTATCAATCCCTCTCCACCTTCCCCTCCAACATCCAATCACACCCAATCCCTCCCCACCTTCCCCCCAACCCCCCACCACACCCAATCCTCCCTACCCCATCCAATCTCTCCCCACGTGCCTAATATATCAAATTTATTTAATTCTTTCTAGCAAACGGCAGACCGTTCTAGAAACGCTACCTTCTTCTATTCATCTTCTTCTTCGTCTTGCCTTCTCTGGCTTTTCAGAAATTTTTTCTTATTTCTTTTTTTTTTCATCTCTCATTTTCTCTCACATCCCTTTATCACTATCACTTGCTGACTTGCCTAGTATCTACAGATATCTTGTTTGTCTTTCAAACTTTCACAAGACACAACAGATCATTTTACAAAAATTTTATAAAAAAAAGGTAATTTAACTTTCTTTTCTTACCTTATTTGATCTTGAATGTTGATTGAAAACTTGAGGTTGATTTGAATTTGAATGCCGAAAATGCCGATTGAATGGTTAAAAGTTGAAAGTTGAAATAATTAATCTATTTTTTAGCTTGTTTTAAAATTTATTTTGATGATAAAGATCTGAGATTATGAGCTTTATTTTTTGATTTGGCTTTTACTTTTACTTTTGCAGGTTTGTTGTTTTATTTTGCAGGCTTAAAATTTTGTTTTTTTGTTAGAACTATTAGATCCGTGAGTAGAAAAACGGAATAGCGACAATAACGGTCCATTATTGCCCGTTACGCCATTATTTTACGACCGTTACTCTCCGTTTTTGCTGTGAATGAATTTTTCAACCGCTTTTTATCTATTAACGATGGCGGAGGACAGCACTACCGTAATTTTACGGCCACTATTCCGCTATCAAACTATTATTTGAATCCTTGTGAGAAACCACATAGCGCTCTGCATGATTCCTATTATCGTTTGTGCTTTATCTAAGATTATTCCATGGGAGGAGAGGTCCATGTCAGTATTGTTATGTTTCTTTACTATTCCTAAAGTATCACCTTCTAGTTGGATCTTTGTAAAACCCATATTTTTAGCTAGTTGCAGAGCTCTAACTATTACCTTACTTTTTGCCATCCATGATTTTCTTTGTTAATTTTTCATGCTATGTTATGTATAGTATTTCATATGTTTTCACAAAAAATATTAAAATTAAAAATACATATAGTATTCCATATATTGCAATTATATATATATATATATTGTTAATTTTTCAGGCTATATTATGAGTATTGTAATTTTTATTAATTATTTGATCAAATGAATAACTTTTCAATTTATCAAGATTATAAACTTTTTTAAAAATATTTTAAAATAAAAGAAAATTAAGAAAAATAATTTAATTTTTATTTTTGGTTTCTATGTCTTTTTTGTATTTGTAGTTTATTTTACTTTATTATCATTATTATAATAGTATAGATTATCAATCTTTTCTTTTATTTTTCATTCTTAATTCTATTTATTTCCTCTATTTTTTATTATTTTTTAATTATGTTAGATTTTTGTTGATAATAGAACATTTTATTTGAAAAATTATAGATTTTATGAAAAATATTTTTGAAAAGAAAATAACAAAAATTTAAGTAAATTAATTTAAATAATAAAAAGCTTTTTTCTCTCCTTCTTTAGTTTCTAATGCATGAATTTCTAATACAAGAAAAAAATAACAAAAAAACCATAAAAATAATGACAAAAATTCAAATTCAATTCTACTTATATAATTCTATACTTTAACTAACTCTCAAATAATTGTTTATGACAAGTGTTAGTTGTCAAAAAATGGATGTGGCTCCTCTCTATTTTGTACCTTAACACGAGAGAGCTAATTCATGGTGAGATAAATTATCATGTCATCACGATATGCATCTAAGAACTAAATCAAGCCATGTTATCGAAGTTATAGTCAACTAAATATTTTTATTTTTTTTAAGAGACATTTCCTCCTTATTTCGCCTTCTAAGAAATCTAGCAAGGTTCTTTAAAAAAAAAATTGTTTACCAAAATTTCATACTCGAACTTGGTAGCATAATGTTTTTATTTTTTTATAGTTTCACAATTATAATTAACTGTTCTCTCGAAACAATTTTGAATTAGGAAAATTTTTTTATAAAATTACGTTTTCAAACAAAAAAAGCATTTTATGAAATTTCACAATCGACTCTTCTAGCTGGTCCAGATAACACCATCTCAAATAAAATCTTTTAATATGTAAAAACTATAACCACTCATTTGATCTTAAAAGATCCAAAATTTTTCATCAAAAAGCAATCAATCTGCATTTTTAAGTAGTAAACAATGACAATTTCGTCATTCTTTTTCTTTGATAAGAAAAAGCTTCTCTTATCACAGCCAAAAAAATTGAATATGATCATTTAACTATTTACGAACCTAAAATAAGATTATTTGGATTATCAAAAATTTTAAAATGAATCAAGAATAGTAAGGAGAAAGGGATTATTAATGGATGAAAGTGAGTTGTAAAAAAATATGGAGAGATAAAAAAGCGAGAAATGAAATAGACGAAGGGCAAATTTGAAAGAACATGGGCTGATGGTGAAAGTGAGGTATTTGATGAATGAGTATTGTTAAATGCATCCCAGCCTTTTCTCTTCTCACCCCAGCATTTTTTTTTTCAAAATATTTTTGTAATTGAAATTACTTATTATCCTTTCTCTTTCACACAAGTTTTCAGAAATGAATTTCAACTTTAGTTCTTACTTATACTTTTCAATTTTCTTAATATAGTCAAGATTGCACGATTTAAGTACTTAATTCTTTTTTTATATTTTTCAATCTTTGTGGGAACAAATCTTATTCATTGTTTATTACTTGCTACAATCTATGCACTTGCAAATACTCAATAAAAAATAAAAAAATTAATAAGCAGAAGAACAATTCATCCAATGATGGTGTAATGGTAGTTCTTAAAAGGCTGGTCTAGTTCCTATGTTTCTTTAATAAGTTAATTAGGTAAAAGGCCGCACTTAAAGCCTGCATTTAACTGCAAGGTGTAATAAAGATGTTCCGAACATGTATAAACATTTAAACATTCAACAATAAATGGAAGAAAATGATTTTCTTTGTTTTTTTAATAATACATTGATTATTGATAATGTACTCTGTTACAATCTCTGGCAACAACATCTGACAAGAAACTATGACACTCTTTGATCCAGATCACGTCAGTTTCAGTTTACTCCCAATATTTTGCAAGTTTATGAGCTGCCATATTACCCTCACACATAATATAAGAAACCACACATCTCTGCATAGTTCCTATTATTATTCGTGCTTCATCTAGGATTATTCCACAGGAGGAGAGGTCCATGTCAGTGTTCTTATGCTTCTTGACTATTCCTAGAGCATTGCCTTCCAGCTTGATCTTTGTAAAACCCAGATCTTTCGTTAGTTGCAGAGCTCTTACTACTACCTTGCTTTCTGCCATCCATGATTTTCTTTGTTAATTATTCATGCTATGTTATGTACAGTATTTCATATGTTTTCACAAAAAATATTAAAATTAAAAGTACATGTAGCATTCCATATATTGCAGGTTTTTTTTTTTTTTGGTTAATTTTTCATGCTATGTTAGAAGTATTGTACTTTTATTAATTATTTGATCAAATCAATAATTTTTCAGTTTATTGAAGATTATAAATGTTTTTTAAATATATAAAATAAAAGAAAATCAAGAAAAGTAATTTAATTTTTATTTTTGGTTTCTATGTCTTTTTGTATTTATAGTTTTATTTTACTTCACTATAATTATTATAATAGTATTGATTATCAATCTTTTCTTTTATTTTTCACTCTTAATTCTATTTATTCCTTTATTTTTAATAATTATTTTTAATTATGCTAGATTTTTGTTGATAATAGAGCATTTTATTTGAAAATTTATAAAAAATTATAGATTTTATGAAAACTATTTTTGAAAAGAAAATAACAAAATTTAAATAAAGTAATTTAAATAATAAAAAGTTTTTTCATTCCTTCTTTAGTTTCTAAAGCATGAATTTCTAACACAAGAAAAAAAAAACAAAAAACCATAAAAATAATGACGAGTAGTCAAATTAAATTCTACTTATATAATTCTATACGTTAATTAACTCTCAAATCATTACTTATGACAAGGGTTAGTCGTCTAAAAATGGATGTGGCTCCTTTCTATTTTGTACTTTAAGAGTAGAGAGCTAATTCATGGTGGGATGAATTACCACGTGCTCAAAATATACATCTAAGAACTAAATTAAGCCACGTTATTGAAGTTAAAGTCAACTAAATATTTTCATTTTTTAAGAGACATTTCCTTCTTTTTCTCCTTCTAAGAAATCTAATAAGGTTCTTTAAAAAAAATTTTATACCAAAATTTCATGCCCAAACTTGATAACATAATGTTTTTGTTGTTTTGCAGTTTCACAATTTTAATTAACTATTATTCCAAAACCCTTTTGAATTAGGAAAATTTATTTATAAAATTTATGTTTTCAAACAAAAAAACTTTTTATGAATTTCACAATCGACTCTTCTAATTGGTCCATATAGCACCATCTCAAATAAAATCTTTTAATATGAAAAAACAATAGCCATTCATTTGATCTTAAAGGATCTAAAATTTTTCATCAAAAAATAATCAATCTCCATTTTTAAGTAGTAAACAATGCTTCATTCTCTTTCTTTGATAAATAAAAGCTTTATCATAGCCAAAAAATTGAAATGATCATTTAACTGTTTATAAACCTAAAAAATGATTGTTTGGATAATAAAAAATTTTAAAACGAATCAAGAATAGTAAGGAGAAAGGGATTATTAAAGGGTGAAACGAGTTGCAAAAAAATATGGAGAGATAAAAAAGTGAGAAATGAAAAAGATGAAAGGGCAAATTTGAGAAAACTTGGACTAATGATGTAAATGAGGTATTTGATGAATGAGTGCTATTAAATGTACCCTAACCTTTTCTCTTCACACCCTAGCTTTTTTTTTTCAAAATTTTTTGTAAGTGAAATTACTTAATTATATTTTCTATTTCACACAACTTTTCGAAAATGAAATTTTGAAAAATCAAAAACATTTTTGGAAATAGATTTCTAAAAAGTTATATAACTTTCCGGAAATGGATTTCTAGAAGATTATAAACCTTTCCAGATATAAATTTTTAGAAAGGTTTATGACTTTTCGAAAATCTATTTCCAAAAAGGTTTATGACTTTTCATAAATAAATTTCAAAAAAATTATATGACTTTCTAGAAATTCATTTTCGAAAAGTTATAAAACTCTAGAAAATTGTGAGAAGGGAAATTAAATAAATTCACTTACAAAAAATTAAAAAAAAAAAAAGTTGAAGGTGTAAAATGAAAAAAATTGGGATGCATTTAACAACACTTTTGATGAATTAGAACTCAATAAAATTATGATGATATAGCTTTATTATAATTGTAGATAGCATTATACACTAATCAAACTTGGAAACTTAAACATATTCTTTTCGGTGCTTGAGATATTTGTTTGATAAGAGTTTTTATGAATCTAACTAAGGAAGTAGGAGATCTAGAGAAAGCATTATAGGGATTTACAAGAGAAAGTTTTGTTTCTTAGATTTTTTTTTTTGTTTTCTGACATATAATTAATTTCATAAAAGAAATCTAACCTAGAAGAAGAAGATTTTCTAAGTACAGGAAAAGGTAAAGAAAAAAAAGATCTAGAGGTTGAAGGTGCCGAATCACTAATGTTTGACATATTCAGATAAAAAAGTCTTTGGCTATCCAATTCCACCAAATCTAGTAATAAAGTAGTATATTAACTCTACATACCTCTAAAGAGGTTGAGGCTCTGATACTATTCAACAACGGATCAATTCTTTTCATCTGGGTTCCAACAATCTGAACTTGAACTTTTCGACCATCAAAGAGAGTTGGATCATGTAGAAACATGTTGTAGTTAAAAAATATTGTGAAAAAAATAATTCTTGTATTGAGAATCATTTCAACTATGCCAAATATTACATGCTTGTAATCTTTGAACCTTGTATCTAGTAAAGCCATCCTAGTACAAATAAAAATACCATTTCGCCCATGAAAGCTTAATGCTATTTTGATAATACCAAAGTGGATGTGTGTGTTTCCTTACTCTATCCACTACTATTGAAATTCTAAAACAAAACCTTAACTTTGGTGTGCTGCTAGTCTTGCTTACATTGCTAAAGAAGAAAGAGAAAAGGCTAAGCTAAAGCAACAAGTCAATGATGCAGAAAAGCCTAAGAAATATCAGCAAAAGAAAACTCAGCCAGAGAAAAGTCAACCTCTCTTTTAGATTTGCATGATGTAATAAACTTCTTACTCTTATGATGTAAAATTTTTTCTTCTTTAAGAATTCACAAAAAATCAATACAGACACACCCAAAAAATCCTAAACCCCACTGATAGAGATGAGTATAGAAACTAGAAAAGAATCTCTCGAGCAAAAGCAGTTTTGAATTGGCAAATAGAAAACTCTATATTCTAGATGCAACCTTGCACAAGATAAAGAACGAGTTAGATAAAGTCACCTAACATTTTAACTAGAATCTCGTCAATCTCCATAATATTATTTTTAACATCCAAGCAAGAATGATTACTTAGATTAAGAGCTCAAACAATTGTTTGAAAGCAACAATGGTTACACATATGCTTTTGTTAAAAAAAAATGAGAAATTAAAAATCTTAAGAATCAACTTACGGATATTCAAAATCAACTCCATCAGATACCAACTAAATGCTGGATTAGTTACCTTCCTCAAAGAGATACCAAATATAAGTAGTCTTTAGTTCAAGTATAAGACCAAGATATTCTAGTTGGTGCTCAAGACTAAGTGCCTTCTTAGTAGGACATCGAGCTAGTGGCCTGACCTTTCACTATGGTAGCCTACTTTAGTATTCTTTGGTACAATAACTTTTTTTTGTTAAGTAAATTAATGGTCTATTTAGAACTCTACGAAAACTTTTATGTAGATGATCCATAATACTATGACAATTGTAGGGCATAGTTACTTACATCACTGCAAACTATGATATAAAGGCTAAGAACTACTTCTAAGATTAAGATGGGAATGGAAAAGAGTTACTAAAAGAAAAGAAGTTTAGAAACACATACTTTAGTATTTCACAATAGGTTTCTTACAAACTAGGATAAGATGAGATCTTAGAATTCTAGACTCTACCCTCTTAAGAAAGGTGTTGCAAGCTTATATAGAAAAGGAAAAGTAAATGAATAAGATATAACATGACCTAAGACTATGACATAAAGTAATACAAATAAAATAGTAAGGTAACTTTAATAAAGTAGATTTAATAAAGAGATAATCGAATTCTTTTATCTTTATCAAAGTCCATTTAATAAAGTTAACATGACTTTGATAAAATAGACATAAAGTTGACATGACATAAATCTTGACATAAAGTTGACATAATGTTGGTGTGATATAAAGTTGATGTTAGTCAGCTTTTGTCAACATTAATCTTGTCTTGTCGTGGTAGGAGCTTCAAACTTGAATACTTGCACACTAAACGAATAAAGTTGCACACATAATTATACATAACTTGGATTGGATTATGGAAGATAACAGGGAATCTTTATTCTCCAAATAGGTCATGAAACTGATTGGATAGGTACTGATCAACCCAGTCAAACAATTTTTCTTCAATTTTTTTAGATCTATTTCTTAGGGTTTCAGCCATTAATCATAAAGCTTTAATTCAAATCTTTGTCTTATCCATGTAATGTGTTCTAGATCTTGCCAATATGGATTCATAAAAAGTTGATTAGTTCTACAAAACTCAAGAGATCAAAATTCACGAGTCTTTTATGACAAATCACACTACCAATTTGTCCAATAAGGTAGTAAGATCCATTTATCAATATGACTATACAATTTTTTGATGTACTATGAGGGTACCACCACCATGGTTCCTTTTTAAAAGGTGGCAGTTCTTTAGGAATCTTGAGAATGTGTTCCTTATTGATTTTGTAAAATCTTTTGACAAGAGTCCAAATTCTTCATGGTATAGGAATAATCCTTTGTATAGAAAGTAATGATTACAAGCATCAATATCTGAACATGCTTTAAAACTGACTATACCATCATCATTTATTTGGCATGGTCTATGAAACATGAAAATGACATGATAACATAAAGAAATATGTCTATTTAGTGTGGTGCATTGGAGCTATTGGTGAAAAGGTTTAAGCCATTCAAAGAAAATCTTAAGTTGTGGTTGACTTAAGAGTCTATAAGAGATTTCTTTACTCAAATGGAAGAGTTCACAATGGAGGTCTGACACATTAAATTCAATGGCAAAAATACACACTTGACAAAGGTACCACAAAAGAATGAAGGCTTATTTATATTAGTGATCTAGGTGTTGTGGGCTTAGGCCAATTGGTTTAAGTCTATGGTCAACATGAGCTCTTATGAGAATAGGATAGAGTTTGTAAATGAGTTCTTTTGTTCTACTGTCAAGGATCTTTTTGACAATTATTTATTAGATATCTTGAAAGAGATTTCTCTCCTAAATACTTGAGGTGGAAAATAAAAGGCTAAAAGGATATTAGAGGATTCATCATTGCAATGACTAGAATGATCTTCAAAGTATGAAGAGGAGGTCTAGGTAACATATCTAGGAGAACATTATCATTTCTTTTTATATGCTTTATGGTGAATGAGTACTTCGAAAACCATTACGAAAGTCTTAACAATGTGCATTTGGCATATGCTTTATCTTGAAATTCATCATCTGATCAAAGGCTTAAGTTTATGAGATTCTTTGGCCATTTGAGGCAATCATCAAGGTTGTAATAGACTTTGACTTAATATTGAGTATCTTTATAGCATGTGTTTGTCTCTGAGACCATCTAGAAGGCTTTTTCTTTAGCACTTATCTGAGCGAATGAGTTATCTGAATGAGATCTAAAAGAAATTCATTCATGTAATTCACTATCTTTAGGAATTGTTTAATCTGTTTCTTAGAAATATTGTCATCTAAAAAATATTCAAGTGCTTAAGCAAAGTGAAGTTGTGCAATGTACTATCTATCTTTTAAATGCATACCTAACAAATCAATTTTTGTTACACTAATAATCATCTTCTTTTTTGACAGCATTATTTTATACTATTGTACAATCATTTGAAACTTATCTAGTAACTATGCATAAGTTGTCACATTTAGATAAAAGAGAAAGATATCATTAACATAAATGAGTGCACTTTTAAGGATTGGAGCAAATTTTTTGTCATCACATTTTTAAACAACGACGAAGCTACTTTTAGACTAACTGGTAAAACTGTCCATTGAAAATGGTGCCGAAGAATGCAAAATGTTGTTTTGTATCTATTCTATGAATGTATATCTAGTTACCAAAATCTTGTCTTGAGATCTAATTTTGAGAATACTTTTACTTGTGCCAAATTTGTGAACAACAATTTCTTATTAGAAAAAGAAAACTTATCATCTACAAGGAAAGAATTAAGAGGCTTGTAATTGATAACCAATCTTAATTTTCCCCGAACTTGTTCTAATTTTTTATTCACATAGAATGTTTCATATACCTACAATGAAAAAGTTAGTTCAATTAAACCTTGAGCTTAGAATTGCAAACATTCTTCAATAGCTAATTTAAGGTGATCTAAATTCATGCCTAAATGACTAGTTTTTGTAAGATTGACATCTTCATTCTTCTTGAAATGAAGGGTAATGGAAAATTTAGGTTTTTGTCACAATGAATTCTTGCACTTTTGAAGGAATTCTAAGTGAGAATTTGCACATAAGATCTGATCTATCTTTAGATTGATTTCTTGGAACAAATCTATTTGGATTGTTATAGTGAAAAGGTTGGTAAGGTGTATCCAAGGCTAAAATTAACTTTCAAACTTGATACCTTTTTCATTAAGCATTAAACCTAGTATACTAGTAATAACATCAAAACTAATAACTAGGTTTTTTTATGGAAATGGTGATCTTAAAATTCTTTGGGTTATCTGACAACTTGGGAATATTTCAAGGGTGACAAGTTTGCCAATCAAATCTTAAAAGAAAATATTTTCATCAGTAATTTTGAAGAAGGTTTTTTTATTTTTTTAAGGGATTTGGGTAGGACAATGAAGTTGGCTATGATTTAAGTTGCACCAGTATAAAAAAAATAGTAACTCTAATAACAGGAAAGTATTTGTAGGTGAAGATTTAAACTAGGGCTAAAGGTGTCTTTAGAGGCTAAATGGTTTGGATTCTTTAAATTTTTTGGATGGACATATACTTAAAACATTGAGCATTATCATCTGAGCAGTCATCCGTATTTATGTTTGAGCTATCATCAACACATTGCTTGATCATAAACAATGACTAAGGAGTCTGTTCATTATCAAGAGAGAATATTGACTTAAGGTCATCATTTGAGAGATTAATACTTGAGATATTAGCAATATCTTGTATCATCTTTACGAATTTTTTGTCAGACTTTGGGTAGTTCTTTTCTAAAATGCCATGATTTCTACAGAGAAAACATTTGTTGCATTTTTTTTCTCTAGGTCTCTTTTCTTTCTAACAAACTTGAATCTTTGAAATCTTCTAGACTTTTTATAAAGTTTCTTGTGTCTGGAAAGATTAGTGTTTCTAAGGTGTTTAGACACATTAAACTTTTTGAAAATATTTTTTTTTCTGATAACAAAGACATGAAGAATCTTTTAAAGAACATTTGATCTATAAACCAATTAAAGAATAAAAACATGGTCTGTCCATTTTTTTAGAGTTGTTCACCAAGTCTGTAATGTACTTATGCTCTTTACATATCTTGTCTAAGGCTTTTATCATAACCTTATAGATATAAAAAAGGTTTATGCTTTACAAATCAAGGGATTTAAGATTAAGCAGAGTCCTTGTTTATTGGGCAAGTTCTTTTGGAATTGAATTAAGAAAAGCTTGTTTCATATTAACATCATCGAATCTAACAAAGAGATAAAAGTAATAAAAAAATTATTAGTAATGTTTGTCAAGATTTTTTGGATGGAGCAAATTGCATTTTAACTTGAAAAATTGCTTTCTAATCTTGTCCATTCGATGAGCTTCTTGGCCACAAAATATTGCTAAAAACTGAGATACAACTTATATGATTGTAGGGTCTTAAAGAAATTGTAATTGTTTGTATTCACCAATATTATCTTAAAAGTTTTTTAGGGTTCCTACCAATCTTGAAACAAATCTGATTAAAACCATCTGCATTGTGATGTTGGGATTGGAGTTCAATTCAACTAGTCCCCATACTAGAAATTCTTGGAATCTTTAGTGTCATTTCAATAAAGGAATGTTATGAATTATGAATACTAAGAATCTTTATAAGGATGAGGAGCTATGAGCTTGAAAATGAGGTTATTGTTGGTCACTATCCATAGGTTCTAGGTTGTAAACTTATAGATTAACATTTGAAACTTCAACTGTTAGTTTTATCATGAAGATCTATGAGAGGATATTTCCAATTACTGTTAAAGCTCTTCCATTATCATCATTAAAAAATGCTTCATCAGAATCCACCATATAAGAATCTAATAAATCTATAGTAGGAAAGATATCTTCAATAAAAAAATTAAGAAAGTCTTTCTTATGCCATCTGCTTGAACATGTTGGGAAATATGTTTAGTGTGGAAGAAATCATTAGCTAAGAAGGAGATTGATAAGAATCATTGGGTGTAGTTTCAAGAGTAGGGGTAGAGGAGGTTGCAATTGTGATTATGGTTATTCTTAGCTTTAGGGGTTGAGGAAGTAGGTGTTCTGCTGTCATTTTGGGCTTTTGTTTAATTGGATTTTTTTTCTCTAAATCTATTTATCTATTTTTCTAAAATGCCAAAGAAAGGTTATTCTGAGGGAAAAGTGTAGAATGGTTATTCTAAGAAGGGTGTGAAGAATGGTTTTATCTGAGGGTATAAGGTTATAGTTGTGGATGAAGTTGTGAACATTGGTATGCTTGGTTTAGGTTGGTATTGGAATGGGGTGAAGAAAGGTTTTGGAGCTGAAGGTGAGGTGAATGCTTGGTAAAAGGTATCATGTATTCCAGTGTTTACTAGGGCAAAGAAATTTGAAGCTTGTTGTTGTTGGAGTTTCTGACAGAGTTCATTTTGGAGATATACAAGTTGAATCTTGAGAATTTTCTTTTCTCTTTCTTTTTCAACAAAAGCCTAAGTGTAACCATTGTTTCTTTCAACTAGTTGTCTAATCTCTTGATCTACAGTAATCATTCTTGCTTGGATGTCAAGAATAATATTCTGGAGATTGACAAGATTCTGGTTAAAATATTGGTTCATTTGGTCTAACTTGTTTTCTATCTTATGCAAGGTTGTATTTTGAAAAATAGAGTTTTCTATTTACTAATTCAAGACTACTTTTACTTAAGAGATTCCTTTCTGATTTTCAAATTCATTTATATTAGTGGGGTTTAGGATTTTTGGGGTATGTCTGTATTGATCTTTTGTGAATTCCTGGGAAAGAAAAAATTTTGCATCATAAGAGTAAGAGGTTGGCAACATTATGCAAATTTAAAAGAGAGGTTGATTTTTCTTTGGCTAATGTTTCTCAAGCTTTATTGCATCATTGACTTGTTGCTTTAGCTTAGCCTTTTATGCTTATTCTTTAGCAATGTAAGTAAGACCAGTAGCATACCATGGTAAAGTTTTTCTTGGTCTAGGTTTTGGCTTTTCAGGTTTTTAGTTTGAACAATTTGGTTAAAGGATGTTTGGTTTCTTATGTTTGGGATAAATGACATAATAATCAAACTTTCTCGATGGTTCACCAAGGAGATATACTTCAGGGTCTATATTCTCAAATCTTTTTTTCAACTTTTGCTGAAAAGATTTGCGTCTTGGTTTCTTTTAAGAACCATCATTATCAAAGAAACTTCTACATCCTTTTTTCTAGCCTTTGCAACTACAATCAATATCCTTATAGCAATATCGTTTTGGAGATTTGTATGCATATATAGGTAATGCATTAGGCTTGAAGTGTGAAATTGCTACATTTGATTTTGGTTGACATGGTTGCATCATGAGTTGGGAAGGGAAGACAGAGGTTGGAGTAAAAGTTTTTTCTTTGCTAGTTGTGGTCAAATTTGATTGTGACAATACCATTTGGGTTTGTGGTGTAAAAAGGATCAAAGTTTTGGATGGGATTATTTTGGTTCCAAAACTTTTGATAACTTGTTGTCCATGATTGAAGAAGTATGGCAGCAAGTTTTTCATTTGAGATTTATTTTAGAATGTGAATACATCTGGGATCCTTGTTAGCAGCTTCTAGCTTTACAAAGACTACAGCACTAGTGTTAGGCAAATGGAGGTTTATGGTGTGATTTTGGATTCTGTAAGTCATCTGATAGTGAAGAGTTACCTAGAATCCTTTCATTTGAGTTCCAACAAAATAAACTTGAACTTTTAGAGCATCAAGGAGAGTTGGATCATGTAGAAACATGTTGTAGTTGGGAAACACTATGAAGAAAACAATTCCTGCATTAAAAGTTGTCTAAACTATGCCAAGTATTGCATGCTTATAATCTTTGAACCTTGTATCTAGTAAGGCCATTTTGGTACAAATAGGAATACCATTTTTCCTATAAAAGTTTAATGCTATTCTAATAGAATCGAAGTGAATGTGGGTGTATCTTTACTCTATCCAATGTTTTGGAGATTCTAAAGGAAATTGGAGAGTGACAAAGTGCTCTAAGTTCTTACTGAGAAAATACACTGATCGAACTTGGAAGCTTGAATATACTTTTTTGGAGCTTGAGATTTTTGTTTGATAAGGGTTTTTATGGATCTAACTAAGGAAGTAGAAGATCTATAGAAAGCATTATAGAGATTTATAAGAGAAAGTTTTGTTTCTAGGATTTTTTTATTTTTTGGGATATAATTAATTTCATAAACAAAATCTCCCAAAAGAAGAGGATTTTCTAAGTACAAAAAAAGGTAAAGAAAAAGAAGATCTAGGGGTTAAAGGTTCTGAATCACTAGTGTTTGACTTATTCATGATAAAGAAGTCTTTGGCTATCAAATTTCACTCAATCTAGTAATAGATTGTAACTTAACTCTATATAACTCAGGAGAGCTTAAAGCTCTGATACTAACTAAATGACAGATTGGTTGCCTTCTTCAAGGAGATGCCAAACATAAGTAGTCTATAGTTCAAGCATAAGACCAAGCCATTCTAACCGGTACTCAAGACTAAGTGCCTTTCTAGTATGATGATGAGCTAGTGGATTGACTTTTATTAAACTATGCCTTTTGCTATGGTAATCTACTTCAGTATTCCTTCGTATAGTAACTTTTTTTTGTCAAGTAGATCAATGGTCTATTTACAACTCTTGCCCAAAAATCCCAAACCCCACTGATAGAGATAAATATGGTAATTAAAAAAGAATTTTTCAAGCAAAAACAGTCTTGAATTGACAAACAAAAAATTCTATTCCCCAAAATGCGACCAAATGACATAGAATTTAATCAAACATAAACTAGTTCTTCCTATTATAGCTATAAAAAGAAACAAGCCAAATTCTCTAAAAATGGGATCTCAAATTTCCAAAATCACATTTTAAATTCAATAAAGATATTTTTAATATAAAAGCATTAATTATCAATTTTTATTTTATTTTATTTTGCATTTTTAATTCTATTTATTTTTTTTTATTTTTAATAATTATTTTTTATTATGTTAGATTTTTGTTGATAACATATTATTTTATTTGAAAATGATCAAAAACTATAAATTATATGAAAAAATATTTTTAAAAAATAATAAAAAAGCATAAATAAATTGAGTTAAATAATATAATTTTTTTTTACCTTTTAATTTCCAATGTAAAAAAAGAAAATAACAAAATAGAATAAAGACAATGACAAAGTAAAATTGAATCGTACTTATATAATTTTATATCTTAATTAACCATCAAATCATTATTTATGATAAGTGTTAGCTTTTTAAAAATTAGAGTTTAAATTTTAATTTGAAAGCTTTAAATTCAATAAAGATAACTTTAATTTAATGTATTGGTTATATTTTTTGTACTTGAAATTTTAAAAAATGTATAATTTGATATTTAGAAAAATGTCAAATTATGCTATTAATACTTATATGAAATATGAGATTTAATCCTTCTAATATAATTTATAAAAATATACTACTCTTACTAAATTGATTTGAAATTCTACTCCAATCATTAATTCCATTAAAATTTTTTTGTCAAATTTATTAATGCGATGTTGGCTTGTGAACATAATTTTTTATTTTGTTGATATGATATTTTGATTGATTATTTATAAAACTTATGAAGAAGTGGATTTATGAAAAAAATAATATTTTATAATAATAAATTATTTTTATAATTTTCAAAATATATAAATATATTAAAAATATAAAATGTTTTTCTAGTTATTCTCTATTTCTCTCTCCAATCCCTACTTAAATTAAGACTAAATTAAATATTTTCATTTCTTTCCCACATAATTTTAAAAAAATTTCATTTCGTTCTTAATAATAATTATTATTTGTAATAGTAATAATATTAAAATTAGATATGAAAATTTAAAATATAGTACAATAAAATGATATAAATATAATACGAATAAAAATCACAAAAATAATATAATTTAAAATTTTAATAATAATTATATATAGATTTAATAAAATTAAAAAATATATTTTATATTTTTATATCAACATAAATTATAATATATAATTTTCATATAAAATATAATATAAATATATAAATTTTAATATTTTATATGATATAAATATATTATAGACGATATCTAACAAAATATATTTACTCCGATAACCGATTATGAAGTAGCTAAAATATTTGTTAAGTGAGAACAAAAGAACAAAAAAGAAAGGTCAATGATAAACTTTTCTTTCTTCAACAACACAAAAACAAAGCCTTGTAACAACTGCTATTCTCATTTACATCCAACAATAAATAAAACACAACTGGGTTTCTCAACTTTCCATTTTCTTCAACCTTAATTCTATTTCACTTTCAAACATGGGCATCTCATGGAGCAACACAAGCAACAGCCATAGGAGGAGAAACCAAAACGACCTCCATGCTCCTCCACCTCCTCCACCTTTCTATTACCCACAAGAACCCTCTTTCCTCCCTACTCCACCCCCTCCTCTCCCTTCAACTAGCCACCCTTATACTGCGCATGCCCCAGCGCCTCCAATTCACAACAATTACTGCTGTTCCCCTCCGTTCAATTCCTGCAGTTACTCAAACCCCATGATGGGCCGTTTCCCTATTCAATACCAACCTTATTACGCCAACCAAAATAATGGGTGGCCAGCTATTCGTGCTCATGCCGTGTCGGCACCGCGGCCTTATGTGGAGCACAAGAACGCTAAGAAAGTGAGGAATGACGTAAACGTACATAAGGATACGCTGAAGCTCGAAGTAGACGAGCAAAACCCTGATCATCACTTGGTCTCTTTCGTTTTTGATGCCTTGTTTGATGGAAGGTATAAAAGAACCCTTTTTTTTTTAATTTTTTGTTGTTGATTAAATTTGGGGTCTGGTTAAAGGTTTTTACAGGGAAAATTGGAGATGGTTTTTTAGTTTAAGGTTTATAACTGCTTTTATTTTTGGATAAAAATTGCAAACAAGTGAAAACTGAGATCTTATTATTGAATTTTTATTTGAACTTATTTGGGACGTCCATGGTTAGATAACTACTGGAGAAAAAAGAAATTCAAGTCAAATCCAAATTTGGTGTAGCAGGTGTCATGTGACCAAATAAATTGCAAAACAATGCAGAACGGAGGAAACAGTTTTGTTTTTTGTCATTAAATGACTAAAGAAAGGTGGAAAATTGCCAACAGTTGCGTGGCGTTGGTAGCCTGTTGGCAGTGTATTGGACTTTTGATTCAGATGATCAGCCTTAAAATCCTGATAACCTCAAGTACCAAAAAAAAAAAAAAAAGAAAATTAGATTATGTAATAGGATTTTGGATGTTATACGAATTTTAGGCTAGTCCATGTAATTCCATTGTCTTCTATAGCGACTCCATAAACTGATCAAATCTGAAGGATTAAGAATCCTATTTAACTAAGATGTTCCTGAAGTTTTCTGTCTGGCTGAGCAATAGTTAGTCATAAGAATAGTTAGAAGCATAGGCGTTATAAAGACTTGCAATATAGTGTGAGCCATGATCCAAGCTGCATTTTATAAGCAGATGAACTTTCTTATTAGAATTGGGAATTGTATATTAGGCGACTGCTTTTCTAGCTTTAACTAATCAAACTTTGAGTACCATATAAGCATTAGGAACTGTGAAGGCTATAATAGTGAGGGAATGTGGATTGGAAATGAATTGGAAGGCTTTCTCTTGAAGTTCCATTAAAAGATGCTAAGTTTCACTTCATCCTTAGAGCTTTTAATGGCAATTGAAATGTTTATACAAAGACTTTGGAATTGAACTTTGGAACTTAATAGGGCCGAACTGTGGTTAATAGAGGGGGCACTCTAGTTCAGCATGCATATCTCCGTACTGTAAAGCAAAGTCCAAAAGGGCATTACTTTGCTACTTTAGTTTTCAAGGGGGACTAACCAGGATTCATCTCTTTATCCGTAATGATTCAAGCCATAGAGTATTAGATCATGTCTTTTCATTGAGTTCTTTCCTTTTTCATCACCTTTGATTTATGCCTCACATGGAGTGTAGGGTATGCCCACATATATAAGTTCCTGTTTTCCAGGAATGTATTATTGGTTGAAGATTGTTAGCTGGACAGCAGATCATAATACTGTAATGCTGTCGCTTGTGAAGCGAATGACTTAAAGTTTCAAACCTGTTAACTTCATCATTTGCGCTGGACGAGCTGAATGGCATTAGGTAACCTACTTTGGCGGACTAGATATATTTTCATTAAAGAGCTACTCCCTTAAGGTCTTCTATTGCTTGTAAGTTCAAATTATTTTTGACAAATGTTGGCGGGCAGTTAGGATAGATGCCTTCAATCTCTGTTTTTTTTTTTTTTTAACCATCCCTGAATTTCTTTGCTCTCCTATAAACAGCTATTCACAATGTTCATAAGAACTGTCGAGTAAACTATGTCATTTTATGAACACTGCTGATAAGAAGAGTTGGGGATAGGTTGGTGGCAACGAGTAGTGGAAATTTTTACCCACAATTTAAAAGAATATGCTGTTGTTCTTATGTTGATTATTGCTTTTACTTTTAACTTCACCATTTTGTCAGAAAGTCCTCCCTTCTAAAAAGCTGCTCTTCATGATTGAAGTTTTTACTATACCTAGATAAAGAATTGGATGTCGATAATTTGCATCTTGAAAGTTACCCATTTTAAAATATTTCATTCATGTAGCTTTGGAGTGTACCAAAATGCACATCTATTTGTCAACCTTCCCACCTATCTTGCAGGTATATTTGCATTTTGTTCCTTACTTATTAGATTTAGTAGCTCGTGCTTACTTTTGATTTTTCTGTTTGGTTTTATCTTAATTAGCTTTCAAGGAGTGTAAGACATCAAATTTGTCCGACCTCGATCAAATTTACTATTTTTATTAAATAATAAATAAGATAATAATATTATTAAATACAATAATAAAAATTAAACAAAAATACAAAATATCAAAAATACAAAATATCAAAAAAATACAAAATACAAAAAAAAGAGAACAGAAAAAGACAAAAAAGGGGAGATGGCAGTGGTGCCTTCCCCGGTACCATTGTCACCATACCCTACCCCCCACTCCTCTGATCACCATACCCTAACATTCATACCACTACCTTTATCTACGCTCTTACCACTGTCAAATTAGACAAAAACAATAAAAGGGACATGGGGCTCGTGCTTGCGCCCTCATGCTGTGCCCTATGCCACTTCCTTAAGCACAAAGCACTGCCAAAGCTCTATAAATAGAGCTCCTGGTCGAACCTGAAAGAAAAAAGAGGAAAAAAATGCTGCAAAAAATAGAAAAAGCTTTCAGCCAGAAAAAACAACAAAAAAAAAACATATAAAAAAATAACTCAGTCCCTTGGAATGGGGAACCTAGCGTCGAGAGTTCCTGCACAAAGAAAAAAACAAAGTCAGTTTCAACAAAAAAAAAGAGAGAATAAAAAAAAAAAGAGGTTTGACCGAAACTTTTAGGCCAGATCTACGCTGTTTAGGGTACTTTCAAGGGAAATGGGGGTTGGATTTGTGTTTAGAGGGTTAAGAAGAACATTTTAGGTGATTTTTGTTTTTTTCGATCACCGGCGACGACTGCTGACGATCATCGGCCACGGAAACGGTGGCGGTGAGGGCAATCGGTCGATCATCTGCATTTCGCTGAAGGAAAAAAATGGCTTTTTTTTTTGGAAGGAGAAGAGAATGACTGAAAAAAATTGGACATTTTTATATAAATGGTGAAAATCAAAACCACGCCGTTTCAATAAAGACCAAAATGACGTCGTTTTGAACCCTGAGGATCTGGCGTCAACCCATGACCCGACCTGAGGTCCGCACACCCGACCCGACTTCCCGTTTCTCCTTCAGCCTCTGATCGGTCCATCTGAATCGAACCAGACCGAACCAGATCGTCTCGAATTGTTGAACAGACCCAAATCAAACTATCGGTCTGAACTGTTCGTTGATCGAACCATTGATCGGTTCGGTTCAGGTAAAAAAATTTTATTTATTTATTTAAATTTTTTAAAAATATTATTTTTGTCATTTTAATTATTATTCTTAATATTTATGCATGTAAAAATGTTTAAATTTAACAGAATAAATTTTTTGTTGTTTTATAATAATAATAATTAATAAAATATATATAATAAAGTATATAATAAAAGTTTTTGATAATTATATTAATTTTATAATAAATCTTATAAAATAATAAAAAAATAAGAAAAAATTTTTTTTATCCGACGATAAGATTCAGAGGTACTCTAAGTAGTGATGCTTTACGAAATTTATCGGTGAAAAGATTTTTTTTAATATTATTAGTATATTGAAATATTTATAGAAAATCTTCAATATAATAAAATTTTTTTTTCTTCAAAATTTCAATTAAAAATAAAAAAATAAAATAAAATTAATTAATAAAATTTTTTAAAAAAGAAAATAAAATGTAAATATCAACATGATAACATTCTGTATTGCATGCATGATATAATTTTTACGAAAAGTAAATTCAGACCTTTAAGGATGAGATTCTAAGGTATTTTGAGAAGTGATCCCTAGAAAATCTCTAGGTGAGAAAAAATTCTTTTAATGTTACTAACGCATTGAAAAATTTTAAGAATTATTTCAATAAAAAAGTTCAAATTTATTTTTTTCGAATAATTTTTTTTTAAATTAAAAAAATTAAAAACCAATTTTCAATAAATGAATAAATTAAGAAAATTATTTTTCAAACACAAAAAATGAGATTGTTTTTTATCAAAATTAAAAGATAACACGTAGTTAATTAGTACCGTTTTAAACGGGCATTGTGGGGGTGCTAATCTTTTCTCATGCGTAATCGACTCTCGAACCCAAACTGTTATGCAGACCTTAAAATTATCCTTTTAATAAATTTTAATTAATTTTAAGATTTCATTAAAAGGATATGTTTTAGTAGGTGGTCAATCACACTTAGCTCAAAAAATATTAGTGGCGACTCCGTTTTTCGTTCTTTTATTTTTGTTTTCAAATTCATCGAATGGACAGAAAATCGTTACGACAACTTAGCAATTCCACTAGGGACGTCTTTTTATTTTCGAGAGTCATACCAAAATTAACTACATGTTATTCTCAAATTTTGATTTAAATAGTTCTAATCGGTTTCTTAGATTTTTATTTTTTCACTTTTAACAAAAAGGTAAAAAAAATCGAAAAAAAAAATTCTCACATTTTTTTATACTATGCCTCTTATGCTTTATTTTTTATATATATTACTCAACAAATTAGGATATACTTGCATACATAATGACACGATGCATCTCATGCATGAGCTTTATACCTAGGCTCTGTCTTTTATAGGAAGAAGTAGAATACCTATGCCCTCATGAGGTAATAACCTCTACAATGGCAAGCGAAATACTTTAACTCAAATTGAATCCTTTCTATTCGTAGCCTATAATGGGTGAAGATTAGGGTACCTTACTAGTCTAACATGGACTACAGTGAAGAGCAATTTGAGAACCTTTAGAGCGTGTCAATCTAAACTCAGCATGTAATAAGCTTAAGAAATCAGCCTTAGGTAGAGCCTTGTCCATCTTCTTGTAAGAAATACCTAAGAATAAAAGTTATGTATAATACAAAATAAAATAAAACAAAAAATCTCAAAACTAAAAAACAAAAAATGTTTTTTTTTCTTAAACCATATTTTCACACTAACTCAATTTTGTTTCTTTTTTTTTCTTTTTTGCATTAATCATATCATACAGTTTTGCATCGAGATATTTGCTTTAGGACATATTTCTCCTAAGAGGTTTTAATGGATTTCATAAAACTATAGATTTGCTCATCTTCAGTTAGTATCCCATGTGAATCGTATAATAAAGTACATATTTGGTAAAAAAAAGCTCAACAAAAGAGTGAAGATTGTTTGCCTATCGGTTATATGTCTGAATTACTTGAAAAAGTACATTTAGATCTCACACAAAATGATTTAAAAGACTTAGCCACCATCTGGAATCAGTTAAATTAAAAAGAAAAGAAAGCTTTTGCAAAAAGTACGGGCAGATTGCATCCCTCATTTCGGTAGTGATTGATGAACAATTGATCAAAATAGTTATATAGTTTTGGGATTCATTCTATAGATGCTTCACTTTTAATCAAGAGGATTTAGTGCCAACTATAGAGGAGTATTCGATTTTACTCAGGATAAAACTACAACGTTCAGATAAAGTATTCACCCAAAAGTCAATATCAGGTTATCGTAAAAAATTGGTCAAGCTTATGAGGGTTAAAGCGAAAATCATTGATTCTTCGCAAAGTCTAAAGGTGAACATCTCGGCATTCGTTGAAACTTTCTCTGAAACTTCATTCAAGAGCATTTAAATGATGATCAAGGTATGGTTGTGTTTGCTCTAGCATTGTATGGCATGATAATCTCTCCGAAGATTTTGGGTTACATTGAGATAATTATGGTAGATTTTTTTGAGCAAATTGAAACCCAAGCGATTAATCCCGCTCCAGCAATCCTAGTTGAAACCATTAGGTCATTGAATTTTTATCGATAAAATAAAAAAAGACGATTCATAGGATGTGCATCGCTATTATATGTGTGGATTAGAAGTCATTTCAAGTGCGAGAATAGTACTTTCTCGAAGTCGTATCTACGAAATAAAGCACTAATTGAAGAGTTTTGTAAAAGTCAATGGCCAACATTGAAGACTAAGAAATAGTGGGTCCTTTTCTTACGAAGGCTTACCGGGGATGAAATTGGATAGATGGTTCATTGGATATTTCGGGTGCCCTTGTTGTATCATGGAGGAAATGAGCCATGGATACCGTTATTAGGGTTATGGGGCGTTGCAAGTTATACTCTATTAATGGTGCTTAGGTAATTTGGTGCAAAGCAGTTTGTTCCTATCACTTATGTCCTGGTCTAAGTAGAATTCATTTATGGGGAACCAAATCCATCAAGAACCTCGGAGCAGTTGATCCAAGCATGAAAAAAAATATGAAGAATGAGGTTAGAGCCTCTCATTGACAAAGTTACCCCTGATTATCAAATTTGGAAGGCAAAGTGACTTAGAGACGTAATACTCCCTCCTAATGACAGCTCATATCAATTGATTAATCTTTTGAAAGAGGTGTAATTATCAAAAGTTGAGCTTGTCAAGAAAGAATTAGAAGCTGAAAAAGAAGAAATAAGAAGAAAAAATTTGAGACTTTACGAGAAAATAGGACAATTAAAATATAAAGAAGAGATACAATGGAACAGATTAGAAAAAATCATAAAAGAACGAGATGTGGCCAATAGTGATTTGAAAGATCTACACCAAGAAAATAAGAAGTTACAAGTTTAATTCAAAATTGAAAAAGTCACCAAGTCTTACCTTAGTCGATAATGTGAAATGGATGAGCTCCGAGAGGAAATGAACTAATGGAAGGGTAAAGCTTAAGAAAAGCAAGAAGAGACCACCATAATTTCTCAAGAATGTCAGAATTGGAAGGGGTTATACTCTACAACCTCAGCAAGATTGATGGAATGCCAAAAAGAAAAAGAAAGGTTGAAAGTCATGCTCGCAAAAAAGAGAAGCAAGCACTTTGAAGTACTGAATGAAAAAGAATCACTTCACCAAGTGATCCAAGGGTTAGACACGCAACTGCAAGACCACAAGAGTCATATTTCGACAATAATAAATGAGTGGCATAGAAGAGAAAATGATTGGATCTTCACATGCAATTCAAAAAGGGATGCTCGCATGAGATGAAAAGCTGAAAGCTTAGGAAGGTAACAGTATATAGAGCACCTGACTAATCAAGTATGCAAGGCAGTGAAGAAAGCATGTGAGATGGTTGAAAAGGTAGAAGCATTAAGAAGAGAAGTCAATCTCATAGGAGAATATGGACAATGCCTAGTGAATTTTTTAGATGAGGCGAAGGACCATTATGAACAAGTCAAACGTTTCTATGGATATAATTCTAGGATGTAAATTTCATGTAATAAAAGTTGTATGAAATCAATAAAAATTTTTAGTATTGAAATTCATCAAAGAGCAAATATCTCTCACTTGCATTAAAGCATCATGTACATCATATTTCATAAAATAAGTGAAATAAAATTTTCAACACATAATATTTTGATTTTTTTTCTTTTTTTTCAAAAAAATTTTTTTGTGATAATAAAGGTTCAAGAATAACTCACCCATCAAAACTTTCGACTCAACCTACTCATCATTCATATAATACTAAGACTCAAACAAGAATTATAGAGCAAGAACAGGTCAGTCGATTTAATAAAATCAAAAAAATTCAAGAAGAACTAAAAGGTGATCTCAGTACAATAATGGATATGTTCAGAAAACTTGACAAGAAAAAAACAGTGAAAGAAAATCTTAGCTTTCAAGAGCAATCGTCAGATATGGTAAATCTTGTCTACCCTTCAGGGTTTGAGCCACAACCAACCTAACTTTTTTAAGGAACTAGAGTGTCAATTTCTACTCTCTATGGATATCTCAATCTTTATCTAGGAATGACATCCACATCTGTTATAGGACAATTTTAAAATTTTGTTAATTCCATTATGATGAAAAAATCACCTGAGTCAATCTTAGTTCTTGATTTGGATGATCCCAAGGAAAGAGAAAAGCTAGGGATACAGACACATGAGAAAGTGAAAGATACTAGTGTTCAAGAGAAGAAGAAGTTATTGGAAGAAAGGCTTAGGGCTATAGAGGGAATGAATTTTTATGGCTTCACAAATGCGGTTGACTTTTGTTTAGTTTCAGATGTGATCATTTTACCAAAATTTAAGGTCCCTGAATTTGAAAAATACAATGGCATGAAATATCTAATGACTCATATCAACATGTATTATCCTAAGAGGGTAACACATACTTATGACGAGAAGTTATTGATACACATATTTCAAGATAACCTTACGGGATCTGCAGCTAGATGGTATGTTCAACTAGACAACACTTGTATTCATTCCTCGTAAAGGCTCACAATGACATTTCTTACACAATATCAACATGTCAGAGATTTAGCTCCAGATCGTTTATCTTTACAAGGTGTGAAAAAAAAAAGTAACTGAGAGCTTCAAAGCATATGCACAAAGATGGAGAGAGATGGTTGCATAAGTTCAACCTCTTCTTATTGAGAAAAAAAATAACTGTTTTATTTGTGAACACCCTGAAAGCATCGTACTGAGAAATTGATAGGCAATGGAACCAAGAACTTTGCAGATATGGTGATATTAGGTGAGATTATTAAAAATATCATAAAAATGACAAGCTCGATATAGGAGAGATAAGTGGAGTAAAGAAAGGCGAAGTTCTTAAAAAGAAAGATAATGAAGCTCAAGCACTGAACTATGTAGGGTAACAGTTTAGAGGTTTCACACGTTATTTTGCACTAGTCTACTAGACCCATTACCTTTTCGTAAACTATGTTACATCCATTCCTCATCCATATCAACCATACCAGTCATTACCACAATAGCTTAACTATCCCATTTTTAGTAATCCTTTCGGACACCTACCTACAATCGTCTTACTGTACCTACAAGACCAGAATGGAGACCTAATCCTAATATTGGTTTGAGAGCTTCAAAAAATACCCAAGAAAAACTCATCTTTCACCCCATTCCTATGACATACATAGATTTGTATCCCCGACTTATTGAGAAACATTTACTTGCTCCTGTTATTGTTAAACCTTTGAAACCTCTGTTTTTCAAATGATATGACTCCAATGTCCATTGTGATTATCACTATGGGAATCCAAGTCATTTCACTGAGAACTGTACTGCTTTGAAGCACAAAGTGCAAGAGTTAATCAATGAAGGGGTATTAAACTTTGATACCAACTAACAAGGGACTCCAAATGTTAATGGAAACCCTTTACCAAACAATATCAGACCATCAATAAATGCCTTAATTGATGGGAAAAAAAGCCACGCAAAGGAAAGAATATACGAAGTTAAAACTCTGATGGCTAAGGTGTTTGAAGTTTTGGTCGAAACTAACATGTTAAAGTCAATAAAATCTCAAAATTACTCTAAAACGAATAACTCAACTGAGAGCTGTAAATATCACAGAGGTGTTTTGGGGCATTTATCGAGAATTATCGCCAATTCCGTCAAAAGATGCAAAAATTGATGGATATGGGTTGGATAGAGTTTTACGAAGAAAGTGAGAGTTGGTGAAAGCTGAAGTGTTTACCATTGATTCAAAGAATAAGTTTGTGCGTAGATCGATAACTATCTATTATGATGAAAAGCAGACATTGAAGCTAGAAAAGCCCGTTTCTTGACCAGTGATGACAATTAAAGTTTCTAGTCTTTTTTCATACCAGAATGACAAAGCAGTATCATGAAAGTATGACTGTGATGTCGTAGTAACCCAGATATCACAAACATAACGGACGTAGAAGGTATAACTCGAAGTGAAAGATGTTATACTCCAGAAGCTTTAGAGAAAGCCAAAAAAGAGAAGGCAAAGGTAGGAGAAGAAGTGGAAAGTCATAATAATCATGTTATAGCCCACGACTACTAAAATGGTTGTTAAGCAGCTTACCAGGATGGGAGCGCAACCTGGAATTAGACTAGGGAAGAACTTAAAAGGATTATAGAGCCATCAATAGTATATGACAAGAAATATAGATCCAACTTAGGATATAAACCAACAAGAGGGGACATAATGAGAATGGGGAATGAAAAGAAATATAAAAGGATGGCTAATCTTTGAGGATATGAATCAAAGTCAGAGCCTATGGTCATTTCATACCTTTATGATTCCTTTCATTCAGGAGGATATATTTACCTAGATTTGCCCAGAGTTTTAAGTGTAGGATTTGTAGAAGAATTTTCAGAGCTGGCCATTCAAATGATGGATGACGAAGAAAAGAAAAGTCAAGATAAAGAGCTGTTTGTGCACCCTTGTCCTCTAGATTTCAAGCTAGACAATTTGAAAGTCGTAAAGCTACATGTTGCTTTTAAAACTTTTGAAAGGTAATGAATTGTGAAACTTTAAATCTCTAATTGCTTTTATGAGCATTAGGTGATCTTTAGTGGTGTCTTTATGTTTGTCATTTTAATAAAAGACTTAGAAGATGCATTCATATTTCTTATTTATTTTCATCAGAATTTTGCTTTCCATTCTTTTTTTTCATTATTTTTTTGTCATTCCATTTTTGTGTGCCAATATTTTCTTCTTCTTACCCTTTTACAGGGTCTCAAATAATGAACACAAAGATAATCATAGCAATAATCTTGGATTTGATTTCGAAAACTTAATTTATGTTCATGAACGTGATAATGATAAAGATTCAGATAACTACACATTATCTTCTGATTTGTTAGAACTAATAAAACATGAAGATAAGTCAATTGAACCCTATCAAAAAATTATCGAATTAGTGAATTTGGGAGACGATGAAAACAAAAGAGAGATCAAAGTTGGTACATCTCTTTTACCAGTTGAAAAGCAAAAATTAGAAAAGCTGTTTCGAGAATATGTGGATGTGTTCGCGTGATATCCATTCTTTTATTTTCATTTGATATTTTTGTTCACCGTACAAATAAGAGAAATGTGTGATTGCATTTTGTTTATGATGAAAAGAAACACAAACACAAAAGATCTCAACATTACTTTTAAAAAAAAAAAGTTGATAAAGGCAAATGAAAAAGGATGAGAAAAGCATGACAAGACATTAATGTTGCAGACTTTTGAAGAAAAAAAATATTGTGGTCAGATGTTAAGAACAGATTGGTCATATGAGAATTCTGATAAAAGAAGCCAAAAAGTGAAAGATTTTGAAAACCTTTTTACTACAATGAATAATTTTGATTGCATTACATGCATTGCATTTAGAGCATTCAGTATATGCATCCATAAGCAATTTTAATAAGGATAGATTTTTCATTTCCTAATGAAAAATAAGATCAAACAAAAGATTTCGAAAGAGAGAAATTTACTTGTTCAAAGATGAGAACTCGATTTGAAGAACCGATGAGATTTTTAAAGTTGTTGAGCCTCTATTGAAAGGAGTTTTTTCAAGATGATTTTTAAAGTTGTTGAGTCTCTGTTGAGAGGAGCTTTTCCAAATAAATTTTTAAAATTGTTGAGCCTCTGTTGGACGAGCCTTTTTTCAAGATGATTTTTAAAGTTATTGAGTCTCTGTTGAGAGGAGCTTTTTCAAGATGAGATTTCCTAATGAAAAATAAGATCAAACAAAAGATTTCAAAAGAGAAAAATTTACTTGTTCAAAGATGAGAACTCGCTTTGAAGAACAGATGAGATTTTTAAAGTTGTTGAGCCTCTATTGAGAGGAGCTTTTTCAAGATGATTTTTAAAGTTGTTGAGCCTCTGTTGAGAGGAGCTTTTCCAAATAAATTTTTAAAGTTGTTGAGCTTCTGCTGGACGAGCCTTTTTTCAAGATGATTTTTAAAGTTATTGAGTCTCTGTTGAAAGGAGCTTTTTCAAGATGAGATTTTTAAAATTGTTGAGCCTCTGCTGGGAGGAGCTTTTCAAGATGAAATTTTTTTTCAAGATAAGAATTTTTAAAGTTATTGAGCCTCTACTGAGAAGAGCCATTTCAAGATGAGATTTTTAAAATCGTTAAGCATCTGCTGAGAGGAGCTTTTTTCAAGATGAGAATTTTTAAAGTCGTTAAGCCTCTGTTGAGAAAAGTCTTTTTCAAGATAAAATTTTTAAAGTTGTTGAGCCTCTGCTGTGAGAAGCTTTTTCAGATGAGATTTTTAAAGTTGGTAAGCCTCTGCTGAGAGGAGTCTTTTTCAGATTTTAATTTTCAAAAATTGTCGAGCCTCAAGTGAGAGGAGCATTTTCAATTTGACGGGAAAAACTTTTTGAGTAGTTTATGTTCAAAAAAAAAAAATCCCTTTGGATTCCAGACAAAATTGTTGTTTGTTTTTATCCTAATCCTGATTCTCAGTAATATGCAAAAAGAGATAGTTGTAGACATCAAATTTGTTCGATCTTGATCAAATTTGCTATTTTTATTAAATAATAAATAAGATAATAATAATATTATTAAATACAATAATAAAAATTAAACAAAAATACAGAATACAAAAAATATAAAAATATCAAAAAAATACAAAATACAAAATACAAAAAAAAGAGAAAAAAAATAAAAAAAGAGCTGATGGCATGGTGCCTTCCCTGGCACCACTGCCACTATGCCCTACCCCTCACCCCTTTGATCACCATACCCTACTACCCATACCACTACCCTCGCTTAAGCTCTTACCATTATCGAATTAGACAAGAACAATAAAAGGGGTATGGGGCTCGTACTTGCGCCCTCATGTCGTGCCCTGTGCCATTCCCTCAAGCACAAAGCACTATTGAAGCTCTATAAATAGAGCTCCTGGTCGAACCTGAAAGAAAAAAGAGGAAAAAAACCTTGCAAAAAATAGAAAGAGTGTTTTGCTAGAAAAACAACAAAAAAATAACTCAGTTCCTTGGAACGGGAAACCTAGCGCCGAGAGTTCCTGCACACAAAAAAAACAAAGTCAATTTAAAAAAAAGGAGAAATAAAAAAAGAGAGGGTTTGACTGAAACTTTCAGGCCAGATCTATGCTGCTTAAGGTATTTTTCAGGTGAAATGGAGGTTGGATCTGTGTTCAGGGGGTTGAGGAGAACAATTTAGGTGATTTTGGTTTTTTTTTGTCACCGACAACGGGGATTAGCTAGCCATTTACGTTTGGCTGAAGGAAAAAAAAAAGAGTTTTTTTTTTTTTTTTTGAGAAGAAGAGAATGATTGAAAAAAATTTTGGACCTTTTTATATAAGCGATGAAAACCAAAATGACGTTGTTTCAATAAAGACCAAAACGACATCATTTTGAACCTTGAGGATTCGCGCATCAACCCATGACCCGAATCGAGGTCCGTGCACCCGATCCGATGATTTGTTTTTCCTTTAGCCTCTAATCGATCCATCTGAATCGAACCAGATAGAATTGGATCGCCCTGAACCGTTGAACCGACCCAGACCGAACTGTCGATTTCAACTGAGCGTTGATCGAACCGTTGACTGGTCCAGTTCAGGTAAAAAAAATTATTTATTTATTTATTAGATTTTTTAAAAATATTATTTTTGTTATTTTAATTATTATTCTTATTATTTATACATGTAAAAATGTCTAAATTTAACAGAATAAATTTTTGTTGTTTTATAATAATAATTAATAAAAAATATATAATAACATTTTTTGATAATTATATTAATTTTAGAATAAATCTTATAAAATAATTAAAAATAATAAAATAATAAAAAAAATTTTATCCAATGATGAGATTCAGAAATACTCTGAGTAGTAATATCTATGAAATCTTTAGGTGAGAAGATTTTTTTAAATACTATCAGTGTATTAGAGTATTTACAAAAAAAATTTCAATACAATAAAAAACATTTTTTTCTTATAAAATAATAAATAAAAATTAATTAATAATATAAAAATAATAATAATACAAATAAGGAAAAATGAAATTTTATCCAATGATGGGATTGTAAAAGTATTCCGAGTAGTGATACTTTACGAAATCCCTAGGTGAAAAGATTTTTTTTAATATTACCAGTGTATTGAAATATTTATAGAAAATCTTCAATATAATAAAATTTCTTTTTCTTCAAAATTTCAATTAAAAATAAAAAAATCAAATAAAATTAATTAATAAATTTTTTTTTAAAAAAAATGTGTGCATCAACATGATAACATTCTGTATTGCATGAATGACATAATTTTTACGAAAAGTAAATTAGGACCTCTGAGGATGAAATTTTAAGGTATTCCGAGAAATGATGCCTAGAAAATCTCTAGGTGAGAAAAAGCTTTTCTAATGTTACCAATGCATTGGAATATTTTAAGAATTATTTCAATAAAAATGTTCAAATTTATTTTTCTCGAATAATTTTTTTTAAATTAAAAAAATTAAAAACCAATTTTCAATAAATGAATAAATCAAGAAAATTATTTTTCAAACACAAAAAATGGGACTATTTTTTATCAAAATTAAAGGATAACACGTAGTTAATTGGTACCATTTTAAACGGGCACATGAGGATGCTAATCCTTCCTCATGCGTAACCGACTCCCGAACCCAGATTGTTATGCAGACTTTAAAATTATCCTTTTAATAAATTTTAATTAATTTTAATATTTCATTAAAATGATATGTTTTAATAGGTGGCCAATCATACCTAGCCAAAAAAAGATTAGTGGCGACTTCATTTTTCGTTCTTTTATTTTTGTTTTCAAATTTATTGGGCGGACACAAAACCATTACGACAAGGAGTTCACTTGATATGATTTTTACAGTTGTTAGGCCTGTATTAAGATTTCTTAACGTTGTGACTTGTGAGCCAAACAAGTCGCAACCAATTGATTCAAGTTCGTTCATGGCTTTCTAAGGTGCCATTAGTTTTTGCATGGATATGTAATAGTTCTTCATTTCTTATGTTTCCTGGCATGTTTGATTCACTGTTTTGAGTTGAGTGGTATATTGATTTCATCACTGCTATTTTTTTTTGGGTTTGTAATAAATGCCATCTGGTTTTTTATTACGAAATTCTTTCTTGCTTTCAAAGCATGATTTGTAATGTGAATTTGCAGTTGATGCCACAAAGCTTTTGTTATGGAGATTGTTTAGGTTAATGGATCTCAAACTTATATGTTACAAAGTTTCTTAATATTTGTTACAAAACAATTGTGAAGCTGTAGACGTGGATATCCCGTGTTTGAAGGAATAATAATCAATTTCTTTTGACTTGGATTAGTTTGTTCATCTTGTTTAATAAGTTCAGACCTTCACTTAATAGAGTATTTGTTAGTTAGTGGGAATTTTTCATCTCATGGAATTGGCTTTTAATGTTGTTTTTACAGTTTTGCTTAATTAATTTTGCAAATGAAACAAGGTGAACTGTCGTACTAATTCTATTTCCTTGCCAAGCATGTAATATCACATCAAAGATGTTCGTTTTGCATGAGCTAGTTAAAACAGTTTTTCCTTGTGGAAAAATAAATTTTGCCATTTGTTGAAGCCAATAATGCACCTGATATGAAAGAATCCTAGTTCAGGTGTCCCAAAGATGATTCTATATTTAATAAGAAACTATGTTGTTGACTCAATTATGCAAGAAAGTGACTTATTTTAGGGTGATAGATGTTAAGTATTCCAAGTAAATGAAATAATTAATATTTGTTATTTGTCTGAAAAGTTTATGCAAACTCCATGGAATACTTTTATCTAATTAACATGGTTTCTCTTGCCTTGTTTTCAAATTTTCAGTATCACCATTTTTTACTTTGCCAAGGAAGAGTTAAACTGTAGGTTTGTTCCACTATTTCCTGAAGCCTATGAGCCTGTGAGAGTCCCATTTCAGATGGGACTTGGCCAAAGATTTCGGCAGCCTTCAGGAACAGGAATTGACTTAGGTTTCTTTGAATTGGCTGATCTCTCAAAACCATCACCAGGAGAAGATGTTTTCCCTCTTGTAATTTCTGCTGAAACATGTATGCCTCCTCATTCATCCAATGAACTCGCTGATGATCCTGCACAAAATACATCAGCCCACATGCAAATTACTCAAGCTATTCTGGAGAAGAACAATGGTAACTCTTTCCAAGTGAAAGTGATAAGGCAGATATTATGGATCGATGGAGTTCGCTATGAACTACGTGAGATATATGGAATAGGAAGCTCAGCAGCAGCAGAAGGCTTTGATGATTGTGACCCAGGGAAAGAGTGTGTTATCTGCATGACTGAACCTAAGGATACTGCTGTTCTACCTTGCCGCCACATGGTAAGGATTCCCCATATTCTTTGAAATATTGCATGCTGATAATCAATCTGATATAACAGTTTGAAGTTGGTGGGTGTGTCATCATGTGGAATGCTGCTGTGATTAAGAATGATAAGGAGGCAGGGTCAAGCAAAAGTGTTTGGGCACTCTTGGATGTTGTAGGACCAGGCATCATTTACTTAAGTTATCTGATTGTCATGCTGCTATAGTGGGTTCCACATGGCACTCACTCTACCATCTTATCCTCTAACATGATTATCTTTTCTGGTTGGTGTACATATGCATTCTTGCTATGGGACAATGTGTGAGAATTGATGATTGAATAATTTACTGTGATTGTGCCTGTAATTTGGAGCTTTGTTTCTTTATCTTTTGTGAGTTGCCTCTTGCAATGGCTGCTCAGACATACGTTCTTTATTGTTACCAAGGAAAGTATCTGAAGTGAAACCAGAGTCCTGCTGATGTTGGGCCTTTATTTCTCAAGTATGCAATATCCAAAACCTTATTGAAACGTAAATAACATAGTTGTTTGTAACTAAAGCCAAAACCTTAACAAAATGTAAAATACCAATAACAACCCTGCTTAAAATAAACCTAATAAAATAAAGGGCCCAACAGCCGTTCTTCATCATCTACCTTTTCTTTGGCCCCACACTTACCAACAACTACAGCTAAAGTGGCTGGAGACTTAACTTGTTTTTGTCGGTATGAACATTGCAAGGTTAATAGAATTTTGATATCTGTTGTTAATAATTGAGATTGTCTAAAATTTATTGCAAGATTGCTTGTTTTTTTTTTTTTTTTCAATAGAACTTAGCACTAGTGAAAAAACTTAATTGGATATGCATTCCTTGGCCACTTCTAAAGCTTTATATGATGAGAAAGGATTGTATGATTAGAAGCCAGGATAACTTTGTTTTTCTATGTTCTAAAATTATACATTTCAAACATGGTTAGATCATTCTAAAGTGAAATGTTTTGTATCTTTCAGTGTATGTGCAGTGAATGTGCTAAAGCATTAAGGCTTCAGTCAAATAAGTGTCCGATATGCCGTCAATCTATCGAGGAACTTATAGAAATCAAGATAAATAGCAATCATTGAAAGTTTTCTTCTTGTCAAGTTTGATTATACGGTATGACATTCTTTTTGTTTGTAATCTGCTGTCCAATTCATCTGTTTCACATTTGTTTTGTATATTTTGATCCTGATCTTATTCTTTTCTTTCTTTTGGCCCCCAAAAGAAATTCATGTCCACACATCTTGCCAAGGAAGCCATCTGACCATACATGTTTTAAGTATGATGGAAGTGTCTGTGAAAGCATACATAATTATCTAGTTTATGCGAATGGGAATTGTTAGAACAACTTGTGGGCTCTTTCTAAAATACAGTTTCAAGATGTCATTTAGTTAATTATGTAAAAGCTTTCATCTGTTGTAAGTTTACTCTGTTTTCTTTTATTTCTTCCGTTTTCCCCTTTGGGAAGCAATGTATATTGGTGAGGTGAATAATCCTTTTTCCTGTTTGCTGCTTGATGATGATTGAAGTTTCTAGAGAATATATGACAACCACGTAAAGTGTTCAAATTCTTTGCTTTCTTCTTTGTTGTTCTCCTTTTTGAGTATGTTCAAATACTGCAACCCTCCGTGCTTGAAGTTAATCTATTTTCTATTGCCATGTTACTGTTTTTAGAAGGCTAGAAAAGAGATGTAGGGCTACTCTATGGGATGACCATTCTAGGCCAGGTGGGGTTTTGACATTTAAAAACAAAAGTAAATCTGTCATCAAGTCCTTTGGATGGATTGTAAGATTAAAAATAATAGTAAAAATGAGATTAATTATTGTAACAGTAAAATTGACCATTGTAACAGTGAGATTAACACTATGTTTAGATTGAGAGAAGGGGAAGGAAAGGAAAGAAAAATAATGAAAATGGAAAAACTCTCTTTATGTAATAAATTTTTAATTTAAAAGAAATAAAAGAAGTAAAAACTTAATAACCTTTGGTTTTTTTTATAATCTTTATTTTTTTAATATTTCAATTTGGAAGAAAAACTAAGGAAAGAAAATTGAAAAAATTTTATTTTTATAAAAAGATTATTATATCTATATTTTTATTATGACGTTAGATTTGATTATATAACTGATATTTAATAAAAAAAATAATTTTATTTTTTATAAGTTTTTTATATAATATTACAATTTATAAATATTTTATGAATTTTCAAGTCTTAGTAACAAAACAAGCTAAATTATTATTAGAATAAAGTAAAAGGTTGAATTAAATATAAAATTAAGAGTAAATCAATAAGTTGTTAATACATCTTGTCGAATTAAACATGCTTAATTTTGTTTATAAAGATTTGTTTATACAAGTTAGATAATATAAAGTTATATTTGTATATTATATGTTATTTCATAAAAAAAAGGTTATAATTGAAAAAAAAATTATAATGAATTATTTTTTTATTATTTATTTAAACAATGGTTATTAGAATTTTTTTATTTTTTTTTCTTTCCTTTATTAATTTTAAGTATTCAAACAAGTGGCACATGTACCATTTCTTTTTCTTTAAAAAACTTTCCTTTCATTTTTTTTCTTTTATTAATATCTATCCAAACATAACGTAAAATTAATAATAAGATATGTGTTTGATGCAAAAGTAGTTGTATCAATGAAGTAAAATATAACAAAAATAAAAATGATTATTAAAGACATCACGTTAAAATTGGTATATAATAAGTTTTAGATCTAATTATGATAATTGTCTTTATGCTCTTAATGAAATTTAAAATTTAGTCCTTATATTATACTTCATAAAAATGTAGTTTTTATACTATTTTGATTTGTTAATCTTAATCCAATCATTAATTTCATCAAAATTTTATCATTGGAAATACTGATATCACTTTGTTGACACGGTATTGACTTTGTTGATGTGGATACAAGGTTGAATGAAATTAGTTATCAAATTGTATAAATAGTTTCTACACTCACGAAATTTGAAATTAATCCTTTTAATATAATTTCAAAAAATTCTCATTTTAGTACAAATTAAATTTTATAATGTTGATCTAATTACTAATACAACCAATTATTCTCCTTTAATTTTACTGACATAATCATTGTTTTTTTAGAAAAATTTATGAAAATTAAAAGCTTTAAATAATTCAAAATAAAATATCTAAAAAATTAAAAATGATTTAAAAAGTAAAAAAAATTGTTTTAATAGGTTTTTTCGGAGTTTTTTAATAACAATAATTTAAAAAAATTTCTAATATTTTAATTATTTATAAAAATAATATTTCTTAAACTTTTTTTTAAAAAAAGGTTTTAATTTAAAAATTAAAATTTATGAATTATTCAAAATTTTCTTTCTTTTTTAAAATATTAACTTCAATTTTTTTTCAAATATTTTAATTTTTAAAAATAATATTTCTTTTATTTTTTAATTTTTAAAAAATAAATTAAAAACTTTAGAATTTATCAAAACTTTTTAAAATATTAAATTTAATTTTTTCCAATACTTTAATTTTTTTGAATTTTAATAAAATAAAATTTTATTTTTCAACAAAATTTCCATATTTTAAAATTTTTAGATTTTTTAAAAATACTAAATTTAATTTTATTCAATAACTTAATGCTTTTAAAATTTTTGAGAAAAAGTAAAAAATAAAAAAAATTCTTTTTGTTTTGGATTTTTATTTTTTAAAAATATTTTTTAGGATTTTTTTAAGTTGTAGATGTTTTTCCTAAAAAGACAACATCACGTTAGCAAAATTAATAGAGAATAATTGATTGCATTAGTAATTGAATTAACATTATCAAATTCAACTTGTATGAGAACAAGTTTTTATGAATTATATTAAAGTGATTAAAATTCAAAATTCGTGTGGATATGAATATTATTTGTACAATTTGACAATTGATTTCATATATTCATGTTATTACTCAAAAAAATTAATATTATTTTAGCAAAATCAATGCTTACATCATCAAATCAATCATCACCTAGAATTTTAACAATAAAAATTTAACAAGATTAGTGATTAAACTAAGATTATAAAATCAAAATAGTATAAAGACTATATTTTCTACTATATGACTTATACTAGAGAAAGTAAATTCCAAATTTTGTTCGAATACAGAAACTATTATCATAATTTGACCTAAGTTTTATAATATATATGATATTTATAAATTTAACAATAATTGAAATTAATAAAATTATTTTGATGTCAAATCATAATTGTAGACGCCTCATTTTATTTGAAATTTTTTTCGATATTAATGGGTGCGAACTTGCTTTGATATTAAGTTCTAAAATCGATTTTGAATCAATTAGGATTTAATTGTAAATTTGAATTTTAAAGCCCAAACAAAAGGCCCAAAAGTTTTATTTGACTATTTTTTCTTTTTCTTTTTATTTAGTTTTATTCGTTTCTTCAATTTATTTTTACTTTTATTTTAGTTTAATTTAGATGTCAAAGTTAAAAAGTCAAAAGGTAAAAAAAGAAAAATCCTAGATAGAAAATTGCATAAAGGATTTAGGAGTTTGATTTTCTTTATTTTGTTAAGATTTAAAATTTAAAGACTAAATTTGCTTTTCAATTACTTGGACACCAATTCATTGAAAAAGGAAAAAGAGATTGCAAAAGTGTTAAAGATTGAATCTTGTTAGATTTTATCATTCAATTATTTCCAAATTAAAAAGGGATTTCAATTCCTATATAAAGAGTTCAATTCCTAAGAGCAAAGAACATAAAAAACAAAGCAATTACATAACAATTATAACAATAAAAAAGAAAACGTAGCAATCAAAAGCAATTGACAACATATACAGAGAACATATGTTCAAATTCTAAGATTGATTATATGTTTATTTTTTACGTTGAGATATTTAGAGATTTTTTAGGATTTTGAAGGCGTACTTGAATTTTTATTTTTTTTGAAATTTTTTGGTTTTTTTAGTAAGTTTTAAAAATTTTTATTTTTTTTTAGTGAGGGTTGAAGTTTTCAACGAGATTAATGGTGGTTGGAGGAATTTGCGATGATCTATTTTTGGGAAGTTTTTTAGTTTGATTGAATTTTTTGGCATTAGATTTAGAAATTTTGGCAAGGATCTAGAAATTTATGGGTTTTTTCGTTTAACTTTTAGAGAGAGGAGCAAAGGATTTTGGCTAGATAGAGAAGGAATAAAGAAAAATAAAAAAAAACCATTTTTTTTTGCTTTTATAAGGCTAATGGAACGGCATTGTTTTGGAAAGCTCTGACATGCATTCAGACCTACTGACCCGTGCGTCGACTCGCTACTTAACTCGACTTGGATCGTAGGTTTTTTTTTAAATTTATTTTCCTTTTTTTAATTTATTTTCTTTTTTTTTTTTTTTTTGCTTTAACTAATTTTTATTCTTTTTATTAATTTGAATTTTGATTTAGTTAAAAATAATAAGGACAAAGAAAGAGAAAATTTTTTTATAGTTTGAATTTTAAAATTGAAAATTTTTTTTGTATAATATTTTTGTATGATTATTTTGTACTATTTTGTGAATACATAATTATAAAAAAGATGTAAATAATTCTCTTTTATAAATATTTAATGAATCTAACGACAGAGTCTCTTTAAGAAAATGACATATTTTTCTTGAATACACTTGAAAGGAGAAAATTCTCTTTTTAGTGAAAGTCTCAATATTTATTTTCTAATATTTTAATATTGAAATTAAAATAAATTAGAAAAGAAAACCATTTTGATTAAGACTTGGATAAGATAACATAAGACTAATTTGGTACCAATTTTTGAGCATTGTGCATCTATGAAGACTTTCTCTACATGTAACTGACTTTCGAACATAGTTCTGAAGATATAGACTAGAATATATTTTTGTAGGGACCTTAGTCAAACTTAGGATAACTTTAAAAATGATAAATTTATTTAGATGTCCAATCACACCAAATTAAAAAAATATATATTAGAGACCATTCCATATTTTTTTGTCTAACACTCAAGTTCTCAAATTTGAACATTATGATAATTTGATGACTCCACTAAAGGCATTAGAGAGTCAAACCAGTTGTTAGTTATATGTTATCTTAAACCTTATTTTGATGTTTTTTATGTTTATTTATGTATTTTTTTCATTTGTATTAATCCATTTGTTTTTTTTTTTTGTATCTTTTGTATAACACTTAATTTGAGGCATTGGGATTTGTGAATAAAATGTCAAAAAGTATGTTTATTCCATCGCACAAACTACATATGCACATTCATGCAAAAGCTCTACATCCGAGATTTGTTCTTTTTAAGAGAAAGTAAGTATCTACACTCTTATAAAATGATAACGTCCGTGTGAGCTAGCGAAAGACTCCCACCTAAAATGAATCTTTTTAGTTTTAGCCTATAATGGATGAAAATTGGGGTGGCTTGTTAGTCTATAATTGATAATGATGTAAGGAACAATTTGGGAACTATTAGCTTATCAAAACCTTCAAACCCAGCATATATAAAAACCCTAAGAATCCAACCTTAAGTTAGAACCATGCCATTCCCTTTGCATAGAAAACACTAAAATAGGACACACGAATGGACATCCATTACCTTTTACCTTTAAAATTGCATTTTTTCTTTATTTATTGTGTACTTTATCTATGCTAACACATTTTTTTTCAATTGTATATTTATGCATTTGCATCATTATAAAAAAGAGTTTTTTCATAATGATTAAAATCTTTTATTAGAGATTGTTTTGCCTCATACTCATTCATGCATATTCACTCCATTGTTTTTAAAGAAAAGCTCATTCAAGGTGTTGGGATGATTTATAGTTTTTTTTCTTTGTATAAACACATAATGATATGGTGCCCCAATTGTGGTAATAGAGGTTCAAGGATAGCTCAATCTTTGAATAACTTAAGGCAATATAATAGTTGCTATCAAGTTAGAACTATAGAAGAAGAACAACCTCTCAACATCTAAAAGATGGAAAAGGCACAAGAAGAGATGAAGGAAAAACTATAACACATAGTTGAGTTGTTGAAAAATTTGAACAAATGGAAAGTAGTAGCTGAAGAGGTTGTTGTCTAAAATGGAAATGCTATACCCACCTAATGTTGGTCTTGATTTTGGTCTATACCAAGCTCAAGTATCCTAAGGGGCATCACCACAAAGGTCATTTATTGGAAGATACCCTTATATACATTTTGGCATGCCTTCAACAGCTCATGAGCCCATTTTTAACGACACATCACTTATGTTCTTGATGTGAAAGCTTAGGTTCCAACATAAGTTCCTAATTTGGACGAACTAAAAAAGTAAAAGAAGTTAAAGATGGGTGTATCAGAAACTAAAAAAGGGCTAGGATTTCAATAAAAGATGGATCTCATAGAGGAAAGCTATGATCCATTGAATGGAAGAATTTCTATGGCTTAATGGATGTTGTTAGACCATGCCTAGTTCTTGATGTGGTAATTCCACCCAAATTTAACATGCCTGAATAAAAAAAAAATGATAGAACTAAATTCCTAATAACCCATGTCACTATGTATTACAGTAAGATGGTCGCACATGTATATGCACATGATGAGAAGTTGCTTATCTATGTATTTTAATATAGCTTCACTGGTTCAACTATAAGATGGTATGTCCAATTAGATAGGACTCCCATCCATTGATAGAGGAAACTAGCTAGAGCATTCATCATGTAATACAAACATATCATAGATTTGGCTCTAGATCATCTGTCATTATAGAGCATGAAAAAGAAATATACTAAGACCTTTAAAGAATATGCTCAGCGGTGAAAGGAAGCTGCTACCTAAGTCCAACCACCACTCACTAAAAAAGAGGCTATAGTTCTATTTGTCATTACCTTCAAAACTCCATACTATGAAAGGATGATTGGAAATGGCATCAAAAACTTTGTTGACATGGTAATTTTTTAGGAAATTGTGGACATCAAATTTGTCCAGAAAAAAATAATAATAAAAAAAATATTATTAAATACAAAATACAAAAAAAAACCAAAATACAAAATATCAAATAATACAAAATACCAAAAAAATACAAAAAAATAGAACAAAAAAAAGAAAAATCGAGGATGGCAGTGGTGCCTTCCCTGGCACCACTACCACCATGCCCTATCCCTCACTCCTCTGATCACCTAACCGTACCACTATCAGATGTTGCCAAAAAAAATAAAAAAGGCATGGGGTCGTGTTTGTACCCCCATGCCTAGCCCTGTGCCATACCCTCAGGCACAGGGCATGTCAGAGCTCTATAAATAGAGCTCCTAGCTGATCACCCAAAGAAAAAAGAAAAGAAAAATGAATGAGAGATTTTACCAAAAAAAAAACCCAAAAAAAATCAACAGTCCTCCCCATAGGAAGGAACCTAGTGTCAAGCTTCCTGCACAAAGAAGAAAAAAAAGTTAGTTTCAAAAAGAAAATAGTTTCATCGAAACTTTGAAAGAAGATCTAGGGATGTAGAGACTCTTTTTGGTGAAAAAGAGGTAGGATTTGTGTTCAGGAGGTCGAAAGGAGTTTGTGAGTATTTTTTAAAATTTTTCGGCACCGACGATGGTTGTTGGAGCTCGTCGTCGGCAAGGACTACGGTGGTCATCGTGACGGATAGGCACCGGCCCCAGGTCGACTGAAAAAAAAAGGGAAAAAATAGGGCATTTTTTTTCTGAGGAAAGAAGGAAATGATTGAAAAAAAAATTTGGGCTTTTATATAAGCTGTCAATAGTCAAAACGATGTCGTTTCAATAAATGCCCAAAACAACGTCGTTTAAGCACCTAGGATCTGCGCATCAACATGCGACTTGACCCGGGATCCATGCACCCGACTCGCGACACGTTTCTCCATCAGCCTCTGACCAGTCTGACTGGACCGGAGCCGAACCACTGAACCCGAATCGAATTGGTACCTAATCGCTGAACCAACCAGATCGAGCCGAACTGCACCCAAATCGTCGGATCGAACCGCGCATTGACCGATCTGGTTCAGGTAAAAAAAATATTTTTTTTTGAATTTTTCTTATTTTTTATATATTATTTTATTAATATTTATGCATATTAAAATATTTATATTTGTTAGATTAAATGATGAAATATGTGGTTAAGTTTTTTTTATAATTTTGTTAATTTTTAAAATAAACTTTAAAAACAAAATAATATAAAAATAAATTTAATAATAATACTAAACTAATAAAAATGTAGGAAAAAAATTTTTTATTTGACGATGAGATTCAAAGGTATTCCGAGTAGTGATACCTACAAAATCTTTAGGTAAAAAGATTTTTTTTTAAATACTATCAGTGTATTGAAGTGTTTATAAAAAATTTTTTCAATACAATAAAAATTTTCTTTTTTTGAGTAATAAATAAAAATTGATTAATAAATTAAAAATAAAAGAAATAAAAATGAGAAGAAAAGAAATTTTATCCGACGATGAGATTCAAAGGTATTTTGAGTAGTCTAGGTGAGAAGATTTTTTTTTAAATACTACCAGTGTATTGGAGTGTTTATAAAAAATTTTTCAATACAATAAAAAAAATTTTTTTTAAGTAATAAATAAAAATTGATTAATATATTAAAAATATAAGAAATAAAAATGAAAAGAAAAAAATTTTATCCGATGATGGATTCTAAAAGTATTTCGAGTAGAGATGCTTTAAGAAATCCTAGGTGAAAAGATTTTTTGTAAAATATTACCAGTGTATTGGAATATTTATAGAAAATCTTCAATATAATTAAATTCCTTTTTCTTCAAAATTTCATTTAAAAATAAATATTAATAAAATAATTAATAAAATTTCTAACAAAGGAGAATAAAATGTGTGCATAAACATGGTAACATTTTTGCATTGCATGCATGACATTTTTTACGAAAAGTAAATTTGAGCCTCCGAGGATGAGATTCTAAAGTATTTCGAGAAACGATGCTTAAGAAATCTCTAGGTGAGAAAAAGTTTTTCTAATGCTACCAATGTACTAGAATATTTTAAGAATTATTTCAATAAAAAGGTTTTTATTTATTTTGCTCGAGAATAAAATTTTTTTCTAATAAATAAAAAATCAAGGAAATTATTTTTCGAACACCGAAAAATAGATTATTTTTATCAAAATCAAAGCATAACACATTGTTAATTGGTACCATTTTTAATGGGCGCTGTGGGGGTGCTTATCCTTCCCCATGCATAACCAACTCCCAAACTCAGACTATTTCACAAACCGTAAAATTATCTTTTTAATAAATTTTAATTAATTTTAAAACTTTATTAAAAGGATATATTTTAGTAGGTGGCCAATTGCACCTAGCCAAAAAAGATTGGTGGTGACTCCATTATTTTTTTATTTTATTTCCAAATTCGTCGAGCGGATACAAAATCATTACGACAGCTTGGCAACTCCACTGGGGACTGTCTTTTGTTTTCGAGAGTCAGGCCAAAATTAACTACTTGTTATCCTTAAATTTTGATTTAAACAGTCTTAATCAATTTCTTAGATATTTATTTTTCATTTAAAAAAAAAGGTCAAAAAATAAAAAATAAAACAAATTGAAAATAAAAAGCAAAAAAATTCACACACATTTCTTTTACTATGCCTCTTATGTTTTATTTTTCTATATATATTACTCACAATAAATTAGGATATATTTGCACACAATGGCACGATGCATCTCATGCATGAACTCTATACTCGAGCTCCATCCTTTATAGGAGGAAGTAAAGTACCTATGCTCTCGTAAGGTGATAACCTCCGCAATGGCAAGTGAAATACTTCCACTCGAATTGAACCCTTTCCGTTCGTAACCTGTAATGGGTGAGGATTAGGGTGCCTTACTAGTCTAATATGGACAACAATGAGGAATATTTAGGAACCTTTAGACACTGTCAATCCAAACCCAGCATATAATAAGCCTAAGAAACCAACCTTTTGTAAAATCTTGTCCACCTTCTTGTAGGCAATACCTAAGAATAAAAGTTATGCGTAATACAAAACAAAACAAAAAAATCTCAAAACATAAAAAAAACACTAAAAAATAAAAAATGTTTTTTTTCAAACCCCACTAACTCAATTTTGTTTCATTTTCTTTTTTGCATTAATCATATCATACAGTTTTGCATCGAGATATTTGCTCTAGGACATATTTCTCCCAAGATGTTTTCATGGATCCCAAAAAACTACAGATTTGCTCATCCCCAGTTAGTATGCCATGTGATTCGTATAATGAAGTACATATTTGGTCGAAAGAAACTCAACAAAAGAATGGAGATTGTTTGCCTACCGGTTATGTGTCTGAATTACGCGAGAAAGTGCATTTAGATCTCACACAGAATTATTTAAAAGAGTTAGCTGCTGTCTGGGGTCAGTTAAGTAAAGAAAAAAAAGAAAGCTTTTGTAAAAAGTATGGCAGATTGTATCCCTTATTTCAGTAGTGATCGATAAACAGTTGGTCAAGGTAGCTATACAATTTTGGGATCCATCCTATAGATGCGTTACTTTTAATCAGGAAGATTTGGTGCCAACTATCGAGGAGTATTTGATTTTGCTCGGGATAAAACTACAATGTCCAGATAAAGTATTTACCCGAAAGTCAAAATTAGGTTATCACAAAACGTTAGCCAAGCTTATGGATGTTAAAGTAGAAACCATCAATTCTTTTGTGAAGCCTAAAAGTGAACATCTCGACGTTTGTTGGATTTTCTTTGAAACTTCATTCAAGAGCATTTAAATGATGATCAAGGTATGGCTGTGTTTGCTTTAGCATTATATGGCATGGTAATCTTTTCGAAAACTTTGGGTTACATTGAAATAACTGTGGTAGACTTTTTCGAGCAAATTAAAACCCAAGTAATTAATCTCGCTCCAGCAGTCCTAGTCAAAACCATCAGGTCATTGAATTTCTGTCAATGAAATGAAAAAGGATGATTCATAGGATATGCATCTCTATTATACGTATAGGTTAGAAGTCATTTCAAGTGTGGAAAGAGTGCATTTTTGAAACCATATCTTCGAAATAAGGCACCAATCAAAAAGTTTTATAAAAGCCAATGACCAACATTGAAGACTAAAGAAAATTGGGTCTTTTTCTAGCAAAAGCTTACTGAGGATGAAATCGAATGGATGGTGCCTTAGATGCCTCGTGTGCCCTTGTTATATCGTGGAGGAAATGAGCCATGGATACCGTTATTAAGACTGTGGGGCATTATAAGTTATGCTCCATTAATGGTGCTTAGGCAATTTGGTGCAAAGTAATTTGTTCCTGCTACTCATGACCTGGTCCAAGTGAAATTCATTTATAAGGAACCGAATCCATCAAGAACCTCAGAGCAATTGATCCAAGCATGGAAGAGAACACAAAGAATGAGGTTAGGGCCTCTCATTGACAAAGTCACTTCTGATTATCAGATTTGAAAAGTAAGATGGCCTAGAGATATAGTACTCCCTTTTGATGATAGCTCATATCAATTAGTTAATCTTTTAAAAGAGGTACGATTATCAAAAGTTGAGCTTGTCAAGAAAAAATTAGAAGCTATAAAAAAAGAAATAAGAAGAGAAAATTTGAGACTTCACGAGAAAGTAGGGCAATTGAAATATGAAGTAGAGATACAAAGGAGCAGATTAGAAAAAGTCATAAAAGAATGAGATGTGGCCAATAATGATTTGAAAGATCTACACCAGAAAAATAAGAGGTTACGAGTTCAATTCAAAATTGAAAAAGTCACCAAGTCTTCCCTTAGTTGACAATGTGAAATGGATGAGCTCCGAGAAAGAATAAACCAATGGATGGGCAAAGCTCAAGAAAAGTAAGAGGAGACCACCATAATTTCTCAAGAATGTCAAAATTGGAAGAGATTATACTCTATAACCTCAGCAAGATTGGTGGAATGCCAAAATGAAAAGGAAAGGTTGAAAGTCATGCTTGTAAAAGAGAAAAGAAAGCATTTCGAAGTATTGATGAAAAAAAATCACTTCACCAGGTGATCTAAAGGTTAGAGATACAACTACAAGACCACAAGAGCCATATTTCAGCAATAATAGATGAGTGACATAGAAGGGAAAAAGATTAGATCTTCACTTATGATTCAGAAAGGGATGCTCACATGAAATTAAAAGCAGAAAGCTTAGGGAGGCAACAGTACATAGAGCACTTGACTAATCAAGTTTGCAAGGCAGTAAAGAAAGCATGGAAGATGGTTGAAAAGGTAGAAGCATTAAGAAGAGAAGTCAATCCCATAGGAGAATATGGATAATGCCTAGTGAACTTTTTAGATGAGGTAAAGGACTATTATGAACAAGTCAAATGCTTTTATAGATACAACTCTAAGATGGTAAATCTCATGTAATAAAAGATGTGATAGAATCAATAAAAATTTTTAATGTTGAAATTTGTCCAAGAGCAAATATCTCCCACTTGCATTCATGCATCATGTACATCATTTTTCACAAAATAAGTCAAAAATAAAATTTTCAACACATAGCATTCTAATTTTTTTCTTTCTTTCTTCTTTTTCAAAATAAAAAAAAAAAACTTTGTGGTAATAAAGGTTCAAGAATAGCTCACCCATCAAAAATTTCAACCCAACCTACTTGTCATTCATACATACCAAGACTCAGATAAGAATCATAGAAAAAGAACAGGCCAGTCAATTTGAGAGAATAAAAAAAGTTCAAGAAAAACTAAGAAGGGATCTCAGTACAATAATAGATATGCTCAGAAAACTTGATAAGAGAAAAGCAGTGGAAGAAAATCCTAGCTTTCAAGAGCAATCGCCAGATATGGTAGATCCTATTTACCCTCTAGGGTTTGAGCCACGATCGACCCAACCTTCTCAAGGAACTAAAGTACCAATTCCTACTCCTGGTGGATATCCCAATCCTTATCCAAGAATGACATCCACACCTGCTTCAGGATAATTTCAAAATTTTATTAATCCTATCATTATGGAAAAACCACCTGAGCCAATCTTAGTTCCTGATTTGGATGATCCTAAAGAAAAAAAAATCTAGGGATACAGACACCTAAGAAAATAGAAGATACCAGTATTCGGAAGAAGATGAAGTTATTGGAAGGAAGGCTTAAGGCTGTAGAGAGAATAAATTTTTATGGCTCCATAGATGCGATTGACCTTTGTTTAGTTTCAAATGTGGTCATTTCGCCTAAATTCAAGGTCCTTGAATTTGAAAAATATGATGACACAAAATGCTCGATGACCCATATCACCATGTATTGTCGAAAGACGACAGCACATGCTCGCGATGAAAAGTTGTTAATGCATATATTTCAAGATAGTCTTACGGGTTTTATAGTTAGATAGTATGTTCAATTAGATAGGACTCGTATTCGTTCTTGGTAAGAGCTTACAAAGGTATTTCTTACACAATATTGGCATGTTACAGATTGGTTCCATACCGTCTATCTCTACAAAGTATGAAAAAGAAAGCAATTGAAAACTTCAAGAAGTATGAACAAAGATGGAGAGATGTGGCTGCATAAGTTCAACCTCCTCTCATTAAGAAAGAAACAACTGTTTTATTTGTGAACACCCTGAAAGCACCGTACTATAAGAGATTGATAGGCAATGCAACCAAGAACTTTATAGATATGGTGATATTAAGTGAGATCATTGAAAATGCCATAAAGAACGATAAGCTCGATGCAGGAGAGACAAGTGGAGTAAGAAAATGTAGAGCTCTTAAAAAGAAAGAGAATAAAGTTCAAGTAGTGAACTATATGGGGTAACAATTCAAAGGTTTCACACATTATCCTACACCAGTCTACCAAACCCATTACCCTTTCGTAAACCATGTTGTATCCATCCCTCATTCATATCAACCATACTAGTCATTACCACAACCAGCTTATCCACTTCATTTTTAGCCATCATTTCAGACACCCACCTACAATCGTCTTGCTGCACCTATCAGACCAAAATGGAGATCCAATCCTAATAGTGGTTTGAGAGCCCTAAGAAATGCCTAAGAAAAAATTACTTTCGATCCCATTCCCATAACATACACAGATTTGTATCATCGACTTGTTAAAAAACATCTTCTTGCTCCTGTTATCGTTGAACCCTTGAAACCTCTATTTTTCAAATGGTATAACCCTAATGCACATTGTGATTATCACTAAGGGAATCTAGGTTATTTCACTGAAAACTGTACTGCTTTGAAGCGTAAAGTGCAAGGGTTAATAAATGAAGAGGTATTAAACTTTGATATCAACCAACAAGAGACTCCAAATGTTAATGGGAACCCTTTACTAGATCATACCAGACCATCAATAAATGCCTTAATTGATGGGCAAAGAAGTCATGTGAAGAAAAAAATAAATGAAGTTAAGACTCCGATGGCTAAGGTGTTCGAAGTCTTGGTCAAAGCTAACATGTTTAAGCCAATAGAACCTCAAAATTACTCTGAAGTGATTAACTTAACTGAAAGCTGCAATTATCACAGAGGTGTTCTAGGGCATTCTATCGAGAATTATCATCAATTCCATCAAGATGTGCAAAAGTTGATGGATATGGGTTGAATAGACTTTTACCGAAAGAGAGAAGAGTTGGTGAAACCTGAAGTGTCTACCATTGATTCAAAGAATAAGTTTATACGTAGATCAGTAACTATCTATTATGATGAGAAGCCAACATCAAAGCTAGAAAAACCTATCTCTCGATCAGTGGTGACAATTAAAATTCTTAGCCCTTTTTCAAATCAGAATGATAAACTAGTATCATGGAAATATGGTTGTGATGTCGTAATCAACCCAAATACTGCCAACATAATGGGTGTAAGAGGCATAACTCGAAGTGGGTGGTGTTATACCCCAGAGGCTCTAGAAAAAGCTAAAAAAGAGAAAGCCAAGGTAGGAGAAAAAAATGAAAGTCAGAGTGGTCTTGACACAGCCCCAGAAAAAGAATGTCAGAAGTCAGTATCTGAGAGTGAAGCATGTGAATTTCTAAAGTTAATAAAACATAGCGAGTATAGCGTGGTAAAATAGTTTAACAAGATACTAGCTAAAATTTCGCTATTGTCATTATTGCTTAGTTCAGAGTCACATCGTAATGCTTTACTTAAGGTGCTAAATCAAGCATATGTGTCTCACAATGCTTCTGTTGAATATGTGGAATAGCTTGTTGGCAATCTAATGATTTCAAATTATATCTCTTTTAGTGATAAAGAGATTCCTCCTGAAGGTAGAAAAAGTACCAAAGCTCATCACATTATTGTGAAATGTAAAGGTCATATAATGGCTAAAGTTTTGATTGATAATGGCTCATCCATCAATGTTATGCCTATGACTACTCTGTAAAACTCCCTATTGATGGATCTTATATGAAGCCTAGTCATATGATAGTGCGAGCTTTTGATGGAACTAAAAGAGAGGTGCTGAGAGATATAGAAGTGCCATTACAGATTGGCCCATGCACTGTCAATGTGAAATTTTAAGTTATGGACATCTCTACTTTATACAGTTGTTTATTGGGTAGGTCGTGGATCTATATGGCAGGTGTTGTTCCATCCTCATTACATCAGAAAGTCAAATTCATTGTTGAAAGAAAGCTAACATGTGTGACAAAAGAAAAAGATTTATTGGTAACTCAATCGATAAATACTCTTTATGTGGAATCAGTAGATGAAGCTTTAGAATGCTCTTATAGATCCTTTGAGATTGCCAATGCAACATATATAGCTGAAAGATCTAAATTGTATTTGCCACACTTGTCTACGACAACTAAAATGGTAGTCAAACGGCTTACCAAGATGGGATAGTGACCTAAAGCTGAACTTGGGAAGAACTTGCAAGGAATCACGAAGCCATCAGCCATATATAAAAAGAGAGACAAATTTAGCTTGGGATATAAGCCAACAAGAGGGATAGAATAAGAATGATGAATGAGAAAAGAGATAAAAGAATAGCTAATCTTAGGGGATATGAGCCAAAGTCAGAGCCTATGGTCATTCCATACCTCTATGATTCTTTTTACTTGGGAATATATATTTATCCAAATTTATTGGAAGCCCTAAGTGCATGATTTATGGAAAAATTTTTAGAACTGCCATTCAAATGATGGATGATAGAGAAAAAAAGAGTCAAAGTGAAGAGCTATTTGTGTACCATTATCTTTCAGATTTTGAGCTAGATAATTGGAAAGTTATAGAGCTGCTTGTTGTCTTTAAAACTTTGAAAAAGTAATGTACTGTGAAACTTTAAATCTCTAATTACTTTCTACGAGTATTAAGAGATCTTTTGTGGTGTGTTTATGTTTATCATTTTAATAAAAGACTTAGAAGATGCATTCGCATTTTTTCTATTGTTTTCATCTTCATCTTGCTTTCCATTCTTCTCTTTCCATCATTTTTTTATCATTCCATTTTTGTGTGCCAATATTCTCTTCATTTACCCTTTGCAGGGTCCCAAACAATGAACACGAAGATAATCATGGCAATAATCTTAGATTTGATTTCAAAAAATTAATTCATGTTAATGAACTTGATAATGAGGAAGATTTAAATAACTACACACTACCTTTTGATTTGTTAAAATTAATAGAACATAAAGATAAGCCAATTAAACCCCACCAAAAAATTATCGAATTAGTGAATTTGGAAGATGGTTAAAATAGAAAAGAGGTCAAAATTGGTATATCTCTTTTACCACCTAAAAGATGAAGCTAGAAGAGCTGCTCTGAGAATATGTAGATGTGTTCACGTGGACTTACCAGGATATGTCAGGACTCAGCACTGATATTATAGAGCACAAGTTGCCTTTAAAACCAAGATGTAAGTCGATGCAGCAAAAGCTAAGGTGCATGAAACCAGAGATGCTGCTAAAAATTAAAGAGAAAGTGAAGAAGCAATTTGATGCTGGATTTTTTGAGGTGGCAAAATATCCTGAACAGGTATCTAAGATAGTGTCAGTTCCTAAGAAGGATGAAAAAGTGAGAATGTGTGTCGATTATCGAGATCTAAATAGGGCAAGCCCTAAGGATAATTTTCCTCTACCTCACATCGATACTCTAGTGGATAATACTACTAGGTATTCCATATTTTCCTTTATGGATGGCTTCTCAGGCTATAATTAGATCAAGATGGCTCGAGATCATATGGAAAAACTACATTTGTGACCATGTATGGGACATTCTGTTACAAAGTCATCCTTTTGGTTAAAAAATGCTGGTGCTACTTATCAAAGAGCAATGGTAACTCTCTTTCATGACATGATACATAAAGAAATAGAGGTATATATGGATGATATGATTCAAAATCTCGTGAAGGAGAAGATCATATAGTTAATCTCAAAAAGTTATTTGACAGATTGAGAAGATTTTAGTTGAAGTTGAATCCTGCTAAATGTACATTTGGTGCCAAATCAGAAAAACTATTAGGCTTTGTGGTCAGTGAAAGATGAATCGAAGTGGACCCGGATAAGATACAAGCCATCCAAAACTTATCTCCTCCTCGTACCCCAAAAGAAGTGCGAGGTTTCCTAGGAAGATTAAACTATATTGCTTGTTTCATATGTCAACTCACCTACAAGTGCGATCCTATTTTCAAGCTTCTTAGAAAACATGATCCTGGAGAATGGAATGATGAATGGTAAGAGCTTTTGTAAGATTAAAGAATACTTGTCAAATCCATTTGTGTTGGTGCCGCCAATCCTAAAAAAACCTTTGATCTTGTACTTAACAATGCATGAAAATTCAATGGGATGTGTGCTGGGGCAAAAAGATGAAACTGAACAAGAAAGAATGAGCAATTTACTACTTAAACAAGAAATTCACTGATTATGAGTCTAAGTATTCACCATTAGAGAAGATGTGTTATGCATTGGCTTGGATAACTTGAAGGCTCCGACAATACATGCTTTATCATACCACTTGGCTCATAGCAAAGTTGGATCCTATTAAATATATCTTCAAAAAGCCCTCATTGACAGGAAGAATAGTGTGGTGGCAAGTTATGCTTTCAGAATATGATAACATTTATGTGACTCAAAAAGCTATAAAAGAAAGTACCGTAGTCGAGTTCCTTACTAATCATGCTGTCAAAAATTATGAACCAATGAACTTGGAGTTCCCTGATGAAAATATGATGGCCATTGAAGAAAATGAATCTGTTGAAGAGTCTTGGAAGATGTATTTTGATGGAGCTGCTAATGCTTTGGGTCATGGTATTAGGGTAATTTAAATATCTCCTGATGGGCACTATTATCCCATTATAGTCAGGTTAAATTTTAATTGCACGAATAATGTGGCTGAGTATGAGGCCTGTGTTATGGGTCTGCAAGCAACAATTGAAAAAAAAATCAAAGTATTAGATGTGTTTGGAGATTCAGCTCTAGTCATCTATTAGTTGTGAGGAGAATGGGAAACCAGAGAAACAGGTTGGAAGCTTTACCCCATATTATCCTTATTTGATATACCAACTTTACTACCCATCCATAGACATCTTAAAGTCCTTATGCTTATCAAACAATTGTGTAGCCAAGATTGCCAACAAATTTTAAGCACATGCACTTAATCCTCAACTTACAAATCAACCAGTTACTCAAACCAAAAACTTCGTGAATAGAAAAAAAGAGAAAGCTCCCATTAATCCAATTCCTATAACATACATCGAGTTACTCCTTCAACTCATTTAGAACCACTTGATTACACCAATATATTTAGAACTTTTGAAACCTCCTTACTCTAAGTGGTATGATGTTAATACAACTTATGACTATCATCTTGGGATTGTCAGCCATTCTATAAAAAATTGCATAGCATTGAAATATAAGGTGCAAAGTTTGGTCAAGACTGGTTTAGTGAATTTTGATGGAGAAACAAGAATGATTGTTACTGGAAATCCTTTGTTTAACCATACATAAGCATAATTCTAATAAGGCTTTTATGATTGTATGTCACTTTAGGAATTTTAGGAAATAATGAAAGTTTTTAAATACTTATGAACATTTGATAATTCATTTATGAACATTCAAGAGTTCATTTATCTTTCATCATTTCAGTAAAATGGCAGATGCATTTTCATTATATATCCTTTCATTTCATTATTTTTCATATTTCACCTATTCACATATTCCAAGTAATGAATGTTAAACAATCATGATAATAATTCAGGATTTAATTGTGAAAACATTTTTATATTGGTGAAATTAATGAATTAAGACTCTTAATTTGTTAGGATTACCTAAGCCAAAGAAGACAAATGTTAAAGCTGGAGTTTCACCCATTGAAAGATGAAAGTAATGTAGTTTGCGGTCCTTTATGGTTATTTATTCACAAGTTTACTCTTATTCAATAAATATTCTTTAATAAGAGTATTTATTTGATGAGAAATGACCATTTGTCTTCTATTTTTCTCACAAAAAGTAAAATTATTCATTTGTTGTCCCCTTTAAATCTATTATAATTTTTCTTGAGAAAACTCATCAAGAATCACCTTCCACATTAAGGGACAAATTTTGAAAAGACCTTGTTCACAAAAAGAGAAGTGAAGGTCCTAAATGACCTAAGGGGCAAAGCCTTTTTGTGTTTGACTCTTTCTTAAAAAAGAAAATGATGAAAAATTGAAAATGAAAATATAAAGTAAAGAAAAAAGAAAAGCAAAGAGAAAAAAAAATTGATGAAGGATAAGGTAAAATGCTAAGGTGCTTCATTTGATGAGAAATGATCCTTTGGATTATAATCCTTCAAATAAGAATTTTAGGCCTATTTTATCCATTTTTTCTCATAATCCATTACCTTAGCTTATATTATGTGTCTTAAAAGTTCATTTTAATTCAAATGTGAATGCCTAATTGGAAAATCATATATTAAATTAAGTCAGGTTTATGATGTTATCAAAGGACAATGAGATTGATTCAAAATTGTTGGAGATTTCAATGATGAATGAAGAGAAAAGAAATGAAAGGAAGAAAAAGATGTGAAAATTTAAACAAAAAAAAAAAGAAAAGGAGAAAAAAATTTAAATTGAAAACCTCAAATAGTGGTTTAAGTAAAAATGGGATATTTGAGTTGGAAACTAGAAAAACAATTTAATATCATTTGAGGATCCCACGGAGTAGGGGCAATGTTTGAAATTAATGAGCTAAAAAGTTAAAGCACTAACAAAATGGTTTTAAAAAAGAATTCTAAATTAATTTGTTTAAATTTGTCTGGATATTCATTATTTTGGATGTTGTGAATCCTTCCAAACACTTATCTTGGTGATTTACTTTGAATTGTTCCATTGCCTATTTGTTCTTTGTTAGACATGTTCTTATAATGAATATCCTTTCTTCAATTTTTCTTGTTATTCAACATTTTTGTTTTCCCATAATGAATTAAGAAAGTGTGATTCGTTGTAATTGTCATCAAATTAGAATCATGATGAATGAATAAATAATTGATAATAATATGAAGGATCCTTGTATTATTTTGAAATGATAATTTAATGTGAATTAGGCAAATTAAACATAAAATGAGAATGATGAAAGAAGCCTAAAAAGATGTTGATCTCTAAGGCTTTGAAATGAAAGAAGAAACATTGTGGAATGGTTCAAATTTGGTGACTAAATGATGAAATTAGCATAAAGACATTTTGGTTCATAAAACAATTGATAAGCTTGATACCCAATTTAAAAGAAGTTAAAGAATAATAGAATAAGAAGTTGAAAAGAAAAAAGACATAAAAAAGAGTCTTGAGAACCTTTTTACCACAATTAGAGATGCATAACATTGATTTTTGCATTTCATGCGTTGCATTTATAACATTCATTGCATATGTTAAATAAATAAGCAATCTTGACTTTTGATTTTGAAAATGAAATACTAAGAATTTTTCATGATAGGAAATTTTGAACTTAACAATTCTCGACTTAGAAAATATGATAAAAGATAAGATTTTGAGCTTTGGCAAAAAATGAATGGGATTTTTAACCTTGACTGAGGAAAATTTTCAAAGATAAGGTTTCAATCCTTGATTGAGGAAGTTTTTAAAAGATTTTGCTTCTCGGCTGAAGAAATATTCTTCAAAGATAAGATTTTTATTCCTTGGTTTGGAAAATTTTTCGAAGAATCAACCGTGATCTTCAATTGAGGAGAAATTTACAAAGTGAGTTTTCAATCCTTGGTTAAGGAAAATTATTGAAGATGAGACTTTAATCCTCAAAGGAAGAAGTGTTTTCAAGATAAAATGATAAACCTTAGTAAAAGAAAATTTTAAAGTCATAGCCTCTGGTTAGAGGAGCATTTTCAATTTTAAAGTTTCATAGCCTCTAGCTAGAGGAGTAGTTTTCAAATGATCTATTTTAAAAGTTTCAATGCCTTTAGTTAGAGGGGTTCAATTTTTAAAGTTTCGTTACTTCTGGTTAGAAGAGTATTTTCAAATTTTTAAAGTTTTAATGCCTTTGGTTAAAAAAACCTTTTCAAGTTTTAAAGTTTCATTACATCGAGGTGAAAGAGCCTTTTTAGATTTCAAAGTTTCAGTTCCTTTGTTAGGGAGGAACCTTTTCAGTATTTTAAAGTTTTATATGCTTCTGGTTAGAAGAGCTTTTTATTTGCGAATTTTTAAAATTTCAATGCCTTTGGTAAGAATAGTCTTTTCAAATTTTTATGTTTTAACGCCTTTATTAAGGAGGAGTTTTTTGGTTCTAAATTTTTAAAGTTTCAAAGTCTTTTTTAGGAAAAACCTTTTAATTTTTTCTCGATAATGTTTCTTGACCCAAACAAAATGGATATCTTTTGCCATTATGCTATTCATGTTTCACTAAAATTGCACAAAAAGGGAAAATTGTAAACACCTCATTTTGTTAGAAAAAATTTCAATATTAATGTGCCTCGAGGCTTTAAATTGAGTAAATCTAAAACTTAATATATAGAATGTAAATTTAGTATAGAGAAGTGAGTGCTAATGTGATTAAGTTTGATGGTGAGCTAGTAGCAAAGAGTGGTCATTTTTTATATCTGGGATTAATTATTCATAACGATCTTAAGATAGAAAGGGATTTAAATCATAGGATTCAAACAAGATGGGTAAGGTGACAAAGTATGATTGTTGTTTTTTAAATAGCTTGTAACTGCACAGATTACATCAAGTAATAAAGTAACTAGAGTATCATTTCCACAAGTATTATGATTTGAGTGTTGGGTGTGAAACCAAGTACCAAAGTAAGTAGAGTATCTTAGTAATCTCATCTTAAGATTGCTAACTCCTTTTAGAAACTGCACACTTCTAATGAACTTACCTTTATAAGTGACTTTCTTCAAGGAATAATATTACATAGAATGATCCAATTTATGACAATATGCACAATTACTTGATGAATCATTTGGTTTAACAAGAAAAATTTTCAAATGATTTCTTTATTACCACCATTATAACTTAATCCATCTTTATTAAAGAATGCTTTTTGAATTTCAAGTCTGTCATATAGCTTTTGATGTCCCATATAGAATCTAGAAAAGGAGTTTTGTAAATTGACATTTTTCTTAGTCAAATCATCAACATTCAATTTCAAAATCTCATTTTCCTTTTCTAAGTCATTTTTAGCCTTAGTCAAGAATCCATTCTCTACTTTCAACTTAGAAATCATTTTTCAATAATTCATGTTCATGCTTTCAAATTCTATGGCTAATTCATCAAAAGCATCTTGTAACTCATCAAATGTGTATGAATTTAAATCATTTGGATTATAAATTACCTTAGGCTCATCAAAAGCCATGAGATATAGGTTGGCTACTTCCTTATCATTTGATTCATCATCTGAGAAGTTGCTATCATTCCATGTTGCCACAATTGCTTTCTTCATTGGCTTTATTGCATTTACTTCTTCCACAAAGGATAATGAAATCTGATATGACCCAATTTCTTGCATTCATAGCAAACAACTTGGTTCTTTTCTCTTCTACTTGATTATCCTTTTATCATTTCCCTTTATGGTATTCTTCTATTTGAGAACTTGTTCATTTTCATGATCTTCTTAAACATTTTTGCAAACATAGCCATTTTTATATCCTTATCAACTTCATCTTTTTCAATCTTTTTTATTTTTCTTCTCTGATGGTTGATTTGATGGCTATTCCACCTTTCTTGGTTAGTTCTTATCCATATTTGAGTTTCATCTTATAAGTTAGGAGAGAACCTATAAGTTTATCTAATGAGAGTGTATAGGGGTCTTTTGATTCTTCAATGATCATCACCTTTGTTTCCTAACTCTTCGGTAGAGTATTTAAAATTTTCTTCACCATTTGCACATTTGAATAAGTTTTCTCAAGAGCCTTCAATTCATTAGTGATGTCAGTGAAGTGGTCTAACATCTCACTAATGGTCTCTTTTTGTTTCATCTTAAAGAGTTCATAATTATGGGTGAGCATGCCAATCTTATTCTCTTTCACTTGATTTTGTTCCCTCATGAGTGATGGCTAATTTGCTCTAAATTCCTTTTGCATTTTCATATAAGGAAACTTTATTATACTCACTGAAACCCAATGCACAAAAGAATGCATGCATTGCTTTAGCATTGAGTTGTGCTATCTTAAATTCATTTGCATCCCATTCACTTTCTTGTTTGATGACTTCTTTATCTTCCACATTTTTCATTGGAATGAGAGGACCATTGATAATAACCCTCTAGACTTCATAGTCATTGGCTTGGATAAATAATCTTATCATTGTTTTCCAATATCAATACTTATCACCAACAAAGAGAAAAGGTCCCACAATAGAATGACCTTCATTACCAAGAGATGTGGCAACTATTTCAATTGCCATAGGAAAAACTTCTTGTTTCTCTTCATTTTTGAAAGCTTTTTAGGTGAGATGGTGATCCAAGAGGGAGGTAAATTGGAGTTCTCTAAATTTTTCTCAAACAACTATTTTAAGGTAATTGAATGAGGAATTAAGTCAATAAACATTTTTTTATGAAAATATGATGGAATCAATAACAATGAATGAACCTAGAATCAAATATAAACAACAATAAATGTAAGGAGATAAGGGATAAAGAAATCAAACACAATGATTTATAAAGATTTGATATTTCTTCACAGGGTATCTATGTCCTTTCTTTTTGGTTGTCCACACCAAGACTTTAATCCACTAATTGAAGAAACACTCTTACAAGAGACAAACCTATCTTGTACTAAATTCCTATCTTTTTCTTAAGGCTTAGATAGCAATCTCTACCTTTACAATATCAAGATGATACCTCACCTCTTACTTACAAGATAACCCAAATGATTTTTGCAAACTAAAATACCTCTCAAGGTTGAGTGTTTGCCTAATGAAGTACAAATAATTTTGATGAACAACAACAATGACTTGGATACAACATACACAAAAGATATGGATTTTAAGCTCTAACAACTCTTAATTCTTTGAGAAAATAAAAATATAGCTTGTTGGGTCTTGCTCTTTTGATTCATTAACCTTCTTGGTATGTTGGAATGTCCAATTTGCAGAGGAATTGAAAAACTAGCCATTGGGAATGGTTTGAAGTTAAAAAAAAAGAAAAGGTTTAAGCTTGGAAAGCTAGCCGTTTGAGCTTTTTTGGGCATAGAGGATCGATCCTATCCTTACCTAATCGAACCCTTATTGTAAGGGATCGATCCCTTTTGGTTTTTTTCAAATTTATTTTGTTTTTGTAAGAAAAATCAATCGATCCATTACAAGAGGGGATTGATTGGTTTAGCCAAGAGATCGATCTTGTAACCTAGGGGATCAATTTGATCAAGCTAGGTAGTTGTATCTTATTTTGCACTCTACTCACTAATTTGATTATATCTTGAGTTATATAATTCCAAATCAAAAAGAGTTTAAAGATTTAGAAACTAGACTTAACTCTATCCATATAAAATTCATCACCTAATTGATTGTATACAAATTATAGTGAATTTTCAAATCTACTCGTTGTGCAATTTTTAAACAACTGCAAAGTGTCTAGTAAAAAATAAAAATCTTTTCTTAGAAAATTTGGATTTTGATTTTGTTTGATCCACTAGAAAGTAGACTCAAAGAGCTTTCCAACCATATAAAATTCAAATATTAAAGCTTTGTGAATTAATACAAAAAAAAATAAAATAAAACAAGTTCAATATTAGAAAACTTTGTCTTGTAAAACAACTTTTTTAAGTTAATCATTTTTTAAAGCTAATATTATCAAAATTGTATTGAGTCCAAAATGAATAAGTTCACTTTAAAAAAAATAATTGTACTTTCATTTAAAATCAAATAAATAATGTTTAAAGATAGTTTTAAGTTGAGAAATAAGAAAAACATAAAGAAAGGTTTGTTTAAACTTTGAAAATAATATTATTTATTTAGTACCAAAATAATAAACTGAAGAACATGTACTAAATAAATCTTTTTCAAAATCTTGATTAAGCTTATTTAGCTTAATATTTTTTCATTTCAAAATAAAGATCAATTCAAAGCTAACAATCTCCCTCTTTTTGATATATCAAAACTTAAAGATAAATTTGCTTAATGAAAAACTTTCTTTAAAACATTTAAGATTTTTTAAAAACATTTTGAAAAACTCCCATATGGAAAAACTCCCCCTCAATTTCTATATCCTAATCCAACACAACTCAACTAACATATGTTAGAGCATATATAACAATTAAGCACACACAAACATACATGTATCAAGCACAAGCAAATTTGTGCACCAAACATTTTTCTCCCTTTTTGTCATAGCAAAAAAGCATGAGCAAATAAACACAAAAAGGTGTTAACAAATATATTCATAAAACATTTCTCTCTCTTTTTGTTTAAACTATTTATACCAAATGTTTAAGTTTCTATATCAATTGCTATAAGCATATAAGAAGAAATAGGACTTAACTCACCCTTTTTTTCATAGTTGAAAAAAGAGAGATCAATTCAAGGCATGGGACAAAATGCATGATACCAATAATATCAAGAGTATTTTTAAATGCATGTAATCAAGTGATGTTCACGATCAAGTTCAAGTACATGTATTTAAACACAAAAGCATAAAAGTATTCTAATGTATCCAATTTTAGCATTTTAGCACAAGTCATCAAATTTACTACATGAAATTTATGAGTAATGGATAATGAATGATATGCAACCTACTCATAAATCATGTTAGCATAAGATATGCTTAGAACCTAAAACATAAATAGAAATTAAGCATAAATTCAAGCACATGCATACAAGCCCATACCAATTGTTCAGGATACAATTGTTAAAGATATGTTATCACAAAGCATACTAATAATTATCACAAAACAAATCAAGCAAAATTGTATTTTAAGATTGTTCTTCATTTTAAAATAAGGATTAATAAATTTAAGGCACACACAATTTTGCATGAAAGGTATAAGCTATATCAAGGATAGACACATAAATAAGCATCTATGAAAGTTCAAAAAGAAATCTTTAGCAATTTTGATACCAATTGTTAGCAATTTTATTCAACAACTTTCATAGAGCACACATACTTCAATCATATGAAAAATTCATTCAATACATGCATAAATGATAATAGTAATCTTTCATAAGCTATCTATCCAAACAAGAACCAAAGCTCATATGTATTTAATAAAGCATGAATACTAATGAGCAATAAGGTTCAGTTATCATCATGTCATAACAAAGATTATTCAAGCATTTTCCAAACATGATGAACACATAAGCTATAGCAGAGAAATAATAAAAGTATAATTATTCAAATATATTTCAAATTATTTCAATGCAAAGCAATATTCTTAATCCAAACATATGCAAGTACACAAATATAGTTCAAACATATTTTTCAATCAAAATCATACAAGCATAAGCAAAATATTTCAAATCACATATAGCAATATATTAATAAAAATACAAACATTTAGACGTAATGTGGTACATGCTATCTCAATGATCTCAATCAATAAACATGTTCAAATAAATCAATCTATTTAACTCATAGCCATGTCCAAAGATTCAAATGAATATTCATGCAATAAAAACTATTAATCAAAGCAATCAAGAACTAGGCATGAATATCAATGAAGGTGACTTAATCAATCCAAGCTTTTAAGAATATTAAAACAATATCTACCAAGTGTCCTTGGTGATTAATTTGTGCAATGTGTTCATATATTTAACCATAAAATCATATATTTGCACATATCAAAGCAAGCATTTATATGTATTCAAACTCATACATCATATCATATAGTCGATATATTTACCTCCATCAATGTCAAGCTTTATTGTTGTGCTCGTTTGGCTGTGAATTCTTCAATTCAATTTATTTGAGCAAAACTAGGCTTGATTGATAAAGATGACATGCTTTGCTTGTTGTACTTGAAATTTCAAAAATGTCGGCTTATTCAAGCTCATTTCAAGTTCTCATAGCATAGACTTAGAAGATATTTTTAACAAAGAAATGTTCATTAATAGCATCAAGAATATCATTGATAAAAATTATACTAATTGTTAGAAAATGAATTCCATATTCTAAGTTGTTATAGGTAAAAGAAAATTTTGCTCATTAAGCACAAGTTGCCAATTTGCTAGCAAACCATTCAATATTAACTAAAGCTATAAATCGTTCATCATAATAAACATCATATAGCACAATGGTGGTACTAAAGCAAAAGTTCTAAAATAATGTGCAAAACATCAATCTTTCTAGATTATTAATGAACACAAAAGGGGCATATTCAATAATCATGTATATTCAAGAAATCACCAAAGAATATGTCAAAATAAATTTTAGGCCATATGAAAACTAAAAACTCAAGGAAGACATATTCATCATCAAAAATATATTCAAGAAAATTTTAGCATAAAAGCATAAATATGTCTACACAAATTATAAGCCATAATCAACAATGACTTAAGCTAAAAATAAGCATCATAAGAAAATCATTTACTTGATAAGAGCAACCATGTCAAGTCAAGCTGAATAAAATTTGTCACGTAAGTACATGTCATAACGTCTAAATTCGAGGATCTATCGCTAGACATTGAGTTGAAGGAGTCGCCACCAATCTTTTTGATCAAGGTGCGATTAGCCACCTAAGAAATCTGTCCTTTCAAGGAACACCTAAGTTTAAGGGTCTCTAAAAGAATAGGTTCAGGTCTACTAACCAGAACAGGGTTTGGGAGTTTGGTTACGTGTGATGAAGGTTATAGCACCCTCACAACGCCCATCAAAAGATAGTACCAGCTTAAATTTGTGTTATCCAATGAGCCTTAAAATTTTACCAAGTAATTAATTATTGAAAATTATTCTCAATTGACTTTAATACTTTTGGCAGAAAATTGAGAAACTTCCCTCACCTTAGGAGTATGCAAGAAAACTATTGTTTCACTTACAGAGGCTCTATCGTCGGATTATTTAACATAAACAAAAAAAAAGAAAGAAAAGAATGATTGTTCTTGTGCAGGAAAAATTGATACTTTCAACTTTTCCCCAAAAATATTCTTTTGAAACTTTAATTTCGAGGAAAATTGATACTTTCAACTTTTCCCTAAAAATTTATTTTTTGAAAATTTATTTTTAAGGAAAATTAATACTTTCAACTTTTTCCCAAAAATATTTTTTGGAAACTTTGATTTTCGAGAAAAATTGATACTTTCAACTGTTCCTCAAAAACCCTTTTTTTTGAAAATTTATTTTTAAGGAAAATTGATACTTTCAACTTTTCCTCAAAAATATTTTTTGGAAACTTTGATTTTTGAGGAAAATTGATACTTTCAATTTTTCCCCAAAAATATTTTTTGGATTTTATTTAAAGAAAATAAAATAATAAAACAAAATAAAAGTAAAAATAAAAAAAAGTAAAACAAAAATAAAAATAAAAATAAAATAAAGATAAAAGAACATTAAATAAACCTAATCTAATAATAAAAAAAAAAAACAAATAAATTAAGTAATTAATTAAAAAAAAAACCTGAAGCGGCTCGAAGAAGGGCTCGGCTCGAGGAAGAAAAATGGCTCGTAGAAGCGGCTCGGGACATCGGCTCAGCTTGGCTAATGGCTCGGGGAGGCAGAACACGCGTGGGTCAAAAAGTGGGTCAACACTCGGGTCGGGTCGGATCTTGGCAAAACGCGCGGATCCTCTAGGTTATTAAACGCAAAAACGACGTCGTTTTGGGATGGTATATAAGGCTGTTTCTTTTATTTTTTCGACAGAAACCTTCTCCCCTCTCTCTCTCTTCCTTTTTTTTCTCTCCCTTCTCTCTAAAACGATCGAAGAACTCCGATTGAATATTCATCGGATTATGAAATTTTTCATCGAAATTTGGGTTTTTCATCAGAAGTTGGTCGAAAAGTTAGACGGTTTCTACGAATCGTCACCGAAAACTGGGCAGCTGGCCGAAAACTTCAAACTTAGCCAGAATTGTCGCCAGAAAATTCAACCGAAATCTGAAATTTTCTAGAAATTCCCAAAAAAAATCGTAAAAAATTCTCCAAAAATTCATACTAATTTTTAGAGCCGTTCTAAACGCACCAAAACCTTCATAACCTTTAAATCTTCTCTGTATCTCTTTTTCTCTCAACCAGTATCCTTTTTCCTTCTGTTTTCTATGTGTTCTTCTGTTCCAGAGGATCCCTTTTATAAGGATTGATCATAAAAGTTTTTGATCAATCCCAATTCTTCTTTGGATCGGGATTCAATCATTGAATCCAACATGGACTCTTTTGATTGAATCCCAATCCAATTTCCCACCGGATAAACCAAAAAATAAAAATAAAAAATAAAAAAAATCATATGAAAATAAATCAGATAAATCAAGAAAATTAACAGATAAATTAAAATTCAATAATACATAATACATAATCTGATATACATAAATATTAACAGGAAAATAATAATAATAATAATAATAAAGATATATACATATTAATAAATAAATAAATAAATACCTAAGATAAAAATAAAAGAAATATATATATAAACAATAATAATAATAATAATAATAAAAAATAGAAATAGAATAAAAATAAAAATAAAAAATAAAATAAAATAAAATAAAGAAAAAAAAGAACATAGACTTACCTATTTGGACCAGGCCCAATTGATCCGGGCCTGGACCAAATTGGGTGTCTACAGCTGCCCTTCTTTGCACATTTTCTGTGAAACAGAAATTGCACAAAGACGTAAACACCCAATCAAGACTCAACTTGACCTTTTTACTTTTTATTTTTTTTGTTTTTTTTTGTTTTCGATCAAAGCTCCTCTAAACAGAGGCTCAACGACTTTGGAAAAATAAATGGCTCCTCTAATCAGAGGCTTAACAACTTTGAAAAAATAAATTGCTCCTCTAAACAGAGGCACCACGACTTTGAAAAGTAAATTGCTCCTTAGCAATCATGTCCAAAGGAGTTGAAAGTTGTGTTTGAAAGAATTTCAAGAGATTATGCCTAAAGGTCTTATAAATCAACCCTGATACTTAAAGGCATCCTATTTTAAGGATTAGGAACTTACCTGACAAGTTTCTTCTCAACTTTGAAAAATATCTTCATATCTGTCTTCTTTATGTGGGATCTTGAAACACCCCTGCTTCTTGAATTTATACACTATATTTTCCTGAAAGTAATGTATGCTATGCAATGCATATGAATTTCAATGCATGCTATGCAAATGTTGGCCAATTAATTCCTATTCAATGCATGGTACTTAAGTTTCTCAAACTTTTTTCTTGGGCATCAAGCCCTTTGATTCTTCAAATATCTAATTACACTGCTCTTCTAAGATCGAGCCAGTGTAGCTCTTAATTGTGTCTTCCATTCACATTCTTTCTATAGAAATCTCTTCTCAAATTTAATGTCCTAATCAGGAACTGAACACCTCGATTCTGCCTTTATCACTCTTGACTTATTTAATGTAATGAAAAATCTTTTCATGTTGTTATTCATTCATCAATCATTATTTCAAACTCAAAAAGTAAGAATGCATTTGCACATTTCTTCCATGGTGGGGTACTAAGAAGAAAGGAATATGAATGGTTGAGAAATAGTGATCAGAAAAAGACACAAAGAATGAAATAAAATGTCTCTTATTAGCAAAATGTTGGCTAATTTTGGCCAAGGGAGAATTACAATGATAAGTGTAGGGACAAAGTCTAAAAATGAACAATCAGATAATCATGATAACACATCTCAAAGTTTTTTTTTTGAAAACCCAACCTTCTGATGTACTTAACAACTTGGAACTCTTCTGAATTTGCTAGCCTCCATGTCAGCGGGCTTTTAAATTCGATGCTGTATTCTCCTTATCTAAGCTGCCTTTTCAAGTTTTCAACTTAGACAAACCCCCTATGACTCAAATTGCCCTTTTAGGGTTTTCGCCTTGAGTCTTCATTTTTCATTCACTTTTTTCTTTTTTTTTATTTTTTTTCATTTTTTCATTTTTTTAAGCATAGTATTTCTTCACAACATCAGAATTTATAGGATGGGATAAATCATTTTCATCCATCTCAGTCAGTATCAGCTTCCACTCGAAAAAGCTTGTTTCACCACATACAACCCTTCCCAATTCGGAGTCCATTTTCCTCTACTATCGTGCTAGATTGGGAGAATTCTTTTCAAGATCAACTCTCCTTCTCGAAAGCAACGGGGTCGAATCTTCTTATCATAAGCCCTCATCATTCTTCTTTGATATAGCTGCCCATGGCACAGTGCAGTCAGTCTCTTTTCTTTTATGAAATTTAACTGCTCATAACGTTCTCGAATCCATTCAGCTTCTTCCAACTCAACTTCTTTTAAAACTCTCAAAGAGGGGATCTCTACTTCCACTGGTAGTACAGCTTCCATCCCATAAATAAAAAAAAATGGGGTTACCCCAGTAAAGGTACGAACTGACGTTCGATATGCATGTAATGCAAATGGCAACTTCTCATGCCAATCTTTGTAAATCTCGATCATTTTCTCTAAAATTCTTTTTATGTTCTTATTGGCTGCCTTAACTGCCCCATTCATTTTCAGATGGTATGGTACCGAATTATGATGCTTGATCTTGTATTGAACACATATTTCTTGTATCATCTTACTATTTAGATTCTTGGCATTGTCTGAAATAATTCTCTTCGAAAGTTTATATCTACAGATGATCTCTTTTTTTATGAACTTGTAAACTATAGAGCATGTCACACTTGCATATGATGCTACCTCTACCCATTTCGTGAAGTAATCTATCATCACAAAAATGAATCTGTGCCCATTAGAAGCCTTTGGGGTGATTGGACTAATGACATCTATGCCCCACATTGAGAATGGCCATGGTGGTGCCATAACATGTAAAACAGATGGCAGAGCATGGATCTTATCAGCATATATTTGGTATTTATGACATTTACGAGCATAATCAATGCAATCATTCTCCATTGTCAACCAGTAATATCCTACTCTCATGATCTGTCTTGCCATCATATGTCTACTAGTATGTGCCCCGCATATTCCATCATGCACCTCTTCAATGATTCTCCTTGCTTCAGTCTTATTTACGCACCTCAATAATACTTGATCCCTGCTTCTTTTGTACAAGACATCCCCATCCAGGAAAAAGCTCATAGCTAATCTTCGGATGACCCTTTTATCATTTTTTGTTGCTTGAACTGGGTACTGCTGATCCTTAATATACTGTAGGATGTCATAATACCAGGGCTTTTCATCTTTTTTTTCTTCTACATTAGAGCAATAAGCTGGTATATCCTTAACATCTAGCTTGATAGGTTGAATGTCAGTATTGTTATTAATTTGAATAATTACAGCTAGAGTAGCCAATGCATCAGCAATCAAATTCTCTTTTCGAGGTAAGTGGTCAAACTGGATATCTTCAAATTATTTTATCAACTCTAGAATATACATATGATATGGAACGAGTTTTGAATCTCTCGTCTCCCATTCTCCTTTAACTGATATATAACTAGAGCTGAGTCTCCAAACACTTTTAGTACTTTTACTTTCTATCTATAGCAGCTTGTAAGCCTATGACACATGCCTTATATTCAACGATGTTATTTGTGTAATTAAAATTTAACCTTGTTGTTACAGGGCAGTATTGTTTTTCTGGAGAGATCAGAATTGCTCCAATTTCATGCCCCAAGGCATTAGCAGCTCCATCAAAGTACATTCTCCAACATTTTTCTCCATGCTCCCCTTTCTCCAATTGGGAAATAGTCATTAAGTCTTCATCAAGGAATTCTATCTTCATTGGCTCATACTCTTCAGTAGCACGATCTGCAAGAAATTTTGCTATAGTGCCCTCTTTTATTACTTTTTGGCTCACGTATATAATATCATATTCTGAAAGCATTACTTGTCATCTAGCGATTCTCCCAGACAAAGAAGGCTTCTCGAAGATATACTTAATGAGATCCAGTTTCGCTATGAGCCACGTAGTATGATAAAGCATATACTGTTTGAGTCTTTTGGCAGTCCACGCTAATGCACAACACATCTTCTCTAATAAAGAATACTTGGATTCATATTTCATGAACTTTTTACTCAGATAGTAAATAGCTCTCTCCTTTCGACTAGCCTCGTCTTGCTATCCCAGCACACATCCCATTGAATTTTCACATACAGTTAAGAATAAAAGTAAAAGTTTCCCTAGAACAGGTGGCACCAATACTGGAGGGTTTGATAAATATTGCTTAATTTTATCAAACGCCTCTTGACATTCTTCATTCCATTTCTCAGGATTATTCTTACGAAAAGGCTTAAATATGGGATCACATTTGTAAGTAAGCTGAGAGATAAATCGAGAAATATAGTTCAATCTCCTCAGAAAACCTCAAACTTCCTTTGGCGTGCTGAAAGGTGATAGATTTTGAATGGCCCGTATCTTATCTGGATCAACTTCAATTCCTCTTTCACTGACCACAAAGCCTAGCAACTTCTCTGACTTTACCTCAAAGGTGCACTTGGCTTGGTTTAATTTGAGTTGAAATTTTTTCAACCTCTCAAATAACTTTCTAAGGCTGGTGACATGATCTTCATCCTCACAAGACTTTGCAATCATATCTTCTACATACACTTCGATCTCTTTGTGCATCATGTCATGGAAGAGCGTTACCATGGCCCTTTGATATGTTGCCCCAGCATTCTTTAACCCAAAAGGCATGACTTTGTAGCAAAAGGTTCCCACATAGTCACAAAAGTAGTCTTTTCCATATCATCTACAGCCATTTTTATCTGATTATATCCTGAGAAACCGTCCATAAAGGAGAAAATCGAATGCTTAGCTGTGTTATCTACCAGTGTGTCGATATGAGGCAAAGAAAAGTTATCCTTTAGGCTAGCCCTAATCAAGTCCCGATAGTCTACACACATTCATACTTTTTTATCTTTCTTAGGAACTGGGACTATATTGGTTACCCATTATGGATACTTAGCCACTTGCAGAAAACCTGCATCAAATTATTTCTTCACCTCTTATTTAATCTTTAGTAGCATTTCAAGCTTCATCTGTCTCAGTTTCTACTGACCTAGCTTACATTCTGGCTTCAGGGGCAATCTGTGCTTCACTATCTCTGTGCTCAGCCCTGGTATATCCTAGTAAGACCAAGCAAATATATCTATAAATTCTCGAAGTAGGTTTGCCAATCGTTGCCTATCTCCTGATGAAAGTGAAGTGCCCATTCTAACCTCTTTTTTATTCTCTTCATCTCTAAGATTCACTAAGTCCACTACTTCCTGATGAGGCTCAATTGGCTTATTTTCTTGTTCAATCATCCTTATTAGGTTCGGAGGCATAACATATTCTTCAGAATTTTCTTCATTGTCAAGTTCATCAGTGTTAATTGAATTCTCAAAGCTAACCTCTTTATTGTTATCATGATTATCTTCATGTTCATTTAAAGACCTGAAATCGAATGAAATGGGATATGTTGGCAAGATGTGTTTGGAAAGATGGAAATAATGAAGACACAAGAAGAAATGAATGAAAATGCATCCTTCCTATTTTTTATTAAAAATAATAAAAGATGAATTACCCAAACAAGAAAGATCACCCCAATGCCTTAGGCAATAGCTATTGAGATGTTACAATTACATTGTATTAGTATCAAAAGTCACAAGCATCTCGATAGTACTCTAATTATTCAACTCATAATCTGACGGATAAAGGCGAACCCACTCTTCTTGATTAAGCCCCACTTCATCTTCACTTATAGCATTCACATTATGATTCGACAAAGGATTGCCACTAACATTCGGTGCAGTCACCCCTCCCATATCAAAGCAAATCATCCCATCCTTGATCAACCATTGCACTTTGTGTTTCAGGGTGGTGTAATTTTTGGTGGAGTGACCGGTAATCCCATAATAGTAGTCATAGTGGGCTGTGGGATCGTATCACTTGGGGTAAGGTGGCTTGAGGGGTTCCAATTTACTTGGAGCAATCAAATGATTATTGTAAAGCTCCTTATATAATTCTATATAAGTCATTGGAATCGAGTCAAACACAGGTTTCTCGCGAGTAGTTCGTTGCTCCCGCGAACCACCAATGGGTTTAGTTGAACGATTTTGGGGTCTTGAGGTAGGCTGAGTGTTAGGACTGTACATGGTATTTTGAGGCCTATGAGGGGTTTGATATGTTTGAAGGTATGGTGATTGTGCAAATGGTTGGTATGGGTGAAGGGAAGTGTTATTTACAGTAGGGTAATAGAGCATATATTCTGGTGGTGAGTAGGGTGGATAGCCTCTAAATTACTATTTATCAAAGCTCACAGCCTGAGCTTTAATTTTTTTCTTCTTCGAGACTCTCTTGCTAAATGCTTCATTTCCTTCTAGCTTGCCATTCTTGATGGCACTTTCAATAATTTCTCTTGAAATTACCATATCAGCAAAGTTTTTTGTTGCATTTCCTATCATCTTTTCATAATAAAGAGGTTTTAAAATGCTAACAAACAGCACTGTAGTCTCTTTCTCGGTCAGAGGAGGTTGTACTTGAGAAGCAACATCCCTCCACCTTTGGGCATATTCTTTAAAAGACTCGTTTGCCTTTTTTTTCAGATTTTGTAAAGACAAACGATCAGGGGCCAAATCGATAATTTGTCGATATTGATCGATGAAGTCATGTGCCATATCACTCCAAGAGCGAATGTGGGTCCTATCCAACTGAACATACCACCTAGCAGCAGAGCCAGTTAGGCTATCTTGAAAGACATGCATTAATAGTTTTTCATCATGAGCATGAGCTGTCATCTTCCGATAATACATTGTGATGTGAGTTTTGGGGCACTTTGTACCGTCATATTTTTCAAATTTTGGTACTTTGAACTTATGAAGAATAACCACATCAGGGACTAAGCAGAGCCTAACAGCATCAACTGACCCATAAAAACTAAATCCTTCCACAGCCCGTAGCCTTTGCTCTAGCATACTAATCTTAGAGCTTTCCTGGGTTTCTACTCTTATCTTTTCTTTCTCCTTCTCTTTTAAATCATCTAGATCAGGAATTGGTTCTGCTACATTTTCAATAAAGATAAGATTTACATAGCTATTATAATGCCCTGGGTTGGAAGCTGACGGTATTCCAGGATATGTTGGATATGTGAAGTGTTGTGGTGGGACCTCTTGAGCAGACTAAGCTTGAGGTGGGCCAAAACCTGAAGGATATATAGGGTCAGCCACTTCTTGCAATGGGGGAACTTGTTGGCTTGTATTTTCTTCAACTCCCTTTCCTTTATTCATGTTATTAAGAGCATCCAGAATCTTGCTCAACTCACTTTCAATCTTTTCCTGTGCCTTTTCTATCTTTTCAAATCTATGAGAATTTTCTTGCTCCATTTGCCTTGCTCTGGATCTTGTGTTGTATCGATAAGTAGGGTTCTCGCTAGATGGAGCTATCCTTGAACCTTGAGTACCATATCTTAGAATTAGTAAATTTACATAACTATCACATAGTTACTTTGTTAAGTGTAATGAATTAGAATGCAATGAATGAAAAATGTATGTATGCAAAGAACATTTACCTTAAAAATGGTATTCAACGAAAAGATTTCATTTATTTCAAAAAAAAACTTTTACATTGAGTTTATCATCCTAGAATTATAGCCATAAAATTGTTTGATCTATTCATATTGGGCCTTGGCTTCTTCGATGAAGTTCAACAGATGCTGTCCATGTTTTCCTACTGGGGTTACCATTTGTCTCACTGCCTCTACCTCTTCTACCATCTCCTTTGCCTTGCATACCCCTTTACAGATTTAGGTCGTTAAGTACTCAATGTATTTCTGCCTTTCTAAGTTCTCTCTTTTACCACACTAGACTTGGTATGATAATTCTCTATGTTCTCTAACCAATGCGGCAATGTGGTCTCCTTGTTCATCCAACTTTTGACTTAGCCTACTCAAATAACTGTTTAGCATGTTAATTTTTGCCTGTGCTTCGATACTTTCTTCTTCCAATTCAGCATACTCTTGCTTCAATCTTGTATTTTCCTCAGGCAGCTCGACAATGGTTATCTCTTTGGCCCTTTCTCTCACACATACCCTTTTATGCTCTTGGTGTAACTTTGCTAGATCTTCAATAACTGTATCACATTTTCTAGCAATCTTGTGAACTTTAACTTCATAACTTTCGGCTCTACCTTTCCACTGGGCTTTTTTTTCTTGAAGCTTCTGAATCTTTTGCTTTAACTTGCCCTTTTTAGACTCAAATTCTTTTGTTGCCAGCTTTAATTCTGATGGTGTCTCTTCAAGTCTTTCTTCTGTTGGTGAATGAAAGATTTCATAAGTGAATACCATTTCCTGTCTTCTTTTTGTTTTCCAAACCAAGTACCCTAGGGTGACTTTATCAGTAAATGGTCCAGGACTCACTCTTCGGGGATCTTTCCAGGCTTTAATCATCTCATTCATCCTTTGAAATGCTTTAGGCTCATTGTAAGAGAAATCTAACTGATGAAGCCCATAAGTCATAGGAATGAACTGTTCTCCCCCAAATTGCCTTCTCACTAGGAGTGGTGTATAATTTGTCACTTCTCATAAACCCAAAAGTGGGACAACTGAACTATCCCCACATTGGTATAACATAGGCTCATGATTCATCCATGGGGCCAACCATCTCACCCTGACGCTTTTCAACTTTTGTAGGAAAGTTATCTATTCTTGTTTAGACTTCCGCTTTGACCACCCACTTTCGTAGAATTCCTTGATCGAAACATGATTACGATATAAAGCTTCGAGAAAGTACCATTTCCCTGTTCAAAATGGCTTTTCATCCATAAGTATAATAACTGTATGCATCCTATGAAGCGTCTTCCATTCCGACGATAATAACTCAAAGATCTGATAGTCTCTGCTAATATTACCGTTGAAGGATTACAACCATTGATCACACTTTTGAAAAAGTCGACCACCACTATCTCAATATGTCCCAAAACCTTTGAAAAGATTACCAGTCCGTATATGATCAAGGTAAATATATCTAACCCCCGTTCTTCATTGGTATGCTGCATCAGAAACTCATGAAAGAACTTTCAAGGTAGGCAAACCTGTTCTTGTTTCTTCTTCATATGAGAATCCATAATTTCCTTGTCTATCCCCATAAGTTGAGCCAGACTTTTACGAAATCCTGACTTATGTTTTTTGACATATATCTTGTCAGGAGTCTTGAGATGCAAACCCAACAAGATCGAATATTCTTCGATGGTGGGAGTCATATCAGCTTTATTAAAGATGAAACGCTTGTATGTAGGATCCCAGAATTGTGTTACAGCTCTGATTAGTTGGTCATCAACAACTACTGCTAAAAGGTGTGCTATATGCCCATGTTTCTGACAAAACTACTCTTGTCTTGATGGACTCATCTTCTTCCAGATATCAACCAAATCCTCTAGATTGTTCTATTTGAGGAGGATAGATATTTCTTGAGATAAAGTAGAATCATACCCAATTGGCAAGCAATCTCCTATCTTCAGTTGAATCTTTTCTGACTGAGCCCTTACTTCATTAGGTATCCCACAGGGTGCTAATACGGATGAAGAACAAACTAGTCGTTCAGTGGAGTCCATGAAAAAAATTTGTTGAAGACCATTTTTCAAGCAAATGTTCTTTATGCAACTTTATGATATGCATATGAACCAATGCAAAAGAATAAGAAAAAGGTTAGTATACCCAGAAAAAGAATAAATAACTAAGTAAATTTAAACATCACACAGAGTAAAAGGGATGAATCCTATGGTTTTGGTCAATTCTAAAAGGGAAGAGTGATGGCACTATCTATAGGTTAGGCGCTCTTAAGGTTCACTATATGTGGTTTTAGGGTCAAAGTCTAAAGGTCCTCAAATTGTTCCTTACATCCTTGTCCATCACAGACTAGTAAGGCACCCTAATCCTCACCCATTACAGGCTACAAGCAAAAAAAGTTCAATTTAAGTGGGAGTATTCCGCTAGCCACTGCGGAGGCATTAGACCTCACGAAAGCAATAGGTACTTTACTCCCTCCTAGAGGGATAGAGCTCGGGTGTAGAGCTCATGTTATGCACATGTATATGAATGACATAATTAACAAGGTAAATAAACATGAATGACTAATAACACCTATATACAAACAGGTTCAATTTTATTAGGCTTTTGGATAACACAAACTATTTGCTGGCTTGACTCTCAAAGTCCCTAGTGGAGTCGCCAAGCTGTCATAACATCTAGATCCAGGGATCTATCACTAGACATTGACTTGAAGGAGTCACCACCAATCTTTTTTATCAAGGTGCGATTGGCCACCTAAGGAATTTGTCTTTTCAAGGAACACCTAAGTTTAAGGGTCCCTAAAAGAATAGGTTTAGGTCTACTAACTAGAACAGGGTTCGGGAGTTCGGTTACGTGTGAGGAAAGTTATAGCACCCTTACAATGCCCACCAAAAGATGGTACCAGCTTAAATTTGTGTTATCCAATGAGCCTTAAAATTTTACCAAGTAATTAATTATTGAAAATTATTCTCAATTGACTCTAATACTTTTAGCAGAAAATTGAAAAAATTCCCTCACCTCAGGAGTATGCAAGAAAACTACTATTTCACTTACAGAGGCTCCATCATCGGATTATTTAACATAAACAAAAAAAAAGAAAAGAATGATTGTTCTTGTGCAAGGAAAATTGATACTTTCAACTTTTCCTCAAAAATTTATTTTTTAAAAATTTATTTTTAAGGAAAATTGATACTTTCAACTTTTCCTCAAAAACCTTTTTTGAAAATTTATTTTTTTAGGAAAATTGATACTTTCAACTGTTCCTCAAAAACTTTTTTTTTTTGAAAATTTATTTTTAAGGAAAATTGATACTTTCAACTTTTTCCTAAAAATATTTTTTGAAAACTTTGATTTTCGAGGAAAATTGATGCTTTCAACTTTTCTTTAAAAAAAACTTTTTTGAAAATTTATTTTTAAAGACAATTGATACTTTCAACTTTTCCCCAAAAATATTTTTTGGATTTTATTTAAAGAAAATAAAATAATAAAACAAAATAAAAGTGAAAAAAAAAAAAAGTAAAACAAAAATAAAGATAAAAGAACATTAAATAAACCTAATCTAATAATAAAAAAAACAAATAAATAAATAAATTTAAAAAAAAAACCTAAAGCGGCTCGAAGAAGGGCTCGACTTGGCTCGGCTTAAGGAAGAAAAACGGCTTGGAGAAAAGGCTCGGGCGTCGGCTCGGCTTGGCTAACGGCTCGGGAGGCAGAACACGCGCGGGTCAAAAAACGGGTCGACGCTCGGGTCGGGTCGGATCTTAGCAAAATGTGCGAATCCTCTGGGTTATTAAACACAAAAACGACGTCATTTTGGGAGGGTATATAAGGCTGTTTCCTTTGTTTTTTCGACAGAAACTTTCTCCCCTCTCTCTCTCTTCCTTCCTTTTCTCTTTCTTCTCTCTAAAATGGTCAAAGAACTCCGGTTGAATATTCACTATATTCTAGAATTTTTCATCGGAATCTGGGTTTTTCACCGGAAGTTGGTCGAAAAGTTGGTCGGTTTATGGGAATCGTCACCGAAAATTGGGCAGCTGGTCGAAAACTTCAAACTTGGTAGAAATTGTCGTCGAAAAATTTAACTTTTGCAGAAAAATTCAATCGAAATCTGGAATTTTCTAGAAAATCCCAGAAAAAAAAATCGCAAAAAATTCTCCAAAAATTCCTGCTAATTCCTAGAGCCGTTCTAAACGCACCAAAACCTTCCTAACCTTTAAATCTTCTCTGCATCTCTTTTTCTCTCAACCAGTATCCTTTTTCCTTCTGTTTTCTGTGTGTTCTTCTGTTCCAGAGGATCCCTTTTATAGGGATTGATCAGAAGAGTTTCTGATCAATCCCAATTCCTCTTTGGATCAAGATTCAATCATTGAATCCAACATGGACTCTTCTGATTGAATCCCAATCCAATTTCCCACCAGATAAATCAAAAAATAAAAATAAAAAATAAAAAAATCAGATAAAAAATAAATCAGATAAATAAAAAAATTTAACAGATAAATTAAAATTAAATAATACATAATACATAATCTGATATACATAAATATTAACAGGAAAAAATAATAATAATAATAATAAAGATATATACATATTAATAAATAACTAAATACCTAAGATAAAAATAAAAGAAAAATATATATATAAACAATAATAATAATAATAATAATAATAATAATAGAAATAGAATAAAAATAAAAAAAATAAAAATAAAATAAAGAAAAAAAAGAACATAGACTTACCTATTTGGACCAGGCCCAATTGATCCGGGCCTGAACCAAATTGGGTGTCTACAGTACATATACTTGATAAGAGTAATAGATGAACCAACAGTATCTATCATTTAAGAATAAGTAGTTCATCAATTTAAAATTAAAATAAAAAATTTAAGGGATAAAACAATTAAACACAAGATCTAAAATATTTCACAAAATTAATAAATCAATTTAGCACAAGAGCAAGTATATTTAAGAACATTTTAAAAATCAAGAGATAAAAAATTTAAGCACTTTCAAATTAGAAGGATTGACGTCAAGTTTAATCAATGATCGTATGAGCTCATATCTTGACCAAGATCATAAATGAACCAAAAATCAATATATATCTTTTAAGCACATAAAGTTCATCAATTCATCATCATAAGAGAAGAAATAAATCTTGAATTAATAAGGATAAAGAATTAAAGCATATTTCAAGACTATTTAATAAGAAATCAAAAGATGAATAATCAAACATCCATATTTATGATTTAAGCACAAGATAATCATCAATTTCTAAAATCACAAATCAAGAGTTAAAATGATTGAGAATAAAATAATCAAGTTTAAATAATATTTCACAAGATCCAAGTATTACTAGTAAGTGGAGCAATTTCAAACATCATGGTTATATAGGCATTTTAAATAATCACAAATCAATGTCTATTATATAAAGTGCATAGAGAAAAATATGAAACATATTCATCAAGCTAAAATCATTCAAACAAATATATTTATTCAAAAACACAATAAGATAATCCATTCAAAACTTAATATGTCTAGGATTTTTATTTTTGCACTTTAAAACTCATTTTTGCTTGAAAAATACCTTAATAAATCTCAAACTAGACAAGCTCATTTTAACCATCTTGAACCTTTCCAACAAGTGTCAAATGACAAAACAAAGTTGTTCAAGTGGTCATTTGACCTTAGAAAAAAGAAAATCAAAAAGTCAATTCTTAAACCTAATATTTCCTTGAAAAAGGATATTAAGATGAGAAAATATGTTTAAAAACATATTTTAAGCTCTTTAAACCATTTAGAAAAGTTTTATATCACAATTTGAAATTTTCTAAATGGTTTTTATGCCCATGTATGTTCAAAAACAAGATTTGATCTTTTAAGCTCTAAAATCCTTTAAAACTTGCATGTAACAATATGAAAAATAAAAACCATTGCAAGTTAATCAATTTTCTTTGTTTGAGTAAGTTTAAATCATTGAACACAATACATTTAAATTCTTTTTACACTTAAAAACTTGCTAAAATAAAATTTCATATTTTCAAGCTTGACTTTTATCAAAAATTATTTTCAAAGCAAAACTTAAAATTTCAAAATCATTAAGCTTTGAGTACTCCCCCTAAGTTTGTGCATAAATATGAAAATAATTTAGCACACAATTAATCACATCAAGCACCAATAACATTTTCACAAAGCATGCATGATATCATCAATAGCCAACATTCATATACACAATCATGCATAAGCACAAGTTCTCAAGAATGTCAATTTCACAAACAATATCAAAATATCAAGATCATTCATGCAATCTCAATATCAAAAGTATTCACATGTAATCCCATAAATTCTTTAAAGCATACATGAATTCTCCTAAAGATGTGTCTCAAGCAAATAAGCATTAAACACAATAACAAGCATGAGAAATTAGTAAAATTATACATTCAAGAGCAAAAATAAATACATAACAATCAAGCCCATATTTTTCAAAGTCATGCAAATTATAACATATAATCAATCAAATTTGCAATATCAACATAATATATGCGGGTGTATATTTTCTTCAAAACAATTTAGAATCAATCAAGATATATCAATAAAGCATATAGCAATTAAGCACTTCAACATTCAACCAAGAATAGGCAACCAATTTCAAATTCTCTTCAAATAAATATTAGGCTTAGAGATTACCCATTTTCATTATGTGTCTAGAGTTTCTAGTCTTTAAAAGCACATTGTAGCTCCTTGCTCTAGCACACTTACAAGAGACATTCTCATTTGATTTTTCATACCCAAATTGCTTTGGGTCCTTGAGAGTTAGTGACAAAGTCTTTAGTTCCTTTTGGAACCCATACTTGCTTAATTCTAAATGAAACTTTTCGTTTTATAGGACAAGTATGTGTAGTATGACCATGAAAATGACAAAAATTGTATTTAATCATTTTAGTACTTAATGAACTCTTTAAAAGTTTTTGTTTTTTATTCATCAATTCATCAAATTTCTTTTTCAAAATAATATTTTCTTTTTTAAAAAATTCATTGTTACTTTTAAGAGGTTTGAAAATCTATTTTCAATTTTTCATTTTCTTTTTCCAAAATATTTTTGCATTCATCAAAAAATCATTTTCAACATTCAATTTTGAAATCATTTTCTTATATTTCCTCTTCATTGATTCACATTCAACATATAGCTCATTATAAGCATCTTGCAATTCATCAAAAGTATATGAACTTGAATAAATAGAATTTGAGGTTACCTTCGGATTTTCAAGAGCCACGAGACATGATGCATTTTGGTTGGATTGTTGTCTTTCATGTATTTCATCCAACTTCTTCCATATCTCATTTGAGGTTGAGCACTTTGATACCATGTTGAAGTTGTGAAAGTTAAGAGCTACATAGAGTAACAATTTTGCCTTGGCATCATTCATCACTTGCCTCACATAGTTTGCATCATTTGGAGGAATTCTAACCCTTTCTTTATCACATTCCAAGCTTTAAAATCATGGGTCATTATGAACACCTTCATCATCATTCTCTATTTACAAAATTCATATTTATTGAAATGGGAGCTTTAAGGATTTTTACACCATCTTGGAACCTAAATTGAGCCATAGGATCTTGACTCAAGGTAGTTAAACCTATAAAATGAGACCAAAGCTTTAATATTAATTGTTAGCTTGGTGATCCAAGAGGAGGTGAATTGAAATTCTCTAAATTTGTCTCAAACAATGATTTTAAGATAATTGAATGAGGAATTAAATCAATAAGCATTTTTGATGAAAATATGATACATTCAATAACAATGAATGAACCTATAGTCAAATATAAATAACAATAAATGTAGAGAGATAAAGATAAAGAAATCAAACACAATGATTTATAGAGATTCAATTCTTCTCCGCAAGGCACTTATGTCCTCTCTTCTTAGTTGTCCACACCAAGGCTTCAATCCACTAATTAAAGAAAAACTCTTACAAGAGACAAATCTATCTTGTACTAAATCTCTATCTTTTTCTTATAGCTTAGATAGCAACCTCTACCCTTACAATATCAATATGATACCTCACCTCTTGCTTACAAGATAACCAAATGATTTTTGCAAACTAAAATACCTCTCAAAGTTGAGTGTTTGCCTAATGAAGTATAACAAAATTTGATGAATGAACAAAAAAAATGATTTGGATACAACAAATACAAAAGATATGGATTTTAAGCTCTAACAACTCTTGATTCTTTGAAAAAATGAAAATATAGCTTCTTGATTCTTGCTCTCTTGATTATCAACCTTTTTTATGTGTTAGAATACTCAATTTATAGAAGAATTGAAGAACTAGGCGTTGATGATGGTTTGGAGTTGAAAACAAATGTTGAAGATTGAAAAACTAGCCGTTGGAGCTTTTCTGGGCATATGGGATCAATTGGTTTTGATATGGGATTGATCATGTGCCTTACCCGATTGATCCTTTCTTATAAGGGATCGATCCTTTTTAGTGTTTTTCAAATCTATTTTGTTTCTATAAGAAAAATCAATTGATCTATTATAAAAGGAGATCGATCAGTTTAGCCAGGGGATCGATCCTATAACCTATGAGATCAATGCGGTCAAGCTAGGCAATTGTATCCTATTTTGCACTCTACTCACTAATTTGATCATATCTTGAGTTATACAATTCCAAATTAAAAACAATTTGAAGATTTAGAAATTAGACTTAAAGGCTTTCTATCTATAAAAAATTCATTACTGATTCATTGTATATGAATTATATTGAATTTTCAAAACTACCACTTGTGCAGTTTTTAGACAACTACAAAGTGTCTTGTAAAAAATGAAAATCTTTTCTTAGAAAATTTGGATTTGGATTTTGTTTAATCCATTAGAAAGTAGACTCAAAGAGCTTTCCAACCATATAAAATTGAAATTTTAAAGCTTTTATGAATTAATACAAAAAAATAAAACAAGTTCAATGTTGGAAAACTTTGCTTTATAAAACAACTTTCTTAAGTTAATCATTTCTCAAAGCCAATATTATCAAAATTATATTGAGTCCAAAATGAATAAGTTCACTTTAAAAACAACAATTCGACCTTCATTTAAACTCAAATAAATAATGTTTAAAGATAGTTTTAATTTGAGAAATAAGAAAAACATAAAGAAAGGTTTATTTAAACTTTGAAAATCATATTATTTATTTAGTACCAAAATAATAAAACTTAAGAACATGTACTAAATAAATCTTTTTCAAAATCTTGATCAAGCTTATTTAGCTTAATGTTTTTTCATTTCAAAATAAAGATCAATTCAAGGCTAACAATTTTGATTGTTTCTTATTGATGGTTGCTCTCCATTCATCACAATATCACTCTTAGGTTGTTAAACCTAAACAAATAGAGTACTGACTTTGATGCCAATTGTAGCTCAAAAACTTGAATAAACTAAGAGTGGAGTGAATTTGTTAATTATAATTTTTTGCAATTTGATTACCAACTAAAACTAAAATCATAAATATATATTTATCAGCAAATAAACACAATATATGTAAGCACAACAATAATAACTTGAAAAATAAAAAGGTAAAGTTGAAGAATCAAATACTAGAATTTATAGAGGTTTGGTTTTTATTCAAGGCAACTATTTCCTTTTCCTTAGCCTCACTTGCCTACGAGTTCAATCCATTATCAAAATGTTGAATGTTACAACCTAGCTCTTCCAAAGCTTGATATAATCAACAATAAAAACTCTTAAAAGTTATCCCCTCCCTTTGCTCACAATCTCACAATACAAATCTAAAGTGTTTTTGCAAACTCAAAATCCTTTTTAAAGTTAGGTGTTTGCTAATTTGAAGCACAAATGATGAAAGGTGTCAAAGAAAATGAATACAAGATTGAAATTTTCTTTTTCACATAATAATATGCTCTTTAATGCTTAAAGAAAATAGAGGATGGATAACAATAAATTTTCTTAGTTCTTAATGGCTTACAATTTGGAGCAAGACCAAGAGAGTTATTGGTTTCATTTAACACTTGGAGTGCTCTACAAAAAACAAGAAAATGTCACTATTTGAAGCTACCAAGGCTAAATAAATTGATTCTTTCTTGAAAAGGATCAATTGGTTTTGGCATTTCCAGCCAAAACTTTCTTTAGTAAAACATGACCTGATCTTATAAAAGAATCAATCGATCATATATGGTATCCAATTGATCCCTTTTTGTAGGTGATCAATCTTTTTTGCTCATTTTGAAATTAGTTTTAGTTTTGTATAAAAAAAATTGATTAATCCTATATGAAAGGGGATCGATCCATTTTTTCATTTTTGAAACTTGAAAGCATTCTTGGTAAATAAATGATCGATCTTATTTAAGAGGGGATCAATCCTGTCTTCTAAAAGATCGATCTTTTTTTCCAATTTTGCATAAAACATTTTTCAAGCTTGGAAAGAAATTGGTTTTTTTCTCAAAACATTTTGATAAATCTCTTTAAAACATTTTCATTTTGAGTTCAAAGCAATTTATTCCAATTTTTAGAAATATTGTTTTGTCATTTCAAAATAATCATCAATTCAAGGCTAAAACTTGTAAAGACAAAGGAAGTTGTGCATGCAAAGTGAATAAAGAAAGCTTAGAATGAAAATAGAAGAGAACTTGTATTAAGAAAGAGCTTTGGAAAACAAAACTATGGCTAGTTTGTCACCCTAGCCAAACAAAGTAAATTACAAAAGATTTAGGCTAGTCTATCACCCTAGCCAAAAAATCTAAGTAAAATAAAAAATAGTAGAGAATAAGGGAAATGAATGGGATGAGAGAATTGAATGCCTTGCAAGAGTGAATGCCTAGCCTATTTATAGGACTAGGTTTGGCCATAGGGGGATAAGAATTGCAAAGTCCTAATTTAACTTAAACTCTTAAAGGATTAAATTCTATCTTGATTGTGATAAAGGTTGGTCAAATGTGGGAGTCTTCAAAGAATGAAATGGAGCTTGTATGTTGGCTGAATGTCTTTTTGGATTGGTCTTCAATACACCATTGTCTTACCATGTCATCTTTATCTTGAATGGGAGTTTTAGCTAAGATTGAATAACTAAGAACAATCTTTATATTGTTTATTTTGAAATCAAATACATATTCGGCTAAGGCATATCCAAGACTCATCTTCTTAATTTGATTGACTTGAGTTCAAACTCTCTTGAGATAAAATCTTTAAAATACCTGGAATTGAAACTTTAGCCTTTATCAATTCTAAGGTATCCTTCTTAGAGTAAAACTCTTTTAAACTAAGTAAAAAGTTCTTTTCTATCAATAACTCCTCTTTAGCCAAATGAATGATAGAAATCCCTTAGCTATTTGGGTGGGTGCGACTATAACTTTAATGCATGGTCGAATGTAGCATGGATCTTACTTTAGGCTTAATATTACATCATCTTGCATGGATGGATTGCATGGCTTACACGTCCAAATATATCAAACCCTAAAATCAAGAATTAACACATTAAAAGTTTCAATTTCAAGAAAAATTTCAAAATTTTTAACTAAAATAAACTTATAAATCACTAGAAATTTAATAATCATCACACATCTACACTTAGCTTTTTGCTTGTCCTCAAGCAAAATCCTCATATTAACAATGCTAAACAATCAAAATAAGTGCACACAAAGTCAATGTTTCACAAGTTATCAATCATGCACTGTAGTGTAATGTCGTCATAGTTATGAACATAATTAGACATAAAACTTATTCAAAAGTAAGCTTTCAATTTCATGCATCTTTAATGTATGTGAAGTTAATCTATCTCTAATCTATGCATGCAATCTAAGCAAAATATATGCAACATATGCCATCATATATTAATTTAAAGATAGAGCACATTTAATATCTTAACCTTCCTCATTCCCTTTCCACTTATGTAAACTTACATACTTGACTCAAGATCAATAGGTCATTATCATCTTGTAATGTAAGGTTTGAGTCAAGGCAGGAAAAAGGAAAAATTTAGGCTTAAAAACCTTGTGCTTACATTTTTTTTTTGAACTTTTAGACTTGATAACTTTGAACTTTTTAAGGTAGAGGCATCTTTATTTTGATTTTCTTTTTTTTTATTTTTTTTTCACATAGATATTTTTGGCTTTTTTCATTTTTACTTTTTTTAGCCATTTTTGCTTTTGCTTTGCCTTGCCTTATGCCTCACTTCCTCATAAATACAAAGTTGTTCTCTTTATTTTGTCTCTTACATGCATAGCAATGTGGGTTAGGTAAAAACAATAAAAGGGATAAATCATAAAAAAAGGCTTTGGCTTATTAATGTGGTTAAACAACAAAGAACAAGAAATATAACAGCATAAAAATAAGGTACTAAGGATTCTTTACTAGAAATGGATTTGAGAAGGCTCAAACAGTCTAAAGATGGCCTAAATCATTTTTTAAATCAAATACAGTCTAGGATTTCGCTATGAAGGTTGAGTAGGCAAATTCTAAAGTCATACTCATGCCTTAAATCTTTATGCAACCTTATATTTTACAGTACGTTTACAAAAATCAATGCATATCAAAGATCAAGACTAAATGCACAAAGCATAAAAATCAACAATCAAAATAATAACAGACTTAAGACATCATTTCATGCTTCACTACATTCACACTTGTTTTAACATCATACTTTAGTCACTCTTGAACAACTTATGAAAAATTAATTAAGAATACGTTATCATGATTATAGAAATACTAACTTGGTTTGAAAACAAAGGTTTTTAAGGGTTACATTTGAAAAAAAAAATTTGAAAACATTATTAGCACAAAAGAAAAGCTCTTTTCCCCACACTTGAATTGCATAATACTTCACATGAAACATTTAAGTACTTAAGGAAAAGGAATACTCTCCTATCTTTGTCTTCTTTTGAGGTTGAACTTGTAGACTTGCTTTAAGCATCCTTTTCATCTTCTCATTCTTAAAAAACAAACTCAAAAGTAGACAAAATCAAAGCATACATGTCCTAAACAAAATTAAAACAAATAACAAATAAAATGTAAAACTTAGGTTACCTCCCTAGTTTTGGTCAAGTTAGATCGTACCTTTCCAATTAGGTTGCGTGATTACCCTATACTTAACACTAGCATCCACCCACTTAATGGTTTCTTTACTTACCACATCAACAATAAATTCTAAGTGCTGTGGCTCATTGATTATGAGGAAAATGGAAATGTGTCTTACCCCTAACAATGTCTTTATTATAGCTCTAACTGGACTAAGGTAGGTAGGCACTAGCTTCAGTACCAGTGAATGGGGTACAACCATAAAAAATATAAGGTTGGTCTCTAAATCTAAAAGTTCTCCCATGGTTGGTTTAAGAAGAGTGATTGCAATGTCCTACTCATTTGGATTGGATTTAACGAGGCATGTGTCTAAAGGTTCAAGCAAGTCTTTGATTGAACAGCCTTTAATAGCATGCTTCTTCATTTTATTCAATTCTAAATCACTCATTTGATCTTCGTAAGGTTGGAAAATTGGCAAAAGTAGACTGTAACATTCAAACTCAACTTTAATGGGACTAATACTATGCATTTCTTAAGGTTCAGATCCCAAAATTGATTTATAGTCCTTAAAATCTATCTCTTCTCCTACTATCTCAACACGTTTTGGCACATCTACTACCATAGACTCCTCATGAATGTTAGATCCAAGAGTTAATTCTATTTTTATTTTTTTAGAATGATCATCCATTTCTACCACCTCTTCATCTTTCACAGTCATCTCTATGTCATCTTACTCTTCTTTGAGATCTTATTTAGGACCTTTTTCAATTTGATACTCTTTTTCATTTTTTCAAGGTTTTTTTCCTCCTCGATATATTCCTCAGGTGCTTTCACAAAACTAGGTAGGTCTTTATTATCGTCATCAGCAACATACACCACTCTTTCTTTCTTTCGATCATCCTTTAGTGTGCACTTTACTCCATCCAAGCAACTTGGATCTACTGGTTTATTAAAGCTTCTTAATTTGGCAATTTAGGTTTTGAATAAGTTGGTTTGATTTTGGATGAACTATGCAAAAATTTTTTCAAGGGAAGGTTGTATTTCTTAAGAAAGAGATGGTGGGTTATATTAAGTAAATGATGGATGGTATTGAAGAGGTGGGTCATATGTTGAAGGAAAGTATTATTATGATGGAAGGTTCATATGGTAGGTGGAGGTAATAATGGATGATGGCTCTTGACTACTCCTCATGCATAACTAGGACAATCCTTCCAATCTTGAGTATAAATGTTTGATTATAAGTTGGATTGATTATCTTGACACCTATCACTATAGTATTCCCGATCATAGATATGACAATTATCAAATCAGCTTTGAACTGAATGAAAATGACTATGATTATGCTTTCTTTTAAGAACATTTACCTTTTTAGCTAAAGATATTAGTTGTAAGGCTATGGTTGAGAGGAGGTCTAAGTCACACCTTTCAATATCATTCTTAGGTCTTAGATTTTGGAATGGTAATTGAATGTAGGAATACTCAACAGATGGCTTGGCATAGTCCCTAAGGTTCTAGCCTTACTACAATAAAAATCAAACATAAAGGAAGAAAAAGAAAAAACACATTAGAATAAGAAAATAAAAGACAAAGTTACAAGGTAGAAAGAATCGATATTGATATTGGTCTTTTAGCACTGATATTATCCTTAACAATGGCACCAAAAACTTGATTGCTAGCTTAAAAGTGCACAGATCATATCAAGTAATAAAGTGAGTAAATAGATTATTGTTCCCATGAGTATTACGATTTGAGTGTTGGGTAGAAAACCAATTACCAAAGTTTTCTTCTAAACCTCATGTTTAAACAGATTAAAAAAGAGTGATTGGATGAAAGTAAAAGTAAATAATGAAAATTGCAAATGCTGCAAATATGATAACCAAATGCCAAGCTAGCCAATTGTCATTTGGTAGCTCCAAAAGTAGGTTGATTATATAAGAAACAAAAGAAAACAAAATGCTAGTAAAAGAATTGAATGTTGGGTGAATATAAAAAAGCATATAATTGAAAGTTAAAAGCTTCTAAAGAAAAAGTTAATTGTGCATGCAAAGTGAATAAAAAGAGCTTTGAATGAAAATAGAATTGTATTAAGAAAGAGCTTTGGAAAAGAAAACTATGGCTAGTTTATCACCCTAGCCAAACTAAGTAAATTACAAAAGATTTAGGCTAGCCTATTACCTTAGCCAAAGAAATCTAAGTGTAATCGAAAAGAGTAGAAGGAAGGAGAAAAACAAGATGAAAAAATTAAATGCCTTGCAAGAGTGAATGCCTAACCTATTTATAGGACTAGGTTCGACCATGGTGGGATAAGAATTACAAAGCCCTAGTTTAACTCAAACTTTTAAAAGATTACATTCTATCTTGATCTTGATAAAGGTTGGTCGAATGTGAGAGTCTTCTGAGAATGAGATGGAGCTTATATGTTGGCCGAATGTCTTCTTAGATTGGTCTTCAATGCACCCTTGTCTTGCCATGTTACTTTATCTTGAATAGGAGTTTCAACTAAGATTGAATATCCAAAAGTAATCTTCAAATTATTTATCTTGAAACCAAATACATATTTAACTAAGGCATATCCAAACTCATCTTTTTGATTTAATTGACTTGAGTTCAAAATTTCTTGAGATAAAATCTTCAAAAGACCTATTTCAATTAAAACTTTAGCCTTTATCTCTTTTAAAGTGTCTATCTTAGAGTAAAACTCTTTTAAACTAAACAAAGAGTCTTTTTGCATTTATAACTCCCCTTTGGCCGAATGAATGATAGAAATCCCTCAACTAAATAGGTTCGGCTATAACTCAAATACATGGCCAAATGTTGCATGGATCTTACTCTAAGATCAATATTGACCATCTTGCATGGATTGCATGACTTACAAATATATCAAACCCTAAAATAAAAAATTAACTCATTAAAAGCACCAATTTCAAGCAAATTTTCAAAATTTTGAATTAAAATGGACTTATAAATCACTATAAATTTAACAATCATCAAAGTGTATTAGGTGTGTTATGTGATCACAATATGCCTTTCAAGTTAAAGCCAAAGTTGTATAAAATAACTGTAAAGCCTGCATTGTTATATGAGATTATGTTAAGTTGTTAAGAAGTAACATGAGAAGAAAATGACCATAACGAAGATAAGGATGCATAGATGGATGTGTGGTAAAACTAGAAGAGACTAAATCAGAAATGAAAAGATTTGAGAAAAATTATGGGTAGTCTAAGCTGAGGAAAAGATGAAAGAGGAATGTTTGAAATGGTTCGAACAAGTGAAATGTAGGTCTATTTGTGCACTAGTTTGAAAAACAAGCTTCTGGATTTGAAAGAGACCAAAGTTTCTAGAGATAGACCACGAAAAATACGGATACAAGTAATAAAATATCATATGAGGATTAAGTACCTGAAAATGTTATCTTTTATAGAAATGAGTGGCACAAGAAGATTCAAAACTACAACTTAACATGATTCCTTTTTATGGCTTTTCACACAACCAACCCTAGAGTTATGGGATATAAGGCTCAATTTATTGTTGTTATTGTATTAATGTGTCTCAAATTTCTCCTTGATATTGAGTTCTAAAATCAAATTTTGGTCAATTGGGTTTTAATTGTGAATTTGGATTTTAAAGCCCAAAGAAAAGGGCCCAAAAGTTTTCTTTATCTATTTTTTCTTTTTATTTTTTTATTTAGTTTTGTTTGTTTGTTTACTTTATTTTTATTTTCATTTAATTTAAAGGTCAAAATTAAAGGTAAAATCTAGAATGAAAATCATGGAAAAGGTTTCATGAATTTGATTTTCTTGATTTTGTTGAGATTTGAAATTTAAAGACTATATTTGTTTTTAGGATTACTTTGACACCATTTCATTGAAAAAGGAAAAACAAGATTGCAAAAATGTTAAAGATTGAATCTTGTTAGATTTAGTCTTTCAATTTCTTCCAAAATAAAAAGGAATTCAATCTCTATATAAAGAGTTCAATCCCTAACAGCAAAAGACATGAAAAACATAGCAATTACACAGTTATTATAGCAATCAGATAAAAACATGACAATCAAAAGCAATTGAGAATATACACAGAAAGTAGATTTTTGAATTTTATGATTACTGATGTGTTCATTTTCAAGTTCAAGAAATTTAAGATTTTATCAGATTTTGTTTTTTGGAATTTTGAAGGTGCACTTAAATTTTTTGTTTCTTTTTTAATTCTTGGGTTTTTTGGGTAATTTCTAAAAATTTTAAAATTTTTCAGCCATGTTTGAAGTTTTTTACAAGATTGACAAAAGCAAAAGGATTTTTTGACATCTGATTTTTGGGTTTCTATGAAGTTTTTAGGTTTGGTTGAATTTGATTGAATTTTTTATGACTGGTTCAATTTTTCATCGATCGATTGACTTTTGGCCAAGATGTAGAAATGTTAGAGTTTTTTAGTTAAACTTTTAAAAAAAAGAGCAGAGCATTTTAGCTAGAGAGAGAAGGAAGAACGAAAAAAGAAAAAACAAATAAACATATTTTGGCTTTTGTAGGGCTACTAGAATGACACTATTTTGCAAGAGCTCTCTAACTTGCTTGCCAATTCGTTGACCTTCATTTCAACTTGTTGCTCAACTTGTTCTGGACCACTGAATTTATTTTTATTTTCTTTTTTAAATTTCTTTGTTTTTCTTTTTTTTTTTTTGCTTTAATTTATTTTTATTCATTTTTTATTAATTTAATTTTGATTTAATTGAAAAATAATGAGAACAAAGAAAAAGAAAAAATTATGACAGTGTGAATTTTAAAATTTTAAATATTTTTTGTATAATATTTTTATATGATTATTTTGTGAATAAATAGAGATATGTAACTAATTTCTATTTCATGAAATATTTAATGTATTAGATGACGAAACCTCTTAAAGGGAATAACATGTTTTTTCTTGAATACTCACGAGGTAAGGAATATTTTTTTTATGAAAGCCTAAAGACTTTTTTTTTTAAATTTAAATATTAAAATTAAAATAAATTAGGAATAAAAAATATTTTAATTAAGGCCTAGATAAGATAACATAAGATAACATAAAAATATGATTATATTTATACATCCTAATACAAAAACAACTAATATTCATTTGTTTTATTATTTATATATCTATTTTATTTTTTTCATTCACTAATTATTTACTTAATTATGAAATTGATTATTTATTTATGTCTTATTATTTTATCTATTTATTTATTAAGTAATTATATAAATGATATGTTAAATGACTATAATAAATTAATTTGAAAACTTTATACATTTAAAAAAATAAAATAGGAAAAATAAATAAACTAAATAAACAATGAAAAATGTCAAATCAATATATAAATCCACACATTGTAATTTCAAGAGTTAAAAAGAAAGAAGAAATAAGAAAGTTGGGATAATATGGGAAATGGAGGTGATGTGGGAAATAAAATGTATAATCTACTTATAGGATAATATTTGATGCACTGACAAGGTATATGGGCTATAAAATATTAGGCACTCATAAGTTGAGTCATCATTACTAAATAAAACTAAAAGTAAAGAGGCCTTTGAAAATAAATATAAATAAGTTTAATTAAGATTTTTTTCATCCCTAATTTTCTCACGTTCTCTTTTTCAGCTTGTGGAAATCTCCTAAGTCTCCTTTCCTATATCCCTTCTCAGAATCCCTTAACCACAAAAAGGAATTGAAGCTCAAGAGAAACCCATGTGATTGGGTATTAAAGTAGAGGCAATTGATCATTATTTTTCGATATATTTTTTCAAATGTAAGTTCTTAATTTCTCTTTTTTTTTTTTTGAAACTTTTTTTATCCTTGGATTAATACATTAGCATTTATGATTGGGTTTAGGGTTCTGTATATATATATATATATATATATGTATGTATTTATTTTATTAAAGATTTGCAGTTTAATTTAGACTATATCAATATTTTGCCACTTTAGCTGATTATTGGCCATTTGGGAACATTGCAACAATTATATGCCCCTTTCAGTTTGAACATTCACCATCACTACATTTTATCTCAGTTTGAATGCTTTTTTATGTCTAAAGGGAAAAATTATTGGACATATCAATATAATAATTCAATTAAATTTCATACCATTCATTTTTGGTTAGTTAAGGTAGCTACCATAAGTTAATAGCTTTTCTACCGTTGATCTAATACACACTATTCAAGTACCTAAACAAAACCATGGTCTGTAAAATCAATAAAAATGGAAAAGAAGAAGTCAGCATACAAATCTCATATCGCATAGTAATCTTTTTTCACAAGTTTGCAACTTACACTAGTGTATTAACAGATTATCTCAAAATGTCATTATTTCATTTTATTTCTATTACAATGAATTAGTGCATTATACAAGTTTTATCATATTGATTGATAGCATGTTCAATTTCGGTTATAAGTTTAGGATGACATCTTTTTTTGATAAAGAGTTAGAAGTTGATGGAATTGGTCAAGATTACAACTATAAAATTATTATGACTAATAGGAATCATAAGTGTCTAGAACCATTTATCGGAATGGAGTTTCAATCAATGGAAGAGGCTTTAGATTATTTTACCAAGTATGCAAAATGCAAAGACTTTGGAATTTGTAAGAGTTGCATAACAAAATCTCAAAACACTCAAATGATCATTGGATATGAATTTGTTTATTCAAAGGAAAGTTATCAAGCCAAAAGTTATCGTGATAGGGAAGATAGAATTCAGGTACCACCAGATGAGACATAAGTGGGATGCTGATTGGGAAAACTCTACAAGTGCATAGAACGTTCAAGTAATAATAGAGGCTAAAAGCCTAGCTGTTTATCCCCTGAGGATTAGCAAAAAAGATTTCTAAACTAAGTACCTTTTATCCCTATACACTATTAAAATTGGTTTAGTCAATCAATTTTTTTTTAAAAAAAAATGAAACTTCTATAGAAATAAATATGAAAAATCAACTAAGGAAACTAATTATATAAAAAAAAATTGAACTAAGAAAATAAAATACATATGAAAAAATTAACAAAGAAAATTCCAATTAAAAGTATACCACAAGTAGTCTAGTTATCCTTTAAATCTAGTATCATCAACTCTAAATATTCACAAACATGTAATAAAATGCAAAACTAAAAAGCAAAAGGAAATTATACAAGTACTTGAAAATAATACCTAAAGTTTTAAAATGAGAAAAAAAAATTTGGAAATTAACCTTAAATGATTTTGAACCTCTAGGACTTAATCTAGATGAACTAATGTATTACTGAAGTGCTAGACATAAACTAAGAAAAATAGGTTGATAATGCATGAAATAAACAATGAAGCATGAATAATACACCATGGCAATGTTACCAACACAAACAAGTACTGCCAACAAGAATGTGTGCACACCAAAACTGACTTTATACCTAATGAACAAACACAAAGACAACATATATATACCTCATAAATGTAGAATTATATGCAAGTATTTATGAAAAACTAAACCACATAAACTGAGTGCAAGTTTATTATAGAAATCTAAAATGCAAACATGAAATTGCAAGAAAAATGCATCAACCAATAAACATGATAAGAATTTCCACACTGTAAACATGACCTAAAGCTAAATGAACATGAATGAATAGCTGAAAAGGTAACTAAAATTCAACATACAAAGGAAAGAAAAACTTAAACATCTAGTGAACTTTAACCGAAGTTGTTGCATGAATAGGTGCGTGCATGTATAGTGAATAAGAATGCACTTAAGCTAAGCAAATGACAATATATTTAGTTGAATTTTTATAAGACCATTGATGAACTAGACTGCAGAAGGAAAATACAGTAGCAAATTTGATAACAATAAAATTAAGCTTAATCAGAAACTATTTCAATGCATGCTTGAATCAATCGCACCATCTTCATGAAAAAAATTAAAATATGATCATTAGCTATAAAAAATCTTTAATTGAGTTAACAAACATCTTCATTATCAAATATTCAACAAAAAATCAACAGACAAATCAAAGAAACTATGCAAAACTTTGGCTCAACATTTTAACTTCCAATAATGCATTCTTAAACATCAAATAGGATTTATTTTCCAATATTTGATCTAAACAATAGTTAATTTCAATCAAAGTCAAGTCACTCAATCAAGATTTAACAAACAACACCTAAAACTATAGATCTAGAAAGAAAAGAGAACAAACAAGCTTTATTGAGGAGACCAATTCGACATCAAAGGATAAGGTTGAGTCTAGCACCTGCAGGTTCTCCAATCGCTCCTTTTAGCCTTGATTTGGAAATTTCTGCTTCAGGATTCAAACTAAATTTAATATATGATATAGTTAAGTATCTCAAGAACCTATAAAAAAATCTAGACAAAACTAACAAGTTTTGATAAGGTTTCAATGTAAAAACCGAATGAACACCAACTTTAACAATTCAACAAACAAGTGGAAAAGTAAATGGATAAGCACTATTTTAAGCTAAAAAACAATTAATTCTTCAAAATTTATAGCAAGATTTGAAAAAAGCAATAGAACGTATACTAAAATATGAAAATTGGTAGTAAAATGTAATGAAGAAACTTGAAAAATAAATTTGTTTGAAAGCTGGGAAACATGAAAGGAAATGTAGGAAAAATAAAACTAAAGACCTAGGTTCCCCAAAAAAAAATCTCCCTCTAAGGCTAGCTTCTCTCCTATTTATAAGTAAAGGGGAGAGACCTTACTCCTCCTTCGGTGCTACCTGGATCCTTAACATTTTCACCTCTTTTTTTGTTGGTATTGGAGTTGTGTGCATCTTGATTCTAAAGTGCACCACGCCTGGGTTCTGTACACAACTAGGCTCTGTTCATAGGTTGGCTCTTCACAACTTTTCACTTATATTCATTCACTTAAATTAGCTTTAATCAAGTCAATTAATTAGCCAATCATCTCATTTAAAAATGCCACATCAACCTTTCAATTTGACACTCTAACCCTACTTAAGCAACCTTGTACTAGCTTGATCCTTCATGCATATTCATGCACATCCATTTTTCTTTTATAAAAAAATTTCAACACTTAATGAGTATTTCTACCACAAATTTTACTAAAAAATATATATAAGAAAAAAAAGTTAAAGAAAATTCAAGCAAGAAAGGTTTAAAAGAAAACTCCCTAAGTATCAATGTGACCAAATGACACTAATGAAGGCCATTAGCCCTAAAATCCTCCATTTTATGTTCAAAATTCTTCATCTTCTTCAATTACACCTATACATAAGGCACTTTTGATTTTAAGAGTATTTTTGCTAAGAAATGCCAGAGAACAAAGTAAAATAATAGTCAAATTGCACTAAAATTAAGCATTAAAAAGCTAAAAAATTTTAGTGCAATCAAACCCTCAAACTTTAACTTTTACTTGTCCTCAAGCAAAACAAGATTTAGCAAGAATCACATTATACTTTCAATACTTATTCAACATTATAGCCTCATGGATTGATTAGTAAATATAATTGAAGTAAAATCATGAATTAGTGCTAATATACAAAAATCTACCTAGGTTGAGATCATTCCTAACTAAGGTTCCATAAGTAAGCAACATTTCACATATTCTTGCAAGAAATCTAGTAATGTTAAGCAACTCATGAGAGTTTAATGACAATGACCAATAAAGCATGCTCATGTTCTATAAGTTTGCTTATCGCATCTCTCTCCACTAATGTAGATAAATACATGACCAAGGATCATTTAGAACTTTAATATGCTTGTAATGTAATGCCAGAGTTAAGGTATGATAAAAGTCATTTACGTTCAAATACCCTAACAATGAATCATATGCCAAGGATCATTCATCATTGAGCTTTCAAGGTAAGAAAGATAAGCTTGACTTAAGATTCATCCTTCTAAACTTTGATTTTTCCCATTTTTCTTTCTTTTCTTTACTTTTTTACCACTTTATTACTTTTGCTTTTTCTTTTCTTTTTCTTGTGGTTTTTTTTCTTCTTTTGTAAGCGAGCTTGATTTTTTTTCTTTTTAATTTCTTATTCTCTTTTAAGCTCCACGCTTTCTCCTTAATAATGCATAGCTCACAAATGGTGCATGAATATCCTAATGCATATAGGGCAAGGGACCAAAAAAATAAGAAAATATACAGAATAAGGCTATAGGCTTGTAATGTGGTTTCAAAACAAAGAAAAGTATCATAAGGCTCGAATAGGGTGACTATGGAGATATTATATCAAAGATGGCTTGAAAGGCTTAATCGATCTAAAGATGGCCTATATCATTTCCTTAATTGTGTGTCTTCTAGGATTTCACCTCGAGAAATGATCAAAACAAATTTTAAAATCATGAAACAACACTCTAAAGGCCAATGTGAAAAACAATCTCATGCTCACATAATCAAAACTAAATAAAAAAATGCATCTCAATGTTTAAAGCATCAACTCACAAATGAATACCATCTTTAAAAATTCTCTAAACCTAAGCATTGTCTTATATTTCAGACACATTCAATATTTTCCTAAAGCTATATTCATTATCAATCACTACCTATCAGTGGCTTCATGAAGAACTAATCAAAGAAAACATAATAATGATTCAAGCTACCATATGTTAAGCTCAATTTCAAAGTAAAATCAAGGAAAATTCAAAAAATTTTACAAAAAATTTTTAAAAATTCCCCCAATACCCTCAAACTTAGACAACATATTGTCCTTAATGTGTAAGCATCAAGCAATAAAGCACAAAATAAAGGAATAAGGAAACTCCCTTATCATCATAGAGGAATGGTGACCAAATTATCCATCCAAGCTTTGCCCGAACTACTGCTTCCTCTTTATACTCTTATTCCACTTATAAAATAAAGAAAACAACTACATAAAGAAACTACATCAATATGTACAAAAACTTAATGAACATAAAAACTATGTACAAACCATAAAACCTAACTATATACAAGAAAACAACATGCAAACACATATATACACAAGCATGCATAAAAAGAGATAACATAAAAAATAAAAATTGAGTTGCCTTTCAAGAAGCACTTTTTTTGAAGTTAAAAGCTTAGACTATGAGCTTAAGAGAATCAATCTTGAAAATGAATCACTTCCATCACTCCCCTAACCTCTTTTTCCATAATAGTGCTTTAATCTATGACCACTCATTTAAAAGGAACCTTTTTCACTTCAGCCATAATCCCAATTGTGCCATAGGGAAAAACTTGTGTCACTATAAATGGGCCTTTTAATCTTGACTTAGGCTTCCCTGGAAAAAGCTTTAAACAGGAATTAAATAGCAACACATGTTGATTAGGCTTAATTGTTCTATCCAATATTCGCTTGCCATGCCACTTTTTCATCTTTTCTTTAAACAATCAAGCACTATCATAGGCACGCAAGCGAAACTCATCAAGCTCGTGGAGCCATACAAGTTATTTCTCACCTCCAGCATTTGAATCAAAATTCAAATTCTTAATAGCCCAATATGCCTTATGTTCTAACTCTACTGGCAAATGACAAGTTTTCCCATATACTAGCTGATAGGGTGACATCTCAATTAGAGTCTTAAAGGCGGTCTTATATGCCCAAAATGCATCATGTAATCGCCTAGACCTATCTTTACAACTTGGATTCATAGTTTTCTCAAGTATGGACTTAAGTTTCCTATTTGACACTTTTGCTTGACCACTATACTATGGATGATAAATCGTGGCAACCTTATGAGTGACCCCATACTTTGTTGCTAATACATCAAACACCTTATTACAAAAACAGGATCCTTCATCACTAGTGACGACTTTAGGGGTTCTAAATCTAGAAAATATATTATTTCTCAAAAAGTTAAGTTCTACCTTAGCATCACTAGTAGGCAAAGTTGTTGCCTTAACCCATTCTGAAACATAATCCACAGTCATCAATATATAATAGTTCCTACAAGAAGAAATGAAAGGTCCCATAAAGTTTATATCCCATACATAAAAAATCTCAATCTCTTAAATTGGGTTCAAGGTCATTTCATATCTCCCAAATATGTTTTCCACTCTCTGACATCGATCGCACTTCTGAACAAACAAATATCATCTCAAAACAAAGTGGGCCAATAAAATTATGATCGATGCACTTTAGCTGTAATTCTCTATCCAGCATAATAAAAAACATGACAATGTCTCAGTATATCATCAACTTCCTCTATCAAGACACATTGCCTCAAAATATGATCCTTACATTGCTTGAAAAAATAAGGCTCATCCCATACATATTACCAAACATCATGAAAAATCTTCTTTAGGTGGAATGACAGATCTGGGGTTAAAACTCCACCAATAACAAAATGAACATAGTCAATGTACCAAGGTAAAGTATCATGTTGAAATGTCATGAACTGCTCATTAGAAAAAGTCTTACCAATGCTCGATCACTATCAATGCCACCATTGTCTAACCTAGAAAGATGGTCACCCATATGGTTCTCTAATCCTTTTTTCTCTAATTTCTAAATCAAACTCTTATAGGAAGAGAATCAACCTAATCAACCTAGCATTTGTATCTTTCTTAGTCATGAGATATCTAATTGCAACATGATTAGTGTAAACTATAACTTTAGAGCCTATGAGATAAGAGCAAAACTTATCAAAAACAAATACAATCGCTTAATAGCTTTTTCTTAGTAGTAGCATAGTTTAGCTAAATACCATTCAAAGTCTTACTTGCATAGTATATAGCATGAAATTGTTTTCCTATCTTCTGGCTTAGAACAGCTCTTACTGCATAGTCACTAGCATCACACATAAGCTCAAATGGTAGAGACCAATCGAGTGCTATAATGAATAGAACATAAACTAATTTTTCTTTAAGCACTTGAAAAGCATGCAACTAATCATCATTAAATTTAAACTTCATCTTTTTTTTTAACAACCTGCACAAGGGTTTAGAAATCTTGGAAAAGTCTTTAATGAATCTTTTATAAAATCTTACATATCCAAGAAAACCTCTAATAACCTCAACTATAGTTGGAAATGGCAATATTTCTGTCACTCCAATCTTAGCTTTATCAACCTTAATACCTGTGGTAGAAACCTTATGATCTAGCACTATTCCCTCTCTAACCATAAAATGACATTTCTTTCAATTTAGCACCACGTTAGTTTCCTCACATCTAGTCAAAACATTAGCTAAATGATCAAGACAATCCTCAAAGCTATCACCTAAGACCAAAATATCATCCATGAACACCTTAAGGAAAGCCTCTACCATATTAAAAAAAAATTGCCATCAAACAGCTTAGAAAGGTAGCTAGTGCATTACAAAGTCCAAAAGACATTCTCCTAAAGGCAAAGATACCAAAAGGGTAGGTAAAAGCAGTCTCTTCCTAGTCTTTAAGTGCTATAGCTATCTAATTGTATCCAAAATATCTATCCAAAAAACAATAATACTCATGTCTATATACTCAATCCAACATCTGATTAACAAAAGGCAAAGAAAAATGTTCATTTCTAGTAGCCTTATTTAGCTTTTGATGATTCATACAAACCCATCATTCGGTAATAGTCCTTATAGGAATCATCTCATTATTCTCATTTTATACCACAGTTATCCCACCCTTTTTAGGTACACATTGAATTGGGCTAACCCATGCACTATCTGAGATTGGATATATGATCCCAATATCCAACCATTTAATAATATCTTTTTTTGTCACTTCTTTCATGGCTTAATTCAACCTTCATTGCATTTTTATGGTTGGCCTAAATCCATCCTCCATTAAAATCTTGTGTGTGCAATAAAAATAGATGGATACCTCGAATGTTGATAATGGACCAATCTATAGCTAACTTATGATCATGTAAGATTGAAAAAAGTCATACCTCTTAATCAGTGATCAAGGATGCTATCATGATCATAGACAAAGTGTCATCCTCACCTAAATAAGCATACTTAAGGTGTGAAGGCAATGGTTTAAGCTTCAGAACGGATGGATCCACCATAAAAGGTTTAATTACTCTAAAGAGAATATCTACATCTACCAAAGGCTCAACACTAGGAGGTGGTGCATATCGACCGATAAAGATCATCAAAATTGTATCATTATCATTATCCTTGCTCAAATCCTTATCCTCTACCTCATCGATAAAAAAAGAATATTTAAATTGTGATATCGGATGCTCCAGGTGAAAAACATCATGAACCAAGCTATTGACAACCTTTAGCTTAGAACACTCATCAAAATCATTTAGATACTTCAAGCCTTAAAAACATTAAATCGAACCTTTTGATCCTGTACCTACATAATCAGGTCACCTTTTTGTACATCTATCAATGCCCTCTTTATGGCTAAAAATGATCTCCATAAAAAAAATTAGGATCTTTTGATCCACCTCTATATCCAACATAATAAAATTAGCAAAAAAAATGAATTTCTCTACCCTAACCAAGACATCTTCTACTATCCGTATAGGGTATTTCAATGACCTACCGACTAACTACAGAGTAATTGAGGTAGGTTTGGCCTTTTTTATGCCTAATTTTTGAAAAATAGATTAAGACATCAAGTTAATGCTAACACCTAGGTCATACAGAGCTTTATCAAAGGACACGCTACCTATGGTATAAAAAATGGTCAAGTTACCAGGATCTTTGAACTTAGTAGGTAGTCCTCTCTGAATCACTGATGTACACTCATTAGTGAATGTAACTATCTTATAGTCCTTAAGCCTCTTCTTATGAGAGATAATGTCCTTCATAAATTTTACATAGGTAGGCATCTGTTTAAATGCATTTGCAAATGAAATATTAATATACAGCTTCTTAAATACCTTAAGAAATTTAGAGAATTGCTTCTCTTCTTTTTACTTATGAAACGAATAAAAAAAATGAATATAAAGCCTAGATGGCTTAACTCTAGAAGGAGTAAGCCTAGATACATTTGGTAAAGCATTAGACGATAATGTCTATGGTAATTAGGTGTGAATAAGGACTACACCCTTATCCTTTTTTTACCTTTTTTTTACCCTTTTCATCATCATGAATTAAGTTCCTATCAAGCTCATTATTATCAGACCCCTTATCATCCCTATCCTTAGAACCTACCAAGACTCGATCATTAGCTATTTGTTTTCACTCCTAAATGTGATTATTTTGTAGTGTTCCTTCCCTTTCCTCTTAGGTTTAATCTCTGTGTTATTAAGTAAGGTGCCTTGAGGTCAGGTACTTAAAAGAGTAGCTAGCTAACTAATCTAGTCTCTAAGTTCTTTATGGATGTAGATTCATTATGAAATGTTATATTTTAAGTCTGTATAAATGAAGTCTAAGCTCTAATGAAAGAACCTAAAAGATTCTCAACTAAGGTTTTTTTATTTGAAGGTGACATAGATGGATCTAAAAGTGTGTGGTGCTGTTATGAAGACTACTACTGATAAAATGGTTGCTAGAAGCTAAGTGGATGAGGTGATTTAGGAAACTAATCATGCTATGGTGTTGGTGGTACTAGTGGTAATGGTGCTTAACTAGGCTAAAAAGATGTGGGATGGTGGTTTTGCTATTGATTTCAAGAGAAAACATGATTATTCCTCTAGCATGGATTGTATGTGGAAGAATAAGGGTTGTTGGACTACCTCAAGTTTTGTCGTACAATTGAAACTAACTTTGAATGAGTAATTAAGTAATTGGACATGACTCTCTTAGGTGTCTTGCCCCGTAAATCTCGTACATAGCTATGAAACTATAGGTATGAGTAAACCTGGGATGACTAGAACTAGGCTCTAAGGATGTAACCTTACAATATAAAGATTCTACAAATTTGGCTAGGGAATCTACCTTAGCACTAAGCATTGTAGGCTCTCTAAGCTTGTACACCCCCAAAGCTTTCCTAGGATGTTGTCTTTCATTGGACCATTGACAATTATTAGTTGCCATATCCTTAATCAGATCATAAACTAAGTCAGAAGTCTTACTCATTAAAGCATCTCTTGATGCAACATCTAATAGTGCCCTAGTATTAGGTACTAACCCATTATAAAAAAAATCTAAATCTTCAACCTTTTTGGTTGTCCATGGTATGGACACCACCTTAAAATCTCCTTGTATCTCTCTTATGTTTCATACAAGGTCTCTGATTCATGTTGGGCAAATGTAGTAATTTCATTTTGAAGCTTGGTCGTCTTGGTTGATGGAAAAAATTTAGCCATGAGCTTTTGCATTAAATCATCTTAAGTGGTAATGGAATCTAATGGCATCAAGGCTAACCAACTCTTGGCTTTATCTTTACGGGAAAATGAAAAAAACCTATGCTTAATGTCATCCTCAACAACACCATTATGTTTAAATGTATCACATATCTCTAAGAAATCCCAAAGATGAACATTTAGATCCTCACTCGAATGTTCACTAAATTACACTGACTGTTGTATCATATGGATAATTACAGATTTAATTTCAAAATTATTGGCTTGTATAGCTGGCCTCCTAATACTAAATTGAAACCATAAAAATTTGGCATAGCATAATCCCTAATGGCTCTAGTGTCTTGCTTGGCCATGGTGATAGTAAGATCAGTTTGTCTTTTCCTCTTAATCCTCCCACGAGTAGTCTCAAACTCAAGATCTAAAGGGATCAACTCACAATTCCTAATAGAATGCATACATGGGCCCCAAGAACATTAAACCTAGTAAATTGCTCTAAAAATAAAACTCTAAGTATGCACACCTAGAATCAAAACAAATATAATTTCTAGCCTAAGGTATGTACACAAAAATGAACCAATCTATAATAGAGTATGGTGAAAGTTGATATTAACTTAAGATTCCTTAAACCTAATCCCTGGCAACAATGCCAAAAACTTGAATGGGAAAACTTTGCAAGTGCATAGATTGTTCTAGGTTTAAGGAATCCATAGCCATCAACATATAATGGTGAAAGTTGATAGTGAAGTTGCTATATGAATAGGTACATGCATGTACAGTGAATAAAAATGTAAAATAGAGTGTTCCTAAGCTAAACAAATGACAATATATCTATTTGAATTTTTATAAGAACCATTAAAAAACTAGACTGCATGAGGAAAATACAACAACATATTTGATAACAATAGAATTAAGCTCAACCAGAAACTATTTCAATGCATGCATGAATCAATCGCACCACCTTCATAAAAAAATTTAAAATATGATCATTAGCTTCAAGAAATCTTTAGATGAGTTAACAAACATCTTTATTAATAAGTATTCAACCAAAAATCAACACACAAATCAAAGAAACTATGTAGAAATTTGGCTCTACATTTTAACTTCCAACAATGAACTCCTAAACATCAAACAGGATTTATTTTCCAATATTTGATCCAAACAACAATTATTTTCAATCAAAGCCAAGTCACTTAATCAAGATTCAACAAACAATGCCTAAAACTATAAATATATAGAGAAAAGAGAACAAACAAGCTTCCTTAAGGAGAATAATTCCATGTCAAACGAAGAGGTTACGTTCGGCACCTGTAGGTTCTCCATCAGCTCCTTCTAATCTTGATTTGGAAATTTTACTTTAAGATTCAAACTAAATTTGATATATGATGCAGTTAAGTATCTCAAGAACCTTTTAAAAAAATCTAGACAGTAACTAACAAATTTTGATAAGGTTTCAAAGTAAAAACCAAATGAACATCAACTTCAACAATTCAACAAACAAATATTTTGAGCTGAAAAATGATTGATTCTTTAAATTTTATTGCAAGATTTGAAAAGATCAATAGAAAGTATACTGAAATATAAAATTTGGCAGTAAAATGTAATGAAAAAACTTAAAAATTGATGCATTTGAAAGCTAGAAAATAGGAAAAAAATGCAAGAAAAATAAAACTAAGATCAAGGTTCCCCCCAAAAAATCTCCCCCTAAGGTCACCCTTTTCCCTATTTATAAGTAGAGGGGAAGGACCTTATTCTTTTTTCTGGTGCTATTTCAATCCTTAACATTTTCACTACTTTTCTTATTGGTGCTGGACTTGTGTGCATCCAGGTTTTAAGTGCACCATGCTTGGGCTCTGTACACAACTTGACTCTGTTCACAGCTTAGCTCTTTACAACTTTGCACTTTTATTCATTCACTTACATTAGCTTTAATCAAGTCAATTCATTAGTCAATTATCTCATTTAAATATGCCACATCAGCTTTTCAATTTGACACACTCCAATCCAACTTAAGCAACCTTGTACTAGCTTAATCCTTCATGCATATCCATGCACATCCACATTTTTTTTTGTAAAAAAATTTCAACACTTAATGAGTATTTTCTATCACAAATTTTACTAAAAAAAAAGTCTAAGAAAATAAAGCTAAAGAAAATTCACGCAAGAAAGGTTTAAAAAAAAACTTCTTAAGTATAAATGTGACCAAATGACACTAATGAAGGCCATTAGCCCCAAAACCTTCATTTTATGTTCAAAATTCTTCAGCTTCTTCAATTGCACCTACACATAAGATAATTTTGATTTTATGAGTAATTTTACTAAGAAATGCTAGAGAACAAGCTAAAATAATAGTCAAATTGCATTAAAATTAAGTATTAAAAAGCTAAAAGCTATTAGTGCAATCAAATGCAAATCCATGATTTATGCATACAAGAAAGTTGATGCCACATGATTAATTTCTAGATGTACAAGAGACTACACCCATGAGCTTGCTACTTTAAAAAGTGCTCAATTTTTACGTGTTTATTGAAAACAGACAAAAGTGTAACAAAATTTAATTGATGTACTTAATGATTCAAGTATTTGTCCTAGTAAAATCATGTCAGTTTTAGCTAATGAATCATATGGGATTGAGATGGTTGGTTGAACTGAGCATGACATTCAAAATTATTTAAGTAATAGAAGGCAAAAAAAACTTGAAAAAAGAGATGAACAACTAATGTTTACTTACTTCAAGGAATGCCAATCCAAGAATTCTGAGTTTTTTTACGTAATATAAATGGTTGTGGAAGGTCAACTAGCAAATTGTTTTTAGGCTGATTCTAGGCCTAGAATGGCATATAAGTATTTTGGTGATGTTGTGGCTTTTAACCTAATCTATTTAACAAATAGGTATAAAATGCCTTTTGTTCCTTTCACTGGAGTTAATCACCATCAACAGTCCATTTAATTTGATTGTGCTTTGTTGTGGGATGAAACAGAAGAAACATTTGTTTGGTTATTAAACACTTGGTTGGAAGCAATGTTTGGATATCATCAAAAATAATTATTATAAATCAAGATGTAGCTAGAAGTAATGCAGTTGCAAAGGTTTTGCCACATATTACGCATCATTTTTGCATTTGGCACATTGAAAAAAATTTTCTAAAGAATCTCAACCATGTTTACCACCAATTCGATGATTTCATGAATAAATTTTTTAAGTGCATCCATTATACATTAGTTCTAGATGAGTTTGAATTAGAATGAGCTGAGTTAATTGAGAAATATGGTTTGCAAGAAAATAGTTGGCTGAATGAGTTGTATTCCATTCGAGAATAATGGATCCCTACTTATGTGCAAAGTAATTTTTGTGCTGGTAAGTCTACTACTCAAAGAAGTGAAAATATGAACAAGTATTTCAAAGATTATGTTAACTCGAGCACATCGATGAGTAAGTTTGTTATTCAGTATGAGAAGGCCCTTAATGCTATGTAAAATAAAGAAAGGGAGAAACATTACAAAACAATCAATTCCAAGCCAATTTTGAAAACATTTTTTCCAATGGAGAAAGAAGTTTTAGAGGTTTAGACAAGAAAGATGTTTAGAAAATTTCAAGATGAGTTGATTTGTTCTCAATAGCATGTTGCAAAAAAGATCACTATAAATGAGCAAGTGTACAGTTATAGAGTCCCTGAGTTTGACAAAGAGAAGCTAAAATATTTTGTGACATTTGTTGGCTCTTCAACAACTATAACTTGTTCATGTCACATGTTTGAATTTTTAGGCATCCTTTGCAAGCACCAATTGGCAATTTTGATTAAGAAAAATGTGTCCTCATTACTTGACCATTATATTTTAAATTAGTAAACAAGAGATGCTAAAAGGGGAAAAGTCGAAAGCATCTTGGATGAAAGCTTGATAATGCTCCAAAATCTTCAATGATGTTGTTTAATTGTGTCATGGTTCATTCTTTAGAGCCTTTAGGAAAAGCTTCAAGATCTTAAAAGCATTATGATGTTGCAATTGGAGGTTTACAACAATTATTTGAAAAGCTTGATGCTTTGAAAATTGAAGATGAGAAAATTAGTAGCACCGATGTTTTGGCAAGTGAGAATATTCTTAAAGATACTGTTTTAAAAGATCATGAGACAATTTTTGAGTCATAATATAACATTGCTTGATCCTCCTCTTGCTATTACTAAAGGTCATCCTCAAACTCTAAGAATAAAAGGAACTTTAAAGCAAAAAAATAATTCAAAAACATGTTCATTCTATAAACAAAAGGGTCATACAAAATGCACATGCTTTCTATTAAAGCAATCAAGGTTTTTTTTTTTTTTAATTTGGTGTCATTTATAATATTAGAATTTCTTTATTTTTTAGTTTTATTTTTTAAATATTTGATTCTAGTCAAGAGAGGGTGTCACATTTTAATGCTGCTAAAACTTTTTGTAATAAGTCCCTGATCTAATAGTATGTAGGATTTTTTTACACAAATAAGATAATTTTTTTATTTTTTTATCAGTCTTATCAAAATTATGGATCACTTGAAATATCATTGTATAGTTAGGATTCAAGTGCGGCTCAAAATTGGTATCAAGGACAAATAAATATGTCTTTAGAATCCCATCATGCAAATTTCATGGTAAAACATTTTACTTTTATATGATTTAACATTTAAACATTGATAAAATTTTATAGAAATACCTTATTTATATATTTCTTTTTAGCACTTATTCATGATTAATTTTTTATTTAATTTTCTTGTAGGATTTAATATCGGTCGTGCAACGATTGCCGGTTGGGACAAATAAAAAGGTTTATACTTACTAAAGATGTCGGCACTTTTGCTTTGTAATACATTTGGCACTTTTGCTTTCCATTGTCTTGATCTGAATTTTTTAAATAAAATTGCAACTTGATGAATAATAGATTTATTAGCTGTTGAATTTACTAGGTATTTATTGTGTACCATTAGATTGGAGTTTTTATAGAATAATGCTATAGCTGCCTTCCCTGCACTATGTTGACAAACAAATTAGACAACTTTGTTTGGTTTGTTCACCTTTGAATTTTGTGTTTTATCATTGGGTTTTATTTGGAAGGGAATTATTCTCAAATGTTCATTTATTTTCAACATATTTCTTGTTTTTTATTTTTCTTTGAACAAACCTTTAAGTAATATATTATTGTGATGATTGCCCAACACTAATTGGTCTATATGTAATATTCTAAATATTATTTGTCTTCATTCATACATGGCATTCTTCAGTTCAGTAGTTCAACTGGGAATCACAAACAGTGAATGAGACAGTAAAGGACCAAGGTGAAAACTTCATATTGAGAATAATTTTTTTGACAAATTACGAGCTACAGGTTTCTTATTGGTTCAATGCTTTCCATTTAATTTGTGAAAAATAAAAATTTATTACGAGTTGCAATCTCCAAAATAAAGATTGGATCTAGGTGAAAAATTCCTCGCCTGCTGTAAGATAAAGAATAGATGAGGGAAATTTTTTGTCAAGTTATGAGCTACAGGTTTCTCATTCCTGTAAAACCACTGAATTGGCGTCTTCCTGTAGTTTGCAATTAGATTTTAGATTCTTTTGTATGGTGGAGTTGAGATTGCAGCGAGGGTTGTAGTACACTAGCTTTCGGCTTTAATGAAGAACGCGTTTAAGTTTTACTGCCGTCCTGTGAAAAAGATTTTGTGAACATATGTCCGGAGGATCAGTTCGAAAATCTTGATATCCTCGATACATCTATTTTCTATATTGTTTTTTTAGTTTTTTTTTTTTTTTTTTGGAGCAAGTGCTTCATCTTTTCTAGTCTTGAAGTAGCCACAGATGGAATAAAATTCCATGACTGAAAATCAAATCATATTATTTGGTCCAATCATCACTGGAAATTAAATCACTTTATTGAAAAGTTTCCATAAGTCGTGTGATGGAACCATACATCATGTCCTTCATGTGTGACAGTCTCTGGATAGTAACAGAGAGATTGAAGGAGGATTCTTATTTAACCATCTGCATTCTTGATTGAATGTTTTGTCTTTATGAGATGGGCTGTGTTTATACCTTAATCATGGTTTACCTGCCGAAGTCAATGGGCATGGTGAAGCTGGAGATGAGAATGCTTGCAATGCAAACAAGAAAGCTCAGCGGCATCTGCAACAAAGCCTGAGGTTCCAGGTACAAAAGGCAAAGCTGGGGAGCCTATTGGAACTGACTCTGATGATTCAATGTGAATTCAAGTTCCATGCAGGGCTTTTATGGTAGTTATGTGATTTTAGTGAGGAATTATAAACAAGGTCATGTGCCTTGATCAAGTGAGCCGTGCATAAGTACCTTTCTTCAGCCTCTGGCTTCTCATACATCAGAAGCAATGCTTGAGCTGCATCACACATATCTACTATCGATCAAAGTTTTTTTTCCAATGAGTTGTATCCTTCTAAGCATCAACAAATTACAATGAAAAATCAAACAGAATCAAACTAGAATCCCACAAGAAATATCATTTTTAACTTCAAATGAAAAACTTATACCATATCCTTGCAAATTTCTACAAAAGAAAAGGCAAAAAGCAGAAAGCTGGAAAGACCATGGTTACATGACTAAGAATAGTAAAATTATGTCCAGGTTTCAACAACAATAGCTCCGATCCAATGCTAATAATTTAACATTAAAATTTAAAAAGCCAAGTAAATTTGGTAGCAAGAAAACAACAGCCCCAATGGACAGAACAACAAATCTTTTAGCATTGGCTTCAAGAAATGCTCTAGACATATTAAGTGTTCCTTTACAGCCAGCTCAAATTGTCTACCTTCCTTAATATGAGTAATCGAGTTTGTAATCTGTGTTACCAGTCAAAAGAGAGGTTAGAATAACAGATTACAATGGTTACAATAAATCTCTATTTTTATCAAATAAATAGGATTACAAGCTTATTAACTGAAAATTGGCTTTCAAAATTATGGTGGATTGAAAAAGAAAAAAAAAACATACTTTACAAGGATTTGAGATAAAAAAAAATGTAATCAGTTCCAACTGAGATAAAAAAAAAAAAAAAAAAAAAGAGAGATAAATGCATACTTTACAAGTTCTAGGAATTGGTTTGTATCACACCCAATAATTTTTTCCTTTAGACATAAAAGAATATTCAAAATGAGATAAATATTGTAGTGATGATGAATGTTCAAACTGAAGGGAGCATATAATTGTTCAAATGTTCCCAGATGGCCAATAATCGACTAAGGTGGCAAAAGATTGATATAGTCTAAACTGCAGATCTGCAATAAAGTAAATACATACATATATATATATGTATATATTTATATATATTTATAGAACCCTAAACCCAATCGTAAATGCCAATGCATTAACCAGAGGATAAAAAAAAAATTTAAGAACAAAAAACAGAAATTAAGAACTTACAATTGAAAAAAATATGTTAAAAAATAATGATCAATTGCCTTTACTTTAATACCCAATCACATGGGTTTCTCTTGAGCTTCAATTCCTTTTTATGGTCAAGGGATTCTAAGAAGGGATGTGAGAAAAGAGGCTAACGAGGTTTCTACAAACTGGAAAAGAAAACTTGATAAAATTAAGGATGAAAATAAATTTAATTAAACTTATTTATATTTACTTTTAAGGCCTCTTTACTTTTAGTTTTATTTAGTCATGATGTGTCAAATTGTGAGTGCCTGATAATGTATAACCCGTATGCACTATTAGTGCATTAAATATTATCTCTTCTGCTTGCATCCCAAAAATATTTTTCATATTCAAATACTAAAAAAGCCCAAAATTCAAAACAAAATTCAATTTTTTTATTCATTACGCCCTATTCAAATATTTCATCCTTCATTCATATCTTTACACCCATTTAGTCCTTTCTTCTTCATTTTCTCCTTTAGTCAATCTCCAAAATCAAACTTTAAACCAAATTAAACCTGAAAACCATCAACCAAACCCTCAAATCACAACTTACTGACTAATCGATCTATCCAATTTTTGTATTAAAGTAAGCTTTCGTTGAATGTTAAATATTGTTTGAAATGAATTTAAGTTTGTGGTTCTTTTTTTTTTTTTTTTGTGAAATCATATATTATGCAAATGAATTTCCATAAACTAAATGGGTTTTATGGATTTTCGTTTCTGTAAGTTTAAAAGCTCTTACAATTTTTTATTGCTGTAAGCCTTTGGAAAATTAGGAAAATTCAAATCCATAAGCTCTTAAAAACTTAAGGAAATGCAAAATTGTAAGATTTTAAAACTTACAAAAATGAAAATCCGTAAGCTTTTAAAGGCTTACAAAAATGCAAACACATAAGCCTCTAAAAGTTTACAGATATTCATTTTTGTATGCAATTAAAAGCTTATGAAGATTGAAATTCGTAAGCTTAGAATTAAATTCTATAAATAGTTTAAAATGTCCAAATATTGAATTGTTGTATTTGTTAGAATGAAACTGATATTTTGTACTATGTCAAAACAGACATGACATAAATGAGAGGTAGAGGCATTTGAATAAGAGACAAAGGTATTGCTAAAGATCAAGGACATATAGCAGTTGACATTAGCCCAAGTATGACTCAAAGGCATCATATTAACTCTAAAAAGAGATGTTAAGTCGAGGTCAATGATATTGAGCCAGTTGATGACCATGAAAGGGATGATATTCCCAAATCTCAACCTTTCACCCACAATGAAGAACCTACCACTCTCGAGCATCATCCAGAGAGAAGTTGAGATGATGCAGAGTAGCTTTCTCAACCTTTTCCTGAAAGCCCGATCAATACGTCTACCTTTAATAGTTTTGAATCTCACTTTCCAATACAACTATAGTATATAGTCAAGTAATCATTTGAATCATGTAATTTGTTTACTTTATCCTTGTTACTTTATGTTTGTTTAGTTAATAAGTTGATTATTGTTATTATTGTTACAAGAGTGAAAGCCGTTGAAATCGATTAATCATGGACCAAAATTATAGCAATAGCATTTAGATGATTCACACATATATCCAAGCAAATGTAGTTCAGTCATGGTTGGCTTCACTTGATTGCACCTATCATTTAACAAATAATATGATAATGTCAGCTTTTATTGGAAGGTGGTAACCTGAGATGAACACCTTTCATCTACCATTTGGAGAAATGACCATCACGTTGGATGATGTGTTTGCGATTCTTCACATGTTGATCACTTAGGCCATAATTTTAATTCATTATGTAACTATTGATGAGGCAAACACATTGTTGATCAAGTTACCTGGAGTTTATACATTCAAGGCAACAAATAAGACTAAACTTTGTCATGAATCAACTATGAGGATGTAGTGGCTGCAAGATACTTTTAAAAGTACAATGGATACATCTAATGATCATGCAGTAGAATGTGCATCTAAGACAAATTTGCTCCATTGCTAGCATGTATGTTATTCATTAACAAGAGCATGATGAAAGTACGATTGCATACTTAACCTTATTAAACAACCTCATTGCCACCTATACATATGCTTGAGGGATAGCTTGTCTAATATATTTGTATAGGTAGCTTGGTATTGCGATTAGGGCATATGTGCATCAAATTGCTGGTTATCTGACACTTCTATAGGCATATATATATGATTAGTTATAGTATATACTATAAAATTTTGATTACTTTGTTATTAAACAAACATGTGATTAATGATTACTCATGTTTTTTGTGAAGGTGTGAATTTATGAATACTTTCTATCACTGTGTCCAGTAAGTATATTGACATACATAGATGATTAACTGCGTGCTCAATAATGAAAGGCTTGTACTTATCCTAATATATTACAAGCCTTATATGAGTGATTGGATTGCTTGGCAATATCTTATATATGTTGGGAATCTTATATGGGTGCATGAAAGGAACCTTCATTGCATGATATTATATTTTTTATGAGATATATCAAGCGTGAGGCTATCATAGAGCCATATCATTCATACAGGGTTCTATGATAGTTCGACTTTGTACAAACCAATCCTTCATCTTTTTGGCCCCATCTTAAGCTGGTCAAAGTTCATTATCCAACACGTACGATGTTTTATATAGTTTTTTGAACTAGTATTGAGAGAGATAGGATAAACATGTTATGCCTATTAAGCATCCAAGGCAATAATGTCTAACACAGAGCAAGTGTTCATCGAATTATGATATTTGGTATGCATCAATTTCACACCGATAAATTCAAAATCCATAACATAGATATGGATTTCAATCTCAAATTGTACATAGTGTGCGTATTAGTGATACTATAAGTCATAACTTTATGAGTTATTGTTAATATAATTTTAACTATATATTATTGATATTGATTACCTTGTTAATGTTTTATAGCAGAGCTCAATGACATTGTCTTTTATTCAGGATATTATGTTCGATGGATTACATTAGAAAGTTGATATATGGAGAAACGCAGTTATCAGAGCACATGTATATTGTCTATATCATCAACTGTAGCTAGTAGCAATCATGTAGAATGGTTGCATCGCATTAGACATTGACCCCACAACATCATTTCAACCATTCAAACTACCTTTATTTAGTTGCTTCCCACCACCAACATCAGTGACAACCTATGCCCGCCCCTTCCTTACCATCAGCATCAACGATTTCATCACTTGTGCTCGCTTGCTCCCCATCATAGCGTTAACAATAGCATTGCCATTGCACCACAACGTGTATATATTTGATTCAAAAGGCCTAGGAAGAGGGAATAGGACATAATTATGGGTTTATGTAGGGTATTTAACGTTTACTTCAAACATAGAGCAATTTTGTAACTGTATTTAACGTTAATGGATCATCTGAGAAATAATTTATAAGAAAATTAGTTTGATTCGACTTGATTAATTATGATATTAATTATTTACTTAATTAATTTAATTATTAAATAAATTATTAATTATTAATTAATTAAAGTTATTACTTATTATAATGATATTATTCCAAAATATAGTAATAATCGATATTATAATTAATAATTTAATAATAATTGAATTTATAATTTCTTATACTAATAAATAATAATAGTTATTAAATTAATCATTAATGTTTAAGGTTAAAATATACAAAATTATTATATTATAATTTAATTAAATAATATTTTTTGTTTAAATAATATGATATAATTAATATTAAGTTAATTATAATTTATGAAATTATGATTAATTATTATCTAATTTAATTAAATAATTATTATTATACTAATTTAATTATTTATTGATATTAATAATCTAATTAATTATTATTATTAACATGGATGTGGTTAATATGGTTACGATAGATAATATATTAACAATTAAATATAAGTTCATTTTGTTATTACATTTAATTTAATAATTTATATTTTAAATATTATAAAATATATAATAATAGAGGTTTATACAAACACATTCATTTAAGAACCTGCTAAATAGAAAGAGTAATTAGTTAATTTAATAACTTCCTAAATATAAATACATTCATTAAAGAACCTGCTAAATATAAACCCACACAATTATTCTAATTCATCAATCTCTACATATAACTTAAGAGTTTTTGCTAAACATATGTGCTAAATATAACACATACAACATACACATAAATGAAAAAATGTATCAACCTCATCAATTTATGTTAATTATTTTTTGAGTGGTCATATTAGAGTTTTTGTTAAATAATAACTTGAAATCCTCGATGCGAGGTACATATGCAACTTCTCATCTTTGAGCACATTCATATCAAATTCTACACTAGTTACATGTGATTGGAGGTACTAGTGAGACTAGCTTCACTAATACCTACAAAAATACTTCTAAAATGATTTTAAAATGTGACTATTAATAATGAAACAATAAATATCAAATTTAATTACGATACTTACGTAAAGTAACAATCATTAACACATCTAATCATAATGACTCTGTACTCTAATAATATAGATGGTACACTTCTAATTGGAAGATATGTTAGATACTATTTCAAACTTATATGGACTAGTAGATAATATACAATGAGGTTATTAAATGACCCATATTAGGTAAGGTTATCCACTTAACATATGAGGCATAAGTGTTAAAATACAATAAGATTTTTAACTATCCCTTAACACGCTCTATGGATTCATACAACATCACATATTTGCCTCAATACTGATTAAGCTCATTAATTAAATCTTATTGTACCTGTGCCCAACAATCTAAACCCATTCCAAGCAATCCAACAATAAATCGAAAACCATAATGTTCATTTGTTTCAATATTAAGGGTACCCTTTATGTATGAATGTAATTTTACTAGTAAACTATCCAAATATTGTATTTTTTGCTTACCATGAGAAGATTGAACAGGAAGTTTAACTATCTATATCATCATTTTCATTGAACTAGCAGAGACTGGTGGTCATATATCATCTTGAGCTGATAACACAATCTTCTAGTTTGAAGGGTCACATCTTGTATATATATATTTGCTTTTATAGCTCTACGACCTTTTATCTTAGCCGTCTCTAGTAGTAGAACCAAAGTAATTATTTTGCATATTCAAATTTATTTGCATAAACACATCATAAGATATGAATATCCAAAACTAATATCGGTTTACTGGATATGCATATCTTGTAAGCTCTTTATGTTACTTGATATGCATAACTGAAAAACATTGTACATTACCGAATATGCATATATAGTAATATAAAATGCTTATTGGATATGTATATCTGAAAAGCAGTTTTCATTACTAGATATGCATGCCTAGTAATGTATTATTAATTTTGGATGTGAATATCTATATTCTATAATCATATTATAGAAACGTATTTTTAGAATGTGCAAATTTTTAGTTGAAATCATGACTTACCTTATCGTTTATTCTGCACTTTTCATCCCCCACTAGTTTTCTTTCCCATCTAGCTATCCATTTTGACAATGTACAAGATAATAATATTATTTTTAAAGATTTAGGTTTTTGGGATGTATGAAGCATGTATGATGCAAAGAAAAAGAGAAAAAGAATTAGAGAAATATAAAAGGGTGTCCGTAGTAAAAGATAATTTACTAAAAGATAATTAAGTAATTTAAGTAATTTCATTTAAGGATATTTTTGTAATAAAAAATATAAGGTGTGAAAAGAAGTTTTTAGGGTGTATTTAAAAGCATCGAAATAAAATTTCCACAGAAGGATGAATAACAAATTGGACAAAAAGGGTATAGTGCAATTGAAAATTACATAATCTTACTAGCCTAGTTTGCCCAACATTTATCCAATCCAGTTGAAAATTCAAATCACACCATACTATAGGTACGACTAAATCCAAATGGCCCATAGCTTAGAATTACAAAGACAAAGCAAAGATTCTCCAAAGCTTGGTTTTACTTTTAGATAGTGTTTGATATGTGATGACCACTCAAAAATTATGGTAATTTATATATGGTGATTAGATTACCATGTTTGCTGATCATTTAGTGATTCTACTTGACAGTGATCTTAAATCATCAAGAGTGATCAGACCACCGCCTTGGAAGGTAATTTATTTCCCTTCCAAAGGAATGAAAAACTTTTATTATCGATATGAAGTGATATATAAAATTAACAATAGTCAATATTATCCATTTAATATGTAAATTAAAATTTTATTTCTTCTCAATATTAAATTAAATTTATTTTATATTACAAATTTTTATATTTTCTAACTAATATTTATTATAACAAGTTCAAAAATAATTTATGTGCTTTCTTTTAATTTTTTTATATTTTTATTATAATATAATCCTTTGATTTTAATAGATTAGTTTTATATTCTAATTCAAATATTTTTTACATAATTTATGCTATAAAAAATAGTTTATCCATCAATAAATATATTTTTTCATTTAATAATTTAATTATATTTTATTATAAAGCACATAAAATATTACTAATATTTTACAAATTATTACATTTAAACAACATTAAAATCAACTTGTGTAATTATTACAATATGCATAGTTATTTTTTATTTTCAAATAAAATAATATTTAATTTTTAGTAATACCAAACACGATTATCTTTAATTTGTAAGTATTAATAATTGTTAATCATATAAAATAGTTTTAATTTACGAGTGATAAGATTATTTTAATTATAAGATCACTTTGATAATTAAATTACTATGATAATTTTGAAAATGATATCAAATACTATATTAGAAATGTTTACTTTGATGATGAATAGGCATCTCTGCTGATCATATTTGCATGTTATTGAAACTCTTTTTTGGATATTTGGTGCTGCAGATGGAAGGATAAATGATATGAAATGTGCTAATCATATTAAGAAAAGCATATTAAAAGCCTAATTAGTAAAGGAAAATGGAATATTTATTAAGAAAATCAAAATATGTAAATATATTTATTATTATTGCAAATAATGTCAATTGCTAAATGAAGTTCTATATCTACACTATATATTTAAACTATATCTTAATGGATTAGTGGCTTTACCCTTTTCAATATTATAAATTACCAATTTATTGTATCTAAAATTTACCATTTTACTCTTTAATTAAATAAAAAATAAATTAAAATGTAAATAATTAAAAAAATAGATCTGCAAAAATCCAGATCTACAAAAAAAAAAAAAATAGATTTATAAATTTTTTGTATGTCAAATCCAATAATTTTTCTTAATATGAAATATAAACCACCAACATTCACACCGCCGCATCATCTAAACAATCAATTCAAAACTCAACCACCGCAAACCCAGTCCTATCAATTAACAAAAAACACAAAGAAAGAAAACAAAGAAAATCACAAGCCTCGTTGAAGAAGCCACACAAACAAAAAAACAAAAACAAAAAGAAGCATAAAAAACAACTTGGAAATAGCAAAACAAATGGGGGAGTTTCGATTGTGGGAAGATTTAGGAGGTTTCGGGACTTGAAAATTAGATGAAAAGAAGACCAAGGGATAAGGTTATAATATAGTAGGAAATGAGGTATTTGGAGCGGCCGAGACAGATGTTTTGGAAGTTTATAGGCAGTGACTTGGGCTGTAGATCTAGACTTTTAAGAATTGATTTTGGAAAATCTTAACTTGGATCGGTGACGAAGAGGTTGCGGAGGGTCCGTGGTGAGACTTTAGGTTGGAAATGACTCCGACACCAATGGAGGAAAACGGCCAACGTGACAGTTTTCAGCAATTGAAAATCGCCTAGAAAGAGAAGTTTGATTTAGTGAGAGAGAGGAAAGAGAAAAATTAAAAAAAAAAACTTGTTTTCAAACAACACCAAATGGTGCAATTAGAAAAAAATACCCTGCACGGAAGCGCAAGCTAAGCTTACGAATTAAATAATTTATTAACAATAGAAGTGTTCATCTGTCGTTGAGTCGGATCGAATGAGACCTAATTGTCACTCTTAAAGCTTAGTTTAACGTTCAGTCCGGTTTGTCATTTAGGTCTTACTATTTAAAATAATATTAAAAAATTATTTCTGTAGATTCTGTATTTCTCAACCCAATTGACTGGCAGTTGATCACACTCATGAATCATGATTTATTAATTCAGTTCATGTAAAACTGAATGAGGTCACAAATTTGAACCCCACGAAAATTTTCATTCTATGAGAAGTGCATGGGCAAGGATGTAATGGACAAATCTCTCTTCTAAGCTCTAATTAAGCATGAGATTTGAGCACCTGTCAACACAACTAATGTCATCAGCATGAACCAACTGTGTCCTCTGGCACAAATCAATTACAGTTATATTCATTCATGTGATAATAGCTTTGTGTGAAAGCCAGAATTTTCTGCAGAAAAGATTGCTTGATGTGGGGAATGTTACGGAATGATGTGATATTGATACACCTAGAAATTGCCGCATAACCTGTAACTCTGTTTTTAAACTGTGCAGGTTGCTTTTGATTTTCCCACTGTTTGTTCCACTTGAATTTAACATCTAAGAAAGCTACAAGAAAACGTAACTACGAAAAGCAATTCTGGGTTTTGCAAAATGGCAATCGACATCAATGAAAAGTCATCGAAGCTTTTGGTATTTTGATTTGTAGCATTAATTTTTGCCTTTTTGGATTTTCAACAGTCACACCTCCGTTTGAAGGTACAACTGTTCCAACAGTAAATGGAGTTTCCAGGTCTCCCTTAGTAGTCAGAACACTTATTAAACATCTCCATCTCCAATTATTATTTTTCCACACTCAACACCCAAACAATCTATAGAGCTAGAACGAAGGGGAAGATTTTATTGGACCATGTGTGAATGCATCACCATCTGCTAAACCATGTGGTGTTCATGTGAATCCCCTGGTTATAAATGGCAATCACCTAGCTAGGTTGCCCTAAGCATTCCCTTTAAGAACCACAGACAAATTATGCAATGTCATGTTCAAAACTTGTTGGCACTTCCTTTAATGTTTTCAGAACCTGTTAGAAAATTTGAATCTGACTTTGGGGACCGATTCTTTTTACCTGGACTACTTGTAAACATTTGACAGACAAAACTATTATGTTTGCAAATGTTTTTAACCATGGAATACCAAAGAATCATATCAATATATGCAGTGAATCAGGCTAAAGTTCAAGAGTAAAGAAAATCGTCTCATTAGGTGTTTTGTCACGATTAAAATGCCCTTTTACAAGTAAAGTGACATCTTCATAGGAAGGGAAAGAAAACAGAAAGACAAAAAAGCACGAGGGTTTCATCAAGGTTTCAGGCTTTTGAGAAAAACATCTATAATTTGCGTAAAAAAGAAGGGTTCAAAGTTAGAGAAAATAGGCCTACAAACGTGATTTATCTTCCATCATTGGGCTAGTTTTCGTGTAGCTTTCTTTCTTTACCTAATTGCTGCTAAAGTAAGCCATGATTAAACCATTAAGCCGACCACAGACCTCTGCCCACCTCCTTTTCAGAACTCCATAACTACAAGCTAACAACCAAGAAATGGGAGAAGAAAAGTAGAGCTAACAGTTGTAATCCTGGATGCTTGTATTAAAGGTATAGCAAGGAGGATATTTGAAAGCACATGATATTGATTGAATGGAAGTGCCAAACGCAGAACAAATGGTCTTATGTAAGCGATATATGGAAGGCTGGATTCTTCTCCAAATATATCAATATTTTCCCTCATACAATGAATAATGCTCTCTCATTGCCCTAACTTTTTGCCATGTTAGGCAATTTTACCCTTTTTGAAAAAAATTGCTACTATTTCATAGTAACTGCAGACTGCAACTTGAACTGTATAATTTAACTGAGGCTTTGATTTGGCAATGGAGAAGATAAGAGAAATAGAAACTTCATGGATTAGAGAATATGAGCTTTCTCCTCTGGCTGCTTAACCCCCTAATGGCTTTCAAACCTGAATTCGTTTATTTCTTCTATTTTTTTTTCCTTTATAACTCGGTGAGAGACATATCAAATTTTATCTAAATTTAATCCTCTTCTAAATGATTTTAAGAGTATACTCACTATACAAGTCCAATGCATACGGGATTTTACTTTCGAAATGCTTACCATAAAGATTGAACCTTAATTTACAAGGAAAGAAAATTCCTATTTTTATCTACTAGACTAACCCCTTTGTGTTGCTTTTTTATTTTATTTTATTTTATTTCTACTATGTTTTAGTAGAAAAACCATTTAGTAAAGTTTGCATGTCTTTTTTGCCCTTGAATTTTTAGCATAAATCAGGCATGTGATCATTAGTTTGAATTTCCTTCTTACACCATGCCTTCCAACAAGGAAAAGGAGGCTTAATCTCCTACCTTTTAAAAAAGGAAAGTAAAAGCAATAGCATTGTCAATAATTTAGTTGGTATGTAGTATTTTAGTATGGTTAATGTAAAGAATTTAAGATTAGATCCCACCTTCAGCAAAATTGAGATGAATAAAGGAGAAAGATGACCGTTTTGTGTGATCAGGCTAATCAAACCCAAAAAAAATAAAAATAAATAAATAAAGCTTTTATATACAACTGATCATTGCAGGAAAAAAAATGATTGTAGTAGTACTCATGTAAAGAGGCATGCCTAGTCTAGACACTTGGATGACTATTCTTTTCTTTTTCCAATATTAACCATAGTCTTTTTAATAGAGCTTTTCAAGGATTTTTTGCAGTTTGAAAATACTACAATTAGATTTTAGTTCATGCATTTACTGCCAAAGATTAATGGTCAACTACTCTTTTACCAACTGTTTTTTATCTACATAAATTGATTAGTTGAAACACATTATCTACATTTCTTGCAAAACCATTGATTTAAATAAATACTTCTTCAATTTCTCCATCACTTCAAATATAAGTAAAGATGATCATTTCATCTCTTAATATATACTCTGAATGTTATCATTTTATTTAGATAAATTCAAATAATTTTATTTTATCTAAATAAACTTTTAATTTTTACTTTACATTTAAATAAATTTTTAAATTTTAATTTGTATCCAAATAAACTTTTATCTTTTAATATATATATATGTAAAAAAAACCTTTAACATAAATCAAAATTTTTTTAAACTAAGACCGTACTTGAATACAAATCAAAAAATAAGAATTTATTCGGATACAATAAAAATATAAAAATATATTTAAATAAAATAATAAAGTTCAAAGATTCTTTTAATATTTTTACCAAAATAAATTCAGACATAATTTTGGGACTCAACTGTTTTTCCTGTACATTCATTGTCTTGATGTGAGACATATCTTAATTGTTCCTAAATTTCAGAGGCAATACAAGGGAAAAAAGAGAATAGTTTCAACGATTAATATGTATCTTATATAGATGAAATAAATGAGTACCAGAAGCCTATTATTAAGGACAGAAGTATAATAAAATTTAACAAAAATGCAGGTGATGAATCAATATTTTTCCATGACTACTGATTCCAATTCAATTTGCAAGAAAAATGAAGAATTTGTAAGACTCAATAGGTGAATCTGGAACCTCATAATGAGCAGCTACGCCTATCATTCATTAAATTTGTTAATCCAACTTTGTAGTTTGGAAATAACATGAATCTCAGAAGAAAATAATATTGTGTATATTAGACCCAATGTTCATTTAATTTTCATGAAAAAAGGCAAAATTAATTGACAGACGATGGAAAATCTCAATGAATCAATGTTCTTATTAATTCAGAATAAAAAGTCGTTGAGTGCAACAAAACCATTTTCCTCACTCAAACCAAGCAGTCACTTTTCTTATGAAAAAGCTTGTCCAAAGTTAAAAGACAAAGGACCGAATGAAACTGTGTTTGGGTTCAAAGGGTCCATGAAGCAAAGTATAGTGGGTGTGTTGGGCAAGTTTTTGAGCCAGCCCGATACCCCAGAGGGGTATAGGGGTAATAGATGGTGGATAGGCAAATGTGGAAATGTAGCGGAAACAGTGTGTAAAAGCTTTTTTTATAAAAAAAAAAAAAAGATAACAGTAATTTTCATAATGCTAACCCCATGGCCCTTTTAATGGCATTATTCATTGTACCACACCAAATTCGGGAGAGGAAATCTGACAAGAGTTTATTCACATCTGCTCATAATAATTATCAAAGGATTAAAAAACAATTCTCTCTCTCCATCACCATTTATTATTAATCATACCAAAATCCAAACCCCCGCTCAAAAAAAACAAAAGGGTAAAAAAGGTTACCAGAGAACACAGAAGCCAAAGCCAAGTCCAATAAAAATCAGACAAACTTTTTTTTTTAAATCTGAACTTTCAAGGCAAGCCAAAACCCAATTGGCCAAGCTAATTAGCCATGGCTAATAGGGTTAAAAGAACAAAAGCCATCAATTATTTATACAAGTTTCGCACACAAATCTGATAATGCCACTGCTACTTACTGTCATTGAAAGTGTTTAGAAAAGCCATGTACGTAACCAGCTAGTGTATCAACATATAAAGGTCCAAAAGATTTTGTGAAGCCTTGCCAGCACTCACTTCCTTTGCCAGTCTTTGCAGCATCTCTTTCTTTGCTTTCCCTTGCTTAATATATATCTCTCTCTTGCCCTGAAATAGAGGCAGCAGGGTTACCTGAGAAGTTTTAATATGTACCCAACGCCTGTGGATATCTATCTCTTTCTCTCTCTTTCTTCAAAACTGAACCTTTCTTGTTTCTTTGTCGTGTATCACAAAAGTTTTTCTTGGGTTTAGAAAGAGAGAAAATATAGCTGAGGGCACGCCACCATTCACTTTTGCTGTTAGAAACCAACCAAAAGAAAGAACAAAGACTAACCCCTTTGTGGGGATTCGTTGTAAACTCATCTTCTTCTCTTTTTTTTCTTCAGATCTATTTCCAGCCCCCCCTTTTGTCCTTTCTCTCTGTTTTCACTATTCTACTCTTCTGTTTGTTATTTTTGAGCATAAGAGGGAAAAAAATGAGTAAAGAGGAGTTTATGAAAATCCAGGTATTAACTCTCTTTCTCTTTCATTTGTTTTGCTTGCTTCAAGTTTGTACCTTTACTTCATTTCCACTCAATCTTTCTTGACTGTTGTTTTCTTCTTTGCAGACGTGTATTCTCAAAGTCAACATACACTGTGACGGATGCAAGCACAACGTGAAGAAAATCTTGCAAAAAATTGATGGTATTTCTTCTAAAAAATTTGGTCCTTTTTCCCTAATTTTTGCACCGTGCTGAGAAACATAGTATCCTGAAGAACTGTTCATTTGTTTTCATTTCTTGGATTTGCTAGTCCGTTTCTTTGTTGTGTTTCTCCAATTTTAGAGCTCTTGGGCTGTTTTGTTTTTGGCAGGGGTTTACAAAACCAGCATAGATTCTGAGCAAGGGAGGGTAACAGTCTCAGGAAATGTAGACCCAGCTGTTCTCATCAAGAAGCTTGCAAAATCAGGGAAACATGCAGAGCTCTGGGGAGCTCCAAAAGCAAATAAAAACAACCAAAATCACCTTGCCAACCAGTTCAAGAACATGCAGCTAGATAATGGCAAAGGTGGGAACAACAACAATAACAAAGGAGGCCAAAAAGGTAACAACAACAACAATAACCAGCCCAAAGAAGGCCAGCCAACCCCTCAACAGCTGCAGCAACTTCAACAGTTTCAGCTTCAGCAGCAACTTCATCAATTGAAACGGTTACAAGATCTGAAGCTACCGCAATTGACAGACATGAAGATGCCTCCTAATGACAACAACAATCAGAAAGCTACCAAGTTTGCTGAAGAGGAAGATTTTAGTGACGATGATTATGATGATGACTTGGATGATGATTATGATCTTGATGATGATGAATATGATGATGAGTTGGATGATCCTCACCATCCTCTTAACAAGATGAAGCCCGTGATTGGAAATGGTCCCAAAGGAGTGCCCAACATGATGCTGAATGGCATGATGAATGGTAATCATCCTCATCTCATGAATGACCAAAAGGCTGGCCAAAATGGTGCTGTAAATGGTGGAGGCAATGGTAAAAAAGGAGGTAATGGTGGAGGTGGTGGCAACGCTCTGCCCGTTCAGGTTCTTACTGGCTCTAGTAACGACGGTAAAAATGGAAAAGGAGGTAAAAAAGGTGGTGGTGGTTGTGGAGGAAATAATAATGGGGGAAATCAAAATCAAGGTGGTGGTGGTAAAAACGTAGGTAAAAATGGCGGTGGTTTACCTCAGGAAGTAAAAGCTGGTAACAGTGGTGGTGGGGGAAACAAGAATGGTGTTGCAAATGGTAGCAATGGGGGTAAAAAGGGAAATAATGGCGCTCCCAATGGTATTAATGATGGGTTCCCGAACATGGGTGCCCTCGATGGTGGTAACACGGGTCATCAGATGGGTAATGTGAACATGGCTATGGCCCAAATGGGCAACTTACCTATGAGCCAAATGGGTAACATCACTGCAGTCCAAGGCTTACCGGCATCTACTATAAACGGTGTTGGTGGTGGTGGTGTTGGCGGCCGATACTTCCAAGGGGCTGGTCCGGATGTAATGGCCGGCAACCCATACCATCAACAACAGTATTTGGCAGCTATGATGAACCATCAACGTGCAATGGCAGGAAATGAGAGTTTTCAGCCCATGATGTATGCTAGACCATCCCCAGCAATCAATTACATGCCCCCGTATCCGTATCCGTACCCCTACCCACCGCTTCAACCCGACCCGTATACCCACTTTTTTAGTGATGAGAACACCTCAAGTTGCAATGTGATGTGAGGATTTGGATTTGGGTTGAAAGTTTGATTAGGATTTGAACGTGGTGGCAACAATAGCGTTCGGTTATAGATGAAGAACTAAAAGTTTGATGCCATAATATAATAGTTTAATTTTCCCCGACTCTTTTTTTACTTAGTCCTTTTTAATTTTTAATTTTTTTATTTAAGTGGAGTTTGAGTTTCAATTATTATAGGGTATTTATAGATATATTATATTAAAGTGTTTAGGGAGAGAGGATGATGAGATGTAACTGGGAATTAGTGTTGGGCATTTCCCTTTTTATGAGAATGTTTATATTTTGCAAAACAAATAAGATAAAAAAGAGGATGAAATGGGATGTTAACCAAAAATGCCCATCTCTCTCTCTCTCTCTCTCCCGAGATGTAAGCGTTGTCTAGGTGTCTAGTCTTTTCAATGAAGCGTTGTCCCGGTGTCTAGTCTTATCATCAGGGAAACAGTATCCCTCTGTTTATAAAAAAAATATATAAGAAACTCTTTTTCTTTTTTTTTTAAAGGATGGGTCCCGATCTTCCAAATCCGATGAGTTGGATTTGTCACATACATGATGCTCATGATGAGAGGAGAATCATCGCATAACGTTAATAAAAAAAACTCCATCCATCGGTCGAATCACAGACAGTGATTGATGTTTATGGGGGACAACGCCAATGGCCAAACCCCTTTTCTTTTGAGGCTTTACTCTAAATTATGATTTACTCCCTGTTTTCTGCTGAAGCTTAAAACTGCCTTTCCCATGTTTCTAACCCAGAACATTACACCTGACGAATTTCTTGAACTTCACTAAAATAATAAATTCTCTATTTTTGATCAAATATAATTATGATATGAACTTTTATTATAATAAAGCATTATATTTTTATTTTTAATAATTAAAAGGATGAATGTCACAAATAATTTGTGAATTGAAATAAAATATTTTCTGTGATATTTAAATTATATAAAATTTTAATATAATATTTTAATTATAAATATATTAATTAATATAATATTCACTTTTAATTTATTAATTTTAAATGATGGTAAATAGTATTAGAGTCTTTCATGTATCAAATTAATTTTTTAATTTGAATATTATATTAAAAATTTTTTAAATTCAAATATAATGTTGAATATTTTCATTATAGTTTGAAAGTTATTGATGACATTTTCTTGCATCAAAATTTAATTTTTGACAATTTCAAATATAAAAATTATAAATTTTTATTTTATTAGAATTATTGTTTGACAGTACATAATATTTCATATTTTGTTAAAATCTTGTTTATTAATTGATGTGATTTATAAAAGATAATTATGTGAATTTATTTGAGTGAACTAGATGATAAATATTTGAAAGCATTTTGAAAATTATAACAAATGATTTTTTTTAGAAACGAGATAAGACAAAAAAAAAAAAAAAAGAATTATGTGTGATGAAATTTGGATTCAAATATATTGAATATTACATTATAAGAGTAATTGCATGAATCAATTAAATTTTATTTTTATTTTTAATATTTAATTGGTATGGTACAATTATAATAAAATTTAAATTTAAATCTTTATTCTACAAAATAAAAGATGAAATGCTTATTTTTATTTTATATAAATGAAAATAGTTAGAGTATTATTTCAATAACTTATTATCTCAAAGGTTTATTATGAAAAGATTTAGATGGAGCTTGGTCTAATAAGATTTTTAGGTATTTTATTTTTAAAAAAATATCAAAACTTGAAGATAGAGGAATAAGTTATACGTAAATTTAAATTTTATACTTAAAAAATATTTTTTAAAAAATAATTATATGAACTAATTAAGTTAAATTCTAAATTATGATTTTTAAGGCGTTTAGAGAACCAAAATTTATGTTTATGCAATTTACTTATGCCAAACTTTAAGATAATGTTTAGTATCATTTTTAAAATTATCATGGTAATGTAAACACCTAGGTGATCTTATTTAGTTAATAATCATTAATTTATATGAATTAAATATCACTATATTTAGTATTACTAAAAATAAAATATTATTTTATTTAAAAGTTAAAAAATAACCATCTTTATTCTAATAGTTATATAAGTAAATGATTTAAATGTTATTTAAAGAAAATAATTTATAAAACAAAGTAATATTTTATTTATTTTATAATAAATATAATTAAATTATCAAATTAATAAATATACTTATTTATTAAGTAAATTAATTTTTGTAATAGAAATTATGTAAAAAAAATTTCAATTAGAAAATAAAACTAATCTATTAAAATCATAATAAAAAAAAACATTATATTATATATAAAATATTATAAAAAAATGAGAAAATACATAAATTATTTTTAAACTTATTACAATGAATATTAATTTGAAAATATAAAAATTTATAATATAAAATAAATATAATTTTAAAAGGAATCAAAATTGTAATTTAGGTATTAAATGAATAATATTATCTATTATTAATTTTACATATTATTTTACTTTGATGATAAAATTTTTTTATTCTTTTGAATGAAAATTAAATCACCTTCAAAGATATTTATTTGATCACTTTTTGTGATCTAAGATTACTATCACACAAAATCATCAAATATTTACCACATATAATAATCAAATTACTATATATAAATCATCGTAGTTATAAAAATGATCATTTTATACGAAATGCTACCTAAGCGTCTTTCAAGCAAGGGTTTTTTGTTCCTTGGAGAGCATTTAATGTGGGATTGCTCGAGATCCAAAATTTTGTTGACCCTGTTTGGCTACAATGTTGGGTAGCATTCCAGAACTCACTCCTTACCTTTTTGATCTTGCCGTTCTTTACGTTTAAGACGTGCATTGATGTAGTCTCCTCTACAATTGTCCTACAGTCCTACAATACCATTTTCATCACCAATCAAATTCAACGTGCATTCACAGACTCACTTCCTCTACAATTCTCCTAGCACTCCACTTTCATCCCCATCGGTTTCAATTTTAAGATTTATCCAATTATAGATGAAAGAAAAATTTTACTAGGAAACTACTAATAAATAGAGAGAATTGTTGACTCTAAAATGTATTGACCTTTTTGCTTTATACAACTAAAAAATTAAAATTTTTTATGATAAAGTTACCCTTAAATGAATTACCACATTATTCATTTTGAAATTACTTTTGAATCTTTTAATCATACACTTTATTTTTCTTATTTCAATCTTATCTCATAAACTTCAAACTTCATCTTCTCCATCTACAAAAACTTAAATCAATATTGAGTCTTTTAAGTTAGAGTACGCCGACAATGAAAGCAGAATGTGAAAACAAAAATCTTTGGTAACAAAGACTGCAGGTGAACCAATCAAGTATCTGTGATTTTAGGTGAAATTTCAAATATGTATTTTCAGATGCTTAAGTAATTTACTAAAACAAAATTTCATATATATATATATAGATAATTTTTAAAAGTGCACATCCATGCATTTTCATAAGTATTGTTTATTTTACATGCGAAAATATATATTCAAAAAATTTTAACATTTTTGAAATTACATAGTTATAAATTTTTTAATTTATTAGATATGTATTTTCGAAAAGTTCCAGCCTTTTCATATATTCATTTTTTAAAGTGTTAAAAATATTTGAAATATACATTTTTGGATAGATTAAAAACATTTCGAACATACATTTCCAAAAATGTTAGAAATGTAAATATTGTTATTATTCAATGAGTTGTCTTAAGTAATTTTCTTTAAAGTGTGTTTGAAATTAGATTGTATTTAGCATTGGATTGTAAAAAATAAAAAATGATTGCAAATACAATTTTCATATATTATTATTATTTCGTATATAAATGAAAATTTTAAATTTTACCAATAGAATCAACAATTGCTGTTTTTTTTTTATTATATTTATTTATTAATCTCTTCAATATATTTTTAAATATTTGTCATAATTTTTATCCAATTTAACATTTTTTGTTTTACTTGAGGTTGTTATAATTTAAACATTGATTATTGAAATTAAGAATTTAACATGTTACCAATAGATAACACGATTGTTGGTAATATTTTTTATTTTACTAATACAATTTGTCTAATGAAAAAGTTTTTTCAACTAAGTGTTATTCATGCAAGAGGAAACGTGGATGGAAAATAAATAAAAATGTCAATCTTATCCATAACTGATGAAAAATTTAATTTTTTACCCGAATAAGATAGGAGTGAGTATTACATTATGAGGATAGATATGAGTATTATATCGTGAGGATAGGTGCGGATATGATTTTAGAATTTTTATCGAGTAGGGATGTGTGGATGGATAAAATAGCACCAGCTCTAAAACATAGGTAGGGATAAGCTTGACATGAAAGCGACATAAACTAATATATTTTTCTTTTTCCAATTAAAAAATTTTTTTTTTATATTATCATTGCGTTAGAATTTTGGTTTAGTGGTAAAAAATTTTAATGAAAAATGTGAAATAAAATGCAACAATTGATTAGTAACTTTATTTTTCTTTTCTTTAATCTCTTATATTTTTAAGATGAAATAAATGATTTTATTTGAGATTATACGTTTGTTTATAACTTAACCCAAATTCATTTGACTTTTTTAAATTATGAAAAAGATGACATTTTTTATTTGTATTTGTTGTGACTTTTTTCACTTTTAAAATTTGTTTATGAGAAATTCGTAAGTTGTTAAAAAGGTGTTCATATTATCAATCTTGTTAAAGTAGGTTATCTCATATCTAATTGATTTTTAATATCATATATTCTTATACTCAGGTTGAGTCCGTTCACTTACTACCAATTGGTTTTAGGTTAGATGCTTAACATGATATCAGAATCAAAAAAATTTTTTGTTGTCTTTTCCTAATTTGTCGCGTGGAAGGCTTTTTTCATCTGTGCCTATATGTGATAGAGGCATATTAAAGTGAGTTATCCCACATCTAATGGATTTTTAATATCTTGTAGTTTTATATTTAGGTTGAACCCCTTCACTTATTGTCAATTGGTTTTAAGTTTGATGTTTAGCAAATCTTGCTTGATTTGGATTTTGATTAAGGGTTCAAAAACAAATTTTTTTATATATATATTTGGAGTATATTTTGATCCAAAATCACATAGTTACGATGGAAAAAGGGAGGTTGCCCTCTTGGAATTGATAGGTTGGTCTGCAGTATTCTATAGAATGGTTTCGAGTTTTATGTTTGTTATGCATAGATATTAGAACTGTCTTTTCATCTTTGGTTAGCGTTTGTGATTTTTCCCATGTTCTTTTTATCATTAAATGTTTTTAGCTTTGTAAACTACCATTCTATGTTGGAAATATTTATATGAAAAAATTGTTGTTCTTTAAAGTCTCAATGTCCTTGGTGATGTGAGACTTGGGCTAAGAAATCATGATTCAAAATGGGGATTTTTAGCATTTCAATGGCAGATAAGGCAATTGTTGTAGGGAAAATGCAAAAAATAGACAATCAAGTAAAACTATGGCTTGAACTTTTACCCTTTATCATGGTATCAAATCTGTGTGAGAAATCCTAAACCCTCAATTCCATTACTTAGCTTTTAATGCCTCTTACATTTCGGTCTATTTAATGATTTAGCAGATTTAAAATCCTTTCTATATAGTTTTGACTTACGTGTGAAAGAAAAGGTTGAGTATTGCAAAACTTTAACTTGTTGTTTAGTTAATTTTTATAGATTATTAGGGTAGATAATAAAGTTTGACTTTGCTAATATTGATATATCAAATAGCATTGCCATGACTATTTCTTATGGTTGTAGTCCTGCTTTTGTATTGCTTTGTAATTGTGTTGATTTACAAATATCTTTAGACCAATACTATTAAATACATTTGTGTGTAGTGATTTTTCTCTAAAAAAGATGAATTGTGTTTTAAATCACAATTGAAGTTGAAAAGAATAAAGCCTTTGCTTAAGAAATTTTATATAGTAAATCGGAAGAGCCATTGGATTTACTTATTTTAGTCAATTAAGTTAAGCTAAAGTATAGAACTGCCTTGTTCTTTTAAATGTGTTGTTACATTCAATAGACTTGAACTAATAAGAAATTTGTTATATGCTACAAGGATTATAGTAGATACGGCATAAATATATAGATTGAACGGCTAGATTGATTTTCCTGACAGATCTTAACCATAAGATATAGATACAGTAGCTTTTTTGTTCCTCTTTCTCATATTATTCCATACCAGCTATGTCATTCACTTTTCATTGGTTAGCTCTAACTAAATATATCTTTCAATTGAAGCTCTTCAAAAATAAAAAATGAACCAAGTTAACTTCACCTTTTCATAGGGCAAAGCAACCAATTCTGTGATGCTAATACACTGAATGCCATTGTAGTTTGTTATTTGCCAATCTTTCACAAATATTTTTCCATTTGTTAATGCAACATATATCATTTGATACTCAAATAGTTCTGCTTCACGTTTCCAACAAAAAGGTATATCATTTCAAAACTTTATCCGATGTTAACAAGTTTAAAACAATATTTTTATGCTGTTTACAGGGCAAACGCAAAGGGTTGAATGGCAATTGATAATTTTATTAATAATAGGCCTACTACAACTAAAAGAATGAAGTAGGAGAATTATGGCTATACCTTTGATAATAAACATTTTATTATTACTTATGCTTATTGTTCAAGTAGATAGAATAATATGAAGTTATGGTTATTATTATCATTTATTCGAGCACAATTTGTTATTTATCAATTTAGAAATTGCAAATTGTTGTTACTTTTTATCATGCTTTATTAAATTACAATTTATTAAAATAATTTGTATAAAAATAATAAATGAACACTCGTACTCGTAACAATGTGCAGTAAGGGACTATATATATATATATATATATATATATATGTAAAATAGTATATGTGATGGCACTATATATGGTAACAAGCAGAAATTTACATAAAATATTCGTTCGTCTAATTTTGTCGCCCATTTAATACATGTTGCTATCCTTCCTATGTCCTAATTCCATGTTTCTCTGTTGGACTTAATAAGCAAGCAAATTTTATGCAATAGAATTCAATTTTGTTCATTAATTAAAAATAGGACATGTGAAATTTTGAAGGGCATAAAAGGTACTTAAGTTAAACAGCCATGGTAGAAGCATCCTCGACCATAGATATTCCTAGATTGTAACAATCAGAAAACAAAATAGATTACATTACCCAGAGTCAATTTAATATTTATTACGACTTGTAATTAAAATATACTAGAAATATTAGACTTGAATCACCTTTTTTTTTTTTTTTTTTTTTAATTTGTGAAGGAAAATTAACAGATTTCGAATTATGTACTCTAATGCCAATTTGAAATTTTAAGATTAATTTATCGATATTTGTTTGACCAGCTTTCAAGGATCTATTTCTTGATCCTTCCCATCTACGAAGCAACTACTGTAGTTGTTTACAAATTTTCCACATTCCAAGTACATGTGTTTAAAAAAGAACTTTTTACCCCCTTTTTTAATTTCTATAAATACACGTGTATATACATACAGACATATTGCATTAGATATATGCCTCTACTAACACTTGGTGAAATTCTATTAAAAATATAATTTAACTCGGCTCATATTACAAGTTAGTTAATGACTATACAAATGTACTGGTGGGTTCTGGTTTAGTTTGATCGGATGTAATCCCACAATTTGCAATACCAGTCACTAAAACCTATCACGTGTCTCAAGATAAATTTAATAGTATAATCTATTTGATTAAGAGCTTATTATTATCATTATTATTATTTTTACTAAGAGCTTAATTTTTTACTCAATTAATAATTTGGAATTGATTTAAATGTGGCATTTTGTATTGTAAGCTACTAAAATGAGAATACTCACCAAGGGTACAAACAGTATGAAAATTTTTAAAGTTTTAAAGTAGTTTGAAATAAAGGTATTTTAAAATCTAGCATTCGCAATTATTTTGTTTGAATAAATATTTTTTAGAAAGAAATTTAGTCTATTAAAATTTGATAAGATAAAAAAAATAATTATAAAAGAAGAATAATGATATTAAAGATAAAAATATATGTGTATAAATAAAATATAAAATATGGGTATTATTACATTTGTAAAAATATATAGACATTATCAATAATAGAATTTCAGCACCTCAAATTTCCTTTTGAAATTCTTTCTTATTTTTACCCAAACAATTAAATTTATTTTTGAATTTTTAAAAGTTTCAACTGAAATAAATTTTCTTTTTCAAATACCCTATCCAAGCACCCTCTAAAGTTCAAGTAAAGGGATTGAGAGGAGGGGAGAGTGAGCAAAGTTCAATTAATCCAGATTGTAGTTATTTTTTCTTTTATTATTATATTAAGGGGGAAAACTTAAGGAAAATAGAATACTATCTTTGGAAAGATAAATTTTAGGGAGTGAATTTAAATTTAACTCTTTATATAGATTGTGTGATAATGAAATGCATGTTCTACGCACAAATTAATTAATATTTAATATGCTTACATGTCTAAAAGGTATAACAGGGTGTATTTTAAATTATAAAAATACTTTTATGTATTTTAAATTCACCAAAAAAAAGGATCTAACATATTCATGAATTTTGAAATAATCATTAAAATCATATTTAAGCATATATTTTATCAAAAAAGTTTATACAATATTTAAAATCCAACACAACAAGAAATAATGGTATTTGCGATGAAAATTTTCATCTCTAATGCTCTTGTTTTTGTCGTTAAAAAGCTTTAGCAATGGAAAGTCTTAAGTCAGTGAAAGTATTTTGTTGCCAATATTTTTTGTCAATAATATTTGAATTATCATGACGGATTTTTTTTTGTCGTTGATACCACATTTTCATTATTAAAAGTAATTATGATTTCATCTGAATGCAAAAGTAAAATTTATAATTTCATCATAAAAAATTTTATCGATAGAATTTTTTGTTTGTTATAGTAACTTTTCTATTTTTTTTTAAAAAAATATAATTTTCTCACTAGAGATATTTATCAATGAAAATTCCTTCTCTATATTTATTATTTATGAAATACTTTAAAGCATAAAAATTTACCATTTAGTTGCTAAAAGCATTTAGTGACAAAATTTCCGTTCCTAAATGGTACTTCTTGAAATTTCGAGGATTGATCCTAAATGAATGAGGAACAATCTCATTTGGTTTTGCATGGCTAAAATTTATTGGTGATAGAAGTTTCCTTCACTAATTATACCTAATTTGTCTATATTTTGTGTATTGGTCTCCTATGATTAAAGATTGATCCTTGTTACCATCCCTCAAAAGAATAGATTCTTTTCATAATTAATATATTTTTCTATTTACAAATCATATCAAAATTATTTATATAAATCATAACACAACTATATAATACAATAATTAAACATTTAATTGATTTCTATATAATATACCTATAAATATTTACGAACTTCTATAATCATTCATAAACATTCACAAATGTCCATAAAGAAAGAGATTCATTGTTACTTCATCATCATATGCATGTAATAAAAAACAAATAATGAAAGATATCAATATCTCACTGACCACTTTTCTCCGTTCTTGTTTTCCACAACCATCATGTTGAGAAGATCTAGATGTAGGAAACAAATCACCTTCGAACATCTAACTAAACCTAAACAAAACCATCGTCATTTAATCTTGTGACTACCTCATTTCTTTGAGTTGGTTTTGCATATTTACCATCTTCCCTTTTAGATCATTAACTTCAAAAAATGAATAAACATTAAGAAAGAAGTTTGTTTGATGACAAATTAAATGAGATGAGCTACCACTTGAGGAGGAAAGTGTGCCAAATATATTTGTTGCGCATGGCCTAGTCCCAAATCCATAATGTTAGCTCAAGTGTAGATAATAATCCAAGATGAGGGTGAATTGGATTGTTTTCAAATTCTTTCCCAAAGATAAAATTTCAAATAAATGTAAATGGAGAATTGAAAATATGAGAAAATTATGAAATTTAAGTACAAATAAACAACAATGAAAATAAAAAGAAAAAAGAGTAGAGAGATCAAACATAAGAATTTATAAAGGTTTAACCTTTTTATAAAGGTACCTATGTCCTCTCTCTTAGCTTTCTTACCTAAGCTTCAAATCCACTAGTAGAAAGTTGTTTTACAAGATACAAACTTTATCTTTTCAAGGCTAAAGATAGTAACCTCTACCTTTTGTAGAATTTTACCCAATCTCACTACAAAGCTCTTAAGAGGATATCAGGTCTTACTCTTTAATTTCCTTTGGATACAAAAGCTTTTGCAAACTAGTAAAAACCTTTAATAGGCAAGTGTTTGTTAAGGTTAAGTATAAAGATGAAGGGACAAATGAAAATGGGATACAAGGATTACATAAATAATATGGAATTGAAGCACTGTTGACTTTAAAGCTCATTTTTTCTTAATTTAAAGCTCTTGGTTCATCATCTTTTTTTTTTTTTTAATGTGTTTTATGCTTCCTCTTATAGTTGGATATAATCTCTAGTAGTTATGAGTCATTGAAATTGAGAAAAAGCCTTTATTTTTTTCAAATTTTATTTTTATTCATACTTTCTGCGTGAAGGGAGTCGAACATCATTCATCCAGATTAAAAAATATAACTATTAGAATTGAGGGGGTCGATCTCGAGATCAATTCTCTAGCTTGAAAAACAAGGGAGAAGCATTTTGACTTGAAGGGATCGATCCTTATGCTTGAAAAACAATGGAAGAGCATTTTCGAAATTAGAGATCGATCCTATTCATGAGGAGATCGATCCTTTTACCAAATTTGCATATTTTGACATTCTTTACTAAGGAAAAATGGTTAATTTTTCTTAAACATATTTTTACTAATAATATTCATTTAAGAGTACGAATATTGAGAAAAATTGAGGTCTAATAATATTTAGTAAGTTTTCAAGAATTGATTCAAAAATAATGTCAAGGAAAAATTACATATATATAAGTTTGAAAACCATAAATTTAACTTATTGTTTTTTTGTATCAAAACCTTAGATCAATTCAATGCTAACAATCTCCCATTTTTTTATATGATAGAACCTAAGATAAATTTTCTTTGAAAAGCTCCTCCTTAATCAATTAAGAATTTTGAAAATCAATTTGAAAAAGCTCCTTCTATTTTCAAGACAAATTTTCAATTTAAGCTCCCTTTAAATACAATCACAATTTTCATTCTTGAAGCACATATAATTATGACAATTTTCACAATATTGACCACATTTCCAACACAAGTATATTTAATCAATCCATCATATATCCAACACAATATATCTTCATTTAAGCACATATATCAAAGATAATTTTATTTAGCAATATCATCATATAATATTTAAACTACAAACTAAAATAGAATATGGAGCTAAAACTTGGGTAAAAGAATACTTTCATTTCATTAAAATGTAAAGTTCACAAAATTTTTGTCAAGTGATATTTATAGACATAAATTGACAAAATTTTTGCAAAGTGGTCTTTACAAGATCTGACTGAGACTTTTACAAAAAAAATTCGTTCTCAAAGTTTACAAAAAATGTTGTCAAAACATAAACAAAAGAAAGAGCTCTCCCCCTAAGCCTTCTTAGCATATTTCCCTATTCGACAGTGGGTATGTGAAGCTCATTGGCCCCAGCTTTAGCTTCAAAAGTAGCATTGATCTCAGTCTTGTGCTCAACATCCTCTTCATCCTCGCTGCTTCAGTAGCAAGGGCTTGCTAATACTTATGTTGTTGAGCCTAACATCAAAGAGATCAAAGTTCAAGTCTGTGAAATAGAACTAAATCTCCTCCTTCACCAAGTTAAAAGCACTAAAGACCTTGCCTCGAGCAAACTCCATTTATATATCATAAATTTTGAGGGAAGCTAGGAACTCATCCACCACCTACAGCCTGGTTCTCTTTTTAGCTTCCAACTCTACTTTAGCCTTGCCACCTCGACTAGAGCATCGTTAAGTTTGAGCTTAGCCTATTTTTCGAATGACTCAGTTGTGGCCTTCTATAGGGACATATTTTCAAGTTTGGTAGCCAGGTTTTCCATTTTTTTGCCTAGCTCATTTTTATCCTTCTTGGCCTCAATTAAAAAAGCCTTGGAATTCTTATGGGCCTCCTAAGATTGGTGTAGATCCTAAGAATAATACTTCAAATCCTGCTTAGTTTTATAGTAGTGCATGAGGGCTCGATAAGCATTGAATAGACTTTGTCCCGTAGTGTGGGAGATAGTAAAAGAAACTATTCAAAAGTTTTATAAAATAATAACTAAGCTTAGACTTGTGAAAAAAAAAATCAAGATAAAGATAAAAATAAACCAAACTAAGAAATATTGACCTTTTTTAGTAAGGTTACCCTAGTGATCTTTCTAACCACCTTGAGGTCTTCAAAAGGATTTCGATGGAGTTGAACTCCACGTTTATTGCCACCCGCTCTAAGGTGGGCTATAATCTGATGCTCAAACTAGCATGACAAGCCTCAATCCTCTACTTCTTTAAGGTTTTTTTCCTTTAAGCTATTTGTTTTTACCTCTTCTAAGGTATAGTTGGGTTGGAAAAGGCTAAAGCTTAGTAGGGTTGATTATTTTTACCCTCTTGAGGGGCCCCTAAGCTTAATAGGAGCTTTACCTCCCTTTTTAGACTTCAGGGCATAGAGGAAGCATGTGAACTTAAAATCTCCCATTTGAGACGAGATATTTGCATAAAAAATCAAACTAGGTGTTAAAAAAAATTTTTAGAACATACATCATGAAAGTTACCTTGAACTTATCCCAATACTTGACCTTCTTGATAACAGAAAGTAAGGTCAACTCTTTTCATATAGAATCAACTACCCCCTTTGGAAAAGATTCATTATTGCATCCTGAGCTTACAATTCCATTATCATCAAGGGATCAACCTGTTGTTTTCAAAAATCCTAGGTCCATTAGTTATTTCCTGTACACCAAGCTTTCGCTGGTAATCCTTTTTCTCTATACATAGGAAAAATAGCTTTCAGCCCTTTATTAAACTTGAATAATCAGTAAAAAATTTCTTCATAGGTTGAGCTATTATGTAGTACCAACTCTTATCATGAGGATGCTTTTTAATTATAAAAAATTCTTTAAACAAATGAAGGGTATGGTCTAACTTTAGCCTCTTATAAGGAATTATAAAACCTATAATGTATCGAAAAGAATTAAATGCAAGCTTAGTAATAGTTAAATTATAAAAAGAAAAAAGTTAACAATGAAAAAAATATAAAGAGAACCTTAGATCAACCACTATAGATTCCTAATACACCTAAATCTAGCCAGTGTCCAAAGGAGTAATGACTCAATCGTCGGTGGTCGACAATACTATACTATACTATACCCTACTTTAGGAAGATCAAATTCGACCTTCATAGTGTGAAAGTGATGTATTAAGCATATGTTAGGGTAGCCCTCGGGATTAACCTTGCCCTTTAAACTCTGCTTCACATCTTTTGGAGTTATGCCAAAGTCACAAAGGGTGTAGAAAATGACGAGGTCATATACATTATCACTTGAGGCGACCTCCTACTAGCCTTCACCTACCCCTTTTTTCTCGACCTGGCTAGTCCCCTCTGTCTACTCATCTATAGCCTATTCAACCTCAGAAGTCTTATTGTCAGATGACTCATCTTTTACAAAAAAAATGAGCCAATGTCCAAAGAGGAGTAGAGGTAAGAATCTCTTTCACTTCAGAATAATAAGAAAAAGATTAACAAGGGATAAATGACGTTTTAAACTTAGAAGCCAAACCAAGTTAGAACCTAAGGTTGGCCTAGATGGACATAAAAGAAAGCAGAAGCAAAGATTTGAGGATGAGTAAATGAAAAAGAATAAGAAAAAGGGTGAAGACGATAAGAAAAAAATAGAAAAAGAAAGGTAAGTTGAAAGAGTTGAACTAATATTTGACATTGGGGCTAGTGGATTTTGAAGATCACAATATAAAGCAGCAAGAAGCTTATCCACCTTATGAAAGACCCTCTCTCTTTTGGCACGAACATTGAGTTCAATTCATTGCTAATTAGCAGCAAACATTGGATTCAACCAAAGGTACCTGGTGTAATTCCTTCCTAAAATTATAGAAAAAACTTCATTATCTGAACCTTAGTGACTAAGCTGACCTCTCTTTTTCTTTATCCTAAAATCTTTAAAACTTGAATCAAAAGACAAAACTAAAGAAAAAAAGTACCAAACTAGGTAAAGACAAGAAGATCGACTAAAAAAGAATTAAAAAGTTTGAAGATCGATAAAAAATTGGTTGACATGAGAGCAAGAAGGTTGTGAAATGAGAGATAAAAACCCCAAAGGGCCCTTTTATATAGCCAACAGAGGGGCTAGATGAATGGCCTAGGTAGTGTCAAGTGTCCAAAGTAGTTACAGAGGACAACCCTTTACATTCTTAACTTTGAGTTTTGCTGCCTAATTTCCTTCTTCTTCATTAAATGCCATTTTTAGACAACGAAGGGGCAAATTGATCATTTCACCTATCACGTTGGTCAAACACCTAAGACACACCCAATCAACCACATGCCAGGCCAAAAACTCAAATTTTAAAACAAAGAAAAAGCGTAAGTCCTATGTCCACCTAAACAACAATGGGCTACTAGGTCATGATTGAATACAATACCTTCTAATGTATAAGTCATGTAGATAATCACACATAAATTTGCCTAGTCTTACCCTCATCCACCTCAACATCTACGGTCATTCACCTTGGTGACTTTAGGTTGAGCTAACAAGATGTAAATTTCAAAACCCACACTCAAAGCTAAGTTCAATACTACCAAGCATGCATTAGGTCGACACAAACAAAGAAAGCGAAGACTACACTCAATAGTCTGATATTTAGAATGCTTGATTGAGGGATAAAATGTTAAGGGCATTTGTAGGTACAAAGGGTAAAATAGGTTTTTTCTCCATTAGAGGCCGTCAACAGACTGTCAAAGGTATTTATGACTTTTCTATTAACCTGGTATGTCAGGTCGACCTGATATGCATAGTGTCATATCAATTCAGCTACTTTATCAACCTATCTAAAAGACCCTCTTTTATGATGATTTGTCACTCTTTGAGTGGATGATCGATGTGTAGGTCAGCTCAACCTGACAAATCATCTTAACCACAAGATTAACCATGGGCAAACCTAAGCTACCATAAACCTTTAACTATAAATAGGCCATCCAGATATTATCTAGACTTCCCACACTCTTCTACTTTCTCTTTTTTATTTTCTTCCTTGACGACCTCTAACTTGAGCATTGGAGTGCAAACACTACGAGAACTCCCAGCTTTTGCCTTTAACCACTTTCTTTCTCTTCCTTGTATTTTTAGGGTTTTACCCCTTAACTTAGAGCTTGACACCAGTACCAATGATAAAACTTTAAATTTTAATAATCTCAATTAAAAAAAAATGCATGAGTAATTGTCCTTTATAATAAGCAATGACCTATAAGTATAGTTTGAGATTAAGATATAGTTATTAACTTATTATCTATAGAAAATGAACTCTTGAACTATGCACGTTTTTCTTGGTGAAAAAGTATTCACAAGTTCTTAAAAGGTTCGATATCAATGATTTTAAGATCCAAAAAAGATCTAAATCCAAATAAAATAAAACCAACAAAAGGGCAATTGGGATTATTTCTTTGGTAAAACTTGCAATACAATCTTGAAATTTTGTTAATAAAATTAAGGATTAAAGTCAAAACTTTCATTATTTTATAATTTAATATTCAGTATTATTATTATACTTCAATTTTAATAAATTTTATCATTATCCTTTAGTTTTGCTGATTTTTGAAAAAAATAACGAAATTAAAATATATATTTTATGAAATATTTCATTAATGCAAGTGATAAATTTACATCAATTTTATTCTTTTTATCTAAAAAATAATAAAACTAAAAATATAATATTAAAATTTAATGAAATTGAAGTACAACTATAAATATATAATAATATATTATATAATTATCGAATTGAACATTGTAGACACCAAGTTTAGTTCATGATTAATTTATATTTTAAGATTAGGCTTTGAATTTTTGGTATTGTATTTTGTTTAGAGTTATTATTATTATTTAAAAAAACAAAAAAAAGGAAAAAAATTGTTTTGCTAAAACTTGAAGAGGGTTTAATTCTAATTAGATTGTTGAATTGAAAGTGTTTTAATTGAAAAAAGACTGTAATAGAGAATTGGTTTGAGAGGTGGATTTAGATTTAAAATCTAAGGTTAAAGTTGATTAGGAGATTCAAATCAAGAAAACTCATTTTCCTATTGTAATTGGGATTAGAGGCCTATAAAAAGACCCCATTAGGATCAATTAGAAACAGTCAATAATCAATAAAAATAAATAAAAAAAGAAAGAGTCAAAAAAATAAAAGTTTTTTTTTTTAGTCTTTTCTGGTGTTTTGAGTTTAGATAATCGGGATTTTCTCATAGAAGTTTTGTGTTGGGGAAAGAGTTGAGAAGAAACACAACAGAGAGGCATTTAACAAAAAGTTTAACAGTAAAATTTTTTAAAGTTTTAGGTATATATGTTTTCAGTTTCTAGCAATCACCATAAGCGAGGGGCACTAGCGAAACCATAAGCTGTTTTGTAGAGAAATAAGAAAGAAGACAAGGTAATTTTTTTTTTCTCTTTTATTTGTATATCTATTTATGTTACTTAGTTGTTTTTATTTTTTTTATGCATATTTAAAATAAATTTATATAATAAATTCATGATTTTTGTCAAACTATTGGAGGATTTTCATGGGTTTAAAAATTTTAAATTAAGTTCTACCAAATGATTGAAGAATTTCATAATGAAAATAAATTGTTTTTAATCCTACGAAATGATTAGAGGATTCAAATATCAAATTAAGTTCTACTAAATGATTGAAGCACTTAATAAATTTTCAAAAAATAATTTTTCAATCTTACCAAATGATTGAAGGATTCAAATTTTTGTTAAATCTTACCAAATTATTAGAAGATTTAATAGCCTTGATTTTAAAAATTTTCATAAAACGATTTTTAACAAAATCCCACCAAATGATTAAGGGATATGCATTGATATAAAATCCTACCAAATGATTAAAGGATTTTATTGTTTGATTTCAAAAAATAATTTCTTAGAAAATACATCAATGAATTTGATGACAGAGCGTCTTTAGAATTAGATATGACTCTCCATAAATACTCTTGAGGTGAGAAAATTATCTTAAATTACTACCAAATGATTGAAGCAATTTTAAGACCTATTTTCAATATTAAATGTACTTGGTAAAATTACAAACATTTTAAATAACATGAAATTAAACCAGTACCATCCTTTAATGTGCATTGTGAGGGTGCTATAACTTTCTTCACACGTAATTGTACTTTCAGACTTAGATTTGGTTTCATGGATTAGAATCTACCATTTAAAGATATGTAGATATCTCTTTAAAATTGGATAGATTTGGTTAGATGACTAATCACACTTGAATAAAAAAATTTAGAGACGACTTAGAAAGTCAAATCTAATTATAGATTTACAAACTTATACGTTATGACAATAATTACAAACATTTTAAGGTTTAGATAACATGAAATCAAACATTTCAAGGTTTACTTGGTAAAATTACAAACATTTTAAGGTTTAGATAACATGAAATCAAATCAGTACCATCCTTTAATGTGCATTGTGAGGGTGCTATAACTTTCTTCACACGTAATTGTACTTTTAGACTTAGATTTAATTTCATGGATTAAAATCTACCATTTAAAGATATGTAAATATCTTTTTAAAATGGGATAGATTTGGTTAGGTGACTAATCGCATTTGAACAAAAAAATTTAGAAACGACTCATAAAGTTAAGTCTAATTATAGATTTACAAACTTATACGTTATGACAATAATTATCGAATTGAACATGATTAAGCT